>LS990923.1:38785667-39160667 GCA_900464855.2 Musa schizocarpa | reverse complement strand
CTTGGATTTGTGCAATGGGAATCATATCGTGATAAGATCACGATAATGAGATCGATTCACCTTTAAACACATATCCTAAATAATCCTGGTCATAGGTTACTCGAGAGGGATATCGTAATAACCGGACAGACTGGTGTGCTGTATACCCATCCATATGATGGATGTAGCTGGTCTCATAGCTGCTTGTGTAGGGATACTAGGGATACAGTACAGGTGCTCATTGGAGAATGAGTTCACTGATTGATCCGCTTACGGAATGCTGGATGGTTGATGATGCCTTATTGTCGGGGCAAATGATTCCGTAGTCCTAGTGGTGTATCCGGTCCTTAGACTTGAGACACCAAGGATGTCTGTATGAGTGCTCCACTCTTTGATACCGAACTTATAGGTTTGGCTGTCCCCGATTTAGTACAACCGGTCATTGGGAGTGGTAGTCGACCTTTACGAGGGCTATTGAGTGTCGATAGAGGATCATCCACTCTTGGCGTCATGAGAGGAATATCCCATGTGTTCTTGCTTTCGAGACAAATCCTTGGCGAGGTCATTGGGGTTGAGAGAAAAAGAGTTCTCCGGAGAATCCGATTAGAGCGGACTTCGAAAAGAAATCGTGTGGTCCGACAACACCATGCTCGATATACGGACTCACGGTATATTAGATGGATGAGGGACTATAGGTACACCGATGAATCGAGGATGAGCAGTACCAATGGATTGGATTCCCCCAGATCGTGCGGGGACTTCTGGCGTGAGTGGCCTAGTGCGTCCGTGTAGTTGATGAGTCGAAGTGAATTATTACGAGATAATAATTCAATGAGTTAGAAGGAGTTCCGGCGGTATGACTCACGGTCAGCTTCGATATTTGGCCTAGAGGGTCACACACATGGTAGGCATTCATGATGAATAGAGGTTGGGATATGAGATATCCGTGGAGCCCTTTGTCTTTTTGGATGTAGATCCAATACCCACTAGGGGAGGACCCATTAGGTTTTGATAGGGGACCTCTATAAATAGGAGGGATTGAGCCTCATGGGCTGAGAGCTTTTTGTTTTTCCTTTTCCTATTCTCCTCTCCATCTCCACCTCAGTAGGTCTGGGTTTTGAGGAGCATCGTCAGAATAACCCCTACTATATGGATCACCGCTAGAGGGAGGACGCTTGACCTCCTTCACCCTCTCCTAAGGATCTGCAAGGAAACAGGGATATACGATCTCCCTAGGTAACACAATCTACTCTATACGCAGTTTCATGTTTTCAGGATTTTTTTCATTCAATCTTCGCATGACGACGAACATCTCTTTGGGAATCGGGGATTTTGTTTTTCTTGTTCTTCCGCTGCGCATATGATGTCGCCCTAAGGATTTCCCTACAGTGGTATCAGAGCCAGGTTGCTCGTGCGAATGATTGGTTTTGAACTGCGTGTGTTGTGTTTGTGAAGAATTTTTGATGTCAAAATTGTTGACGCAAAAACAAGGAAGGGCAGCAACAGTTGCTGCCCTCGATCTGTGTGCGTGCAGCGCAGATGAAGGTGGGCAGCATAGGGGCTGCGTCTACTGCAACCGGCCGGGGGCCTGCTTGTAGCAGGCTTGCTGCCAACGGGCTGGCGAGCCACGGGCGGCCATTGAGGGCAGCGGTGCCCGCCGCCGCCGCCCCGCCATGGCGAAACCCCCTAAGAGGCGGTCCGCCCAGCGTGACAAAGACCGCCCTGGAGGCGGCGGCCTTCGAAAAGGGGCCACCTGCAGCGGCAACGCGCCAGCCAGGTGTCTTGCCGCTGAGGGCGAAGCGTTGCGCCCGCCCGCAAAAACCGCCAGGCCCAGGTGGCGGTGGCGGCGGCTAAAAGGGGAAAGCGCATTAGGGTTTTCTGGGCAAAAGATAATTTTGCCCCTCGGAATTTGAGAAATTTCAGATTCTGTCTTTTGTCCAAATTATGAAAATACCCCTATGAATTCAGAAATTCCCTATAATGTCTCTGATTTCAGAAAATATTAATTAATTAAAAGGTTTAGTTGATTATTATTTTTTATTATTATTATCTAGTAGTCCTACATGATGATGATTATTTATACATGTGATGTATGATGTGTGGACGGATGATCATGGACCGTGTGATGTGTGTACCTGTTATTATTATTATTGAGGTCTGCGAACCTCCATTATATTTCTCGTTTATTGTCGGGCCTGCGTGCCTATGATTAAGTTGTAATCACATGAGGAGGCACAGCGGGAGCGTGGATGCGATAGCGTGACCCACGAGACGGACGATCGTGATGCATGAAGATGCATCAAGATGTCGACGAAACCGATAAGGACGAAATGGACGATCACAGAGCATGGAGATGCACCGTTGCACACATAGATCTTGATGTGAGTGATTAGGCCTACTGGCTCGGGACTAATCATATTAGGTTGTGGTCCATGATCATCTGGTGTAATTGCTTATACACATACTAGATATGTATATATATTTGCATGTGATATAGATATATATTATATATGTATATGTGTGACATGTCATATTAGGAGACCAAATCATAGAAACATCTCTCGATAATATTAAGTCGTTAATGTGAGGCAATTAGATTGACCCACTTGGCCTTCCATCGTTATAAGTAGGAACCGATTCCCGGTGTAGGTTGAGTTGGTCGAGTCCCTCGAGACTCACCTATATCGCGATTTGCTATCTTGCTTATTACATAGAGATGTCACTGGTTACCTGAGGGCATGGTATACTTGGTCGAGTCCCTCGAGGGTATATCATCAAATCAGACTCATCTTGTAACGAAGGTGTTGACTTAACTGAGCATCATGGTTGGTCGAGTCCCTCGAGGCCATGGTGATTCGGAGGCCGAATAGGACGGGAATCACAAGGAGTTGTGATCGACAAGAGTTGCCTACCTTTTAGGCTTAGTGTGATTGGTCGAGTCCCTCGAGGTTACACTAAGACGCTGATTGGATCCTGATCCCCACTAGAAGTCTACCGGAGACTTCCGTTTCATGTGCTAAGGGTGTTGCGTGACTCGTTAGTAAAATAGTGGGAGCATATTAAGATAGAAGTCTATATCTTGATAGTTTATTTCTTGCAAAATCTGCATGTTATTCATTTCTGCTGCATCTTTATTTTCAGAAAAATGTCGCTTTCAAATCCCTTATGTGGCATACTTGATGTCAACTGCCTCACTGGTCCAAATTATACAGATTGGCTCCGTAACTTGAGAATTGTTCTCACAGTGGAGAAAATCGTGTACGTCCTTGGTATAGTGATGCTTGCGCCCGAAGAAGGGGCAAACGAGGATGAGATCGCTCGCTACGTGAAGTACATTGATGACTCCACTCTTGCTCAGTGCTATATGTTGGGCTCTATGACTCCTGAGTCACAGAGACAACATGAAAAGATGGATGCCAGATCCATTCTCCTACATGTCCGCAAATTGTTTGAGGAACAAGGAAGGACTCAGCGATATGAGATATCAAGAGCCTCTTCCGTGTTAGGATGACTGAGGGGACACCGGTTCAGAACCATGTCCTCAAGATGATTGAGTGGATAGAGAAACTCACAGGTCTAGGAATAGTCCTAGAGGATAACTTGTGTATAGACATTGTGCTTCAGTCCCTACCAGATTCCTTTTCACAGTTCATAATTAATTTTAATATGAACAAGCTTGAAGTGACTCTCCCAGAGCTTCTCAATATGTTGAGGGAGGCAAAGAGTACTATCAAGAAAGAGAAGCCAGTTCTCTACACTAGTGAGACCAAAAGGAAAAGGAAAGCAGAAAGGTCCCTTAAGAAGGGAAAGGGCAAGGTCAAACCAGGTAAAGCAAAGGTTGCTAAGAAAGACCCAGCAAAGGACAAAGGCCAGTGCTTCCACTGTGGTAAAGATGGGCACTGGAAGAGAAACTGCAAAGAGTACCTTGCAGAAAGGGCGAAACAAAAGCTTGATGAAGCTTCAGGTACATTCATGATCAGTCTCCATTTGTCAAACTCTTATGATAACATATGGGTATTGGATACCGGTAGTGCTTATCATATAAGCAATTCGTTTTAGGTTCTGTCAAGGCCTAGGAGACTAGAGAGAGGCGAGATGGACCTCAAGATGAGTAATGGAGCAAAAGTTGCTATAGTAGCTGTTGGCAAGGTCGCCCTACATCTGCCTAGTGGAGCTTTTATTGCATTAGATGCATATTATTTTGTTCCTTCTATTATTAAAAACATTATCTCCATTTCATGTTTAACCGTTAGTGGATATAAATTTGTTTTTGAGAACAATGGTTGTTCGATATTATTAGATGATAAGATCATCCTTAAAGGAACATTGCATAATGATTTATTTATATTAGACACCACTCCACATATCATGAATGTAAATGTGTCCAAAAGGAAACGAGAGTTGAACAGTGCATACTTGTGGCATTGTCGGATAGGTCACATCCATGAAAGAAGGATTCAAAAGTTGCTAAATAATGGATATCTAGATCAATTCGACTATGTGTCATATGCAACTTGTGAGCCTTGCATTCGTGGAAAACTGACCAACTCTCCATTTAGTGGAACTGGAGAGAGAGCCACTGAGTTGTTGGAACTCATACATAGTGATGTATGTGGACCCATGTTAACTCATGTCATTGGAGGTTACTCCTACTTTATTACATTTACTGATGATTTCTCAAGGTATGGATATGTGTACTTAATGAAGTACAAGTCCGAGGCCTTTGAGAAATTCAGAGAGTATAAGAATAAGGTGGAGAACCAGACTGGAAAGAGTATCAAAACTCTTCGATCAGATCGAGGAGGTGAGTACTTAAGTACAGAGTTCACTCAGTTCCTCAAGGACTATGTGATATTGTCCCAATGGACACCTCCTTATACACCTCAGCTCAATGGTGTCTCTGAAAGGAGAAATCATACATTATTAGATATGGTACGATCCATGATGAGTTTCGCTGACCTACCCATCTCATTATGGGGATATGCCCTAGAAACCGCAGCTTACCTTCTGAAGAGAGTTCCAACTAAGTTGGTAGTGTCTACACCATATAAGATATGGAAAGGGAAGAAGCCTGATCTTAAGGTTGTTAAGATTTGGGGCTACCCTGCATATGTTAAAAGACACAACCCCAATAAGTTAGAATCAAGGACAGAGCGATGCAAATTTGCAGGATACCCCAAGGAAACTTGTGGGTATTATTTCTATCATCTCGAGGACCAAAAGGTCTTTGTAGCTATGAGAGCAGTGTTCCTTGAGAAGGAACACATTCTTGGCGGAGATAGTGGGAGAATGATAGAATTAAGCGAGGTTGGAGAACCAAGCTCAAGCACCACTCTACAGCCCGAGTCTGTTCAGGTACCTAATACACAAGTTTCAACTTTACGCAGATCTGATAGAGTATCCCATACTCCTGAGAGATATGTGGGACATATTAGAGGAGAGGATGCAGAGGATATTGATCCTTAGACCTACGAGGAGGCTATTATGAGTATAGACTCCGGGAAGTGGCAAGAAGCCATGAATTCTGAGATGGATTCTATGTACTCCAATAAGGTTTGGAACCTAGTTGATGCGCCCGAAGGTATTGTACCCATCGGTTGCAAGTGGATATTTAAGAAAAAGATCGGAGTAGATGGAAAGGTAGAGACCTATAAAGCATGGCTAGTGGCTAAGGGGTATCGTCAAAGACAAGGTATTGACTATGACGAAACCTTCTCACCCATAGCAATGCTAAAATCCATCAGAATTCTATTGGCTATTGCAGCACACTATGATTATGAGATCTGGCAGATGGATGTGAAAACCGGATTCGTCAATGGGAACCTCGAGGAGGAGGTGTATATGATGCAACCAAAGGGATACGTGTCCAAGAACTGTCCAGATAAGGTGTGTAGGCTGCTTAGATCCATTTATGGATTAAAGCAAGCTTCCCGAAGTTGGAACATAAGATTTGATGAGGCAATCAAATCTTATGACTTCGTTAAGAACGAAGATGAGCCTTGTGTATATAGAAAGGTAAGTGAGAGCGCTATCACCTTTTTGGTGTTATATATGGATGACATCCTGATCATTGGGAATGACGTAGGGATGCTATCCACAGTAAAGGCTTGGTAATCTAAACACTTCTCCATGAATGACTTAGGGGAAGCATCCTATATTTTGGGGATTAGAATCTATAGAGATAGATCCAAGAGGATGCTTGGCTTGTCCCAGTCCATGTACATAGAAACCATTGTCAAAAGGTTTGGAATGGAAAATTCCAAGAGAGGTCTCATACCGATGAGACATGGGATATCGCTTTCTACGAGTATGTCCCCAAAGACTCCAGAAGAAAGGCCGAACATGGATATGATATCTTATGCCTCAGCAATAGGGTCTATCATGTATGCCATGCTATGTACTAGGCCTGATATAGCGCATGCTCTGAGTGTCACGAGCAGGTATTAGGCGGATCCAGGCTTGAAGCATTGGAAAGCAGTAAAGTGTATCCTTAAGTACTTGAGAAGGACTAAGGATCTTTTACTAGTATATGGAGGTAATAGCCTTAAGGTTGAAGGCTACACTGACTCAAGTTTTCAGTCTGATGTCGATGATAGCAAGTCGAATTCAGGGTATGTGTACACCTTGAATGGAGGAGCAGTGTGCTAGAAGAGTTCCAAGCAAGATACCACTGCTGACTCGACCATAGAGGCGGAATACATTGCTGCATCAGATGTAGCAAAGGAGGGAGTTTGGGTGAAGAAGTTCATCACAAATTTGGGAATCGTGCCGGGTAGCGAAGAGCCGATCTCCCTATATTGCGACAACAATGGGGCGATTGCTCTAGCAAAGGAACCTAAGTCTCATCAGAAATCTAAGCATGTTCTGAGGAGGTTCCACCTTATTAGAGAGATCGTGACCCGAGGAGATGTAGTAGTGGAAAGAGTTCCATCCGAAGAAAACATTGCAGATCCACTAACAAAGCCGTTGTCTCAGATTTGTTTTAAGCGTCATAGGGGTCTGATGGAGATCAGACACATAGGTGATTGGCTTTAGGTCAAGTGGGAGATTGCTAGTCATAGGTGCCCAGCAAGCCAATCACGTGAGTGATGGCACGTGTGACTTAATATAGAATCTTTTTGCTTATTATATTTTGGCATATATTACTTTATAACTATTGCATAAATGCATACATATATTGTGATGTCCTTGGATTTGTGCAATGGGAATCGGATCGTGATGAGATCACGATAATGAGATCGATTCACCTTTAAACACATATCCTAAATAATCCCAGTCATAGGTTACTCGAGAGGATATCGTGATAACCGGACGCATGACGGTGTGTTTGCATACCCGTCCATATGATGGATGCAAATTGGTCTCATAGTGCTTGTGTAGGGACACTAGGGATACAAAGATGTGTGCTCATTGGAGAATGAGTTCACTAATTGATCCGCTTACGGAATACCGGATGGTTGATGATGCCTTATTGTCGAAAAGTGATTCCGTAGTCCTAGTGGTGTATCCGGTCCTTAGACTTGAGACACCAAGGATGTCCTCAGTATGAGTGCTCCACTCTTTGATACCGAACTTATAGGTTTGGCTATCCCGCATCTAGTACAAATGGTCATTGGGAGTGGTAGTCGACCTTACGAGGGCTATTGAGTGTCGATAGAGGATCATCCACTCTCTACGTCATGAGAGGAATATCCCATGTGTTCTTGCTCGCACAAATCCTCGGCCGTAATCATTCGGTTGAGAGAAAAGAGTTCTCCTGGAGAATCCGATTAGAGCGAGACTTCGAGAAGAAACCGTGTGGGTCCGACAACACCATGCCTCGATATATGGTCTCTAGTATATTAGATGGATGAGGGACTATAGGTACACTGGTAATCGAGGACGATGAAAGGTCCAATGGATTGGATTCCCTTGTATCAGTCTCGGGGACTACGGCTAAGTGACCTAAATGCCCGTCCAGTGATGATGAGTCGAGTGAATTATTACAAAGATAATAATTCACTGAGTTAGAAGGAGTTCTGACAGGTATGACTTACGGCAAGCTCGATATTGGGCCTAGAGGGACACACACATATGGTAGGCATTGCGATGAATAGAGGTTCGGATATAAGATATCCGACGGAGCCCTTGTCTTATTGGATGCAGATCCAATACCCACTAGGGGAGGACCCATTAGGTTTTGATAGGGAACCTCTATAAATAGGAGGGATTCAGAGCCCCATAGGCTAGAGAGCTTTTGTTTGCCTTTTCCTATTCTCCTTTCCATCTCTACCTCAGAGTAGGTCTGGAGTTTTGACGAGCGTCGTCGCAACCCTGCTGTGTGGATCACTGTTAGAGAGGAGGACGCTTGACCTCCTTCACCCTCTCCTAAGGATCTGCAAGGAAACAGGGATATACGATCTCCCTAGGTAACACAATCTACTCTATACGCAATTTCATGTTTCGCAGATTTTTGCGTACCAATCTTCGCACGACGACGAACATCTCTTTGGGAATCGGGGATTTTGTTTTTCTTGTTCTTCCGCTGCGCATATGATGTTGCCCCAAGGATTTCCCTACATGACGCTGCCCGCAAGTGAGCCAATCATATGCAAGGGCAGCGCCCCCACCCCCCGCCATAGTGGGTCACCACTGGCAAGGTGGCGGCGGCCTTAGCAAGTAAGGAGAGTAGAAGGGTTAGGGCATTTTCTAAGCAAAAGATAGTTTTGCCCTTCGGAATTTCAGAAATTCCATTTTCTAATCAAAACATGTCCTTGATTTCAGAAAATATTAATTAATTAAAATTTTTAATTGATTATTATTATTATTATTATCTAGTAGTCCTACATAATAATAATTACATGTGATGTATGATATATGGACGAATGATCATTAACCGTGTGATGTGTGTATTTGTAATTATTATTATTGGAGTATGCGAGCCTCCATTTTATTTCTCATTTATTATCGGGCCTGTATGCCTATGATTAAGTTGTAATCCCACGAGGAGGGATAGTAGGAGCGTGGAAGTGTTAGCGGGACCCATGATGCTAAGACGGACGATTGTGATGCATGGAGATGCGTCGAGATGCCGATGGAACCGATGAGGATGAGATGGACGATCACATGACATAAAGATGCACCGTTGTACACATAGATCTTGATGTGAGTGATTAGGCTCATGAACTCAGGTCTAATTACATTAGGCTGTGGTTTATGATCATCTAGTGTGATTGCTCATGTGATGTATGGTTGCTTATAGACCTACTTGATATATATATATATATATATATATATATATATATATATATATATATATATATATATATTTGCATACGATGTAGATATATATTAAATATATATATGTGTGACATGTCATATTAGGAGACCAAATTAAAATCCCCTCTCTCGATAATATTAAGTCGATAAATGTGAGACAATTAGATTGACCCACATGGCCTTCCATCATTAAAAGTAGGGACTGATTCTCGATGTAGGTTGAGTTGGTTGAGTCTCTCGAGGCTCACCTATATCCCGATTCGCTATCTTGCCTATAATATAGAGATGTTACCGGTGACCTGAGGACATGGTATGCTTGGTCGAGTCCCTCAAGGGTATATCATCAAATCAGACTCATCTTGTAACGATGGTTTTGACTTAACCGAACATCATGGTTCTTCGAGTCCCTCGAGACCATGGTGATTCAGAGGCCGAACAGAATAAGAATCATAAGGAGTTGTGATCGATAAGAGTTGCCTACCTTTTGAGCTTAGTGTGATTGGTCGAGTCCCTCAAGATTACACCAAGATGTTGATTAGATCTCGATCGCCACTAAAAGTTTGTCGGAGACTTCCGTTTCACGTGCTGAGGGTGTCGCATGACTCACCAATAAAATAGTGGGAGCATATTAAGATAGAAGTCCATATCTTAATTGTTTATTTTTTTATAAAATCTACATGTTATTTATTTCTACTACATCTTTATTTTTAGAAAATGTTGCTTTCAAATCCCTTGCGTAGCATGCTTGATGTCAACTGCCTCATTGGTCTGAATTTTACGGTTTGGCTCTGCAACTTGAAAATTGTTCTCACGGCAGAGAAAATCGCGTACGTCCTTAGTACAGTGATGCCTAAGCTTGAGGAAGGGGCAAGCAAGGATGAGATTACTAGCTACATGAAGTATATGGATGACTCTACTCTTGCTCAGTGTTACATGTTGGGCTCCATGACTCCTGAGTTATAGAGACAACATGAAAAGATGGATGCCAGATCCATTCTCCTACATGTTCATAAACTGTTCGAGGAACAAGGAAGGACTTAGTGATGTGAGATATCTAAGAGCCTCTTCCGCGTTAGGATAACTGAGGGACACCAGTTCAGATCCATGTCCTAAAGATGATTAAGTGTATAGAGAAATTCATCGGTCTATGAATGATCCTATAGAATAACCTGTGTATGGATCTTGTGCTTTAGTCCCTACCAGATTCCTTTTCATAGTTTATAATGAATTTTAATATAAACAAGTTTGAGGTGACTCTCCCTAAGCTCCTCAATATGTTAAGGGAGGTAGAGAGTGCTATCAAGAAAGAGAAGCTAGTTCTCTATATTGGTAAGACCAGAAAGAAAAGAAAACCAGAAAAGTCCCTTAAGAATGGCAAAGTCAAGGGTAGACCGGGTAAAACAAAGGTTGCTAAGAAAGAACCGGCAAAGGACAAAGGCTAGTGCTTCCACTACGGTAAACATGGGCATTGGAAGAGAACATACAATGAGTACCTTGCAGAGAGGGCGAAATAGAAGCTTGGACAAGCTTCAGATACATTTATGATCAATCTCCATTTGTCAGACTTCTATGATAACACATGGGTATTGGATACCGGTAGTGCTTATCATATTTGCAATTCATTATAGGTTCTGGCAAAACCTAGGAGATTGACGAGAGGTAAGATAGACCTTAAGATAAGCAATGGAGCAAGAGTTGTTATAGTAGCTTTTGGCAAAGTCACCCTACATTTTCTTGATGGAGTTATTATTGCATTGGATACATGCTATTTTGTTCATTCTATTATCAAAAATATTATTTATATTTTGTTGAATCTCATATTTTGATGATGAAATCAATTGATAAGTGTTTATGATTTGATCTGCATTTTTAGTGACACAAGATGCTTCGATCAGGATGAGATAATTAAAGCAGAAAGAATCATGTTGGGCCGGTGGAACATGTCAGAAGATTGGACATCGAGCCGGAGGATCGGTCGATGTATCAGTAGAAAGCTTCGGGTCATAGATTCGGGCATCAAGCTAAGAAGAATGGATATTACACTAAAGATATCGGAGTTGTAGAGTCAACTAGCCGATTGGGCAATAGGCCGCAAGAGAGGACGATGCGCCGAAGAATCAGATGAAGCGTCAATGGACTAATGACATGCCGGACAACGTGATTCAAGCTTAGTAATAATTGTCTAGATCGAAGTGTATTTTTACATGTGCAGGATTAACTATAATAGCAAGGCATAAAGCAAAATGAAGTCTTGGAGTCAAGAACGTAATTTCGTTGGGAGTTTGAGAGTTCGTCAGAAGTCCGGACGTTCATTGGAAATTCTGTCAAAACTAATTGAGAAGTCCAGAAGCTTGCCAAAGAAGCTCATTGGAACTCGCCAAAAAGATCATCGTGAAGTCCAGGAGTTTGCCGGGAGTCCGCTGAAACATTGCCGAGAGATCGTCGGAAGTTCATCGGAAGATCGTCGGAAGCTCACCGGAAGAAACCTAGACTTATGGACTTGTTTGGCTTAGAAAATATCATAAATTTCATATTAGCACATAATTGGGATTGAAATTGGGCCAACCTAATTAGGGGTCAGTTAGGCCCATGTAAGAACTGTGTTGGGTCCAATGAAAGGCCCAAACAGTGACCCAAGAAGTGGCACCATCGTGGCACAGTCTCAGAGACTATGTCAGGTGGTGGTACCGCCAGTCTAGGTAGTGGAACTGCCCCTAGCAAGGTGCCAGGCGGTGGTACCGCTAGTCTAGGTGGTGGCACCGCCTAGTGGCAAGGAGCCAAGCGGTGGTACCGCCCAACACAAGCGGTGGTATCGCCTGAACACAAGAAACCCGAGATGAGATGTCTTTAGGCTCCAAGTTTAACTCAACTTGAAGCCTTTAAATACCTCTCTCATCCCTGATTAATATATATAAGACTTGAGAGTAAAAATAAAAAGAAATGTTGTTGCAATCTTGTGTGAACTCCTCTCAAAAGAGTTAGAATAGTTTGAGAGAGGAGTAAGTGGGGGGTGTAAGGGTTATCTCCTAAACCTGGTAAAAGGAGAATCGAGTTGTAAAAGGTGGTTAGTCTTCGCCTATTACAGGAAGACTGGTAGTGGATACCGGTGGTCTCGACGGAAGAGAAATCAACAGAGTGGATATAGGTCACGATGACCGAACCACTATAAAAATCCGGTTTGTATTTCCTTTAAGCACTTTACTTTTATAGCAAACTGCCTCTCCTCTTTACTGTGCTTTTACTATGCCTATACTTGTATACGCTTTCAAGTTTCTAAAATCGATTTTCAACATAATGAAAAAATTTTTTAGAACCGACGCTTTTACCATCACTAATTCCCCCCCCCCCCCCCCCCCCTCCTCTTAGTGCCGACTCGTTCCTAACAGTTGGTATCAAAGCTACGTATTTCTCATTTGATTTAACACCCAAGAGAAATGACTCATTTCGGCTTTCAAGAGGGTTACTTTCCCATTCGTCCTCCCTTTGGGATGGACTACACATATTGAAAAACTCGAATGAGAGTTTTCTTGCTTTAGTTGGATTTAAATTTATAGAATATTATCGAAAATGGATTTCAAAGGTCTTCTCTTCCAATGAACCGTTGGAATGATTTGGAGAAGAAAATTTTTTCTTTAAATGGGAAAGCTATTAATGCTTTATTTTGCGCCTTAGACAAAAATGAATTTAATCGTGCTTCTATTTACAAAACTTGGCATGAAATTTGGCATATTCTTGAAATCACACACATGAAGGCGTTAGCAAAGTTAAATATTTAAAAATCAACTTTTTGATGCATGGTTTTGAACTTTTTCATACGAAACCAAGAGAAACCATTGTTGACATGTATACTCGTTTTAGGATGTCATCAATGATTTAAAAGCACTTGATGGAAGTTTTTCATATTTTAAACTTGTAAAAAAATTTTACATTCTCTTAATAAGAGTTGGGATTTAAAAGTAATGGCTATTCAAAAATAAAAAACTTGAACCATTTACCAATTGAAGAACTTGTAGGGTCCTTGCTGACCTATGAAATAACGTGCAATGTACGTAAAGAACTTGAGAATCACCTTCCAAAGAACAAGAAGGATTTCGGACTTAGAACAATTGAAGACTACTCGAGCATAAGCTCAAGTGATAGTGAACTTGAACTCCTCATGAAATTTTTAAGAAAAGAATCAAAAATTAAAAATGAACTTAAAAAGAAGAAGAAGACAACTTTGGACGAATCAAACTCATTTGAAGACGAGGGGAAAAACAAAGACGAGGTGGCAAACTATGCCTTAACGGCATTCGACAATGAGGTAAACAACTCAAACAAAAATCATTTAATTTATGTCAAAATTACATAATACTTTTTATGAGTTATTCTTAAATTAGTTTAAAAAATTATATATTTTTTTAATTACATGTTTAATGAAAATGCAAAATTAAAATTGGATCATGCTTACCTTTTTAGTGATTTTAAAAATAATCATAAAAATTATATGTTTTATGATAAATAAATAAAATGATTTTTGATTAACAATGCCTTAATATTTGATTTGAAGTAATATCATGCTTAATGAGTTTATCTTTCGAAATTATGTATGATGATTCTTGTGATTTATGGATTATCGATTGTTATCGTAATGAAAGTTGCTTTTTTTTTTTAAATGATGCATATTTTGATTTGACATAAACAAAAAGGGGCATGCTTACATGAAATAATGTAAATATCATGCTTGATGATTTTATATTTAAATTATGCATGATGATTTGAAGTAATGATAATTTTTGGGTAATTTATGGTTTATTGATCTTGATGTATTTTATGATGAAATTTATTTTTCGATACTAAATGATTGATGCATATACTTATTTGGCATAAAAAGACAAAGGCATACTTGTATGAAACCAACAACTTAAAATAAAACATCTCTATCTTATCAAGTTTTGAATAAGAGATTGAAATACATATTTATATTATTTTGAATCTCTTGAACTATGAAAGTGACTTTGTTGATTTAACAAGTTGAATGATTTGAATATAAATGATGATTTTTCTCTTGATTATAACTTGTGATTTTTTTTTTTGAATCATCATCTTGATTTTGAACTTCTATGTTTCTTCTTACCATTTATCTAAAAAGGAGAGATTAATGAATCTATCTATGTCCTTTTTTTTATGAAACTATTGAAAACTATTGAAAAGGTGGTTAGTCTTCGCCTATTGCAGGAAGACTGATAGTGGATACCGGTGGTCTCGACGGAAGAGAAATCAACAGAGTGGATATAGGTCACGACGACCGAACCACTATAAAAATCCGGTTTGTATTTCCTTTAAGCACTTTACTTTTATAGCAAACTGCCTCTCCTCTTTACTGTGCTTTTACTATGCCTATACTTGTATACGCTTTCAAGTTTCTAAAATCGATTTTCAACATACGAAAGAATTTTTAGAACTGACGTTTTTACCACTATACTAATTCCCCCCCCCCCCCCCCCCCCCCTCCTCTTAGTGCCGACTCGTTCCTAACAGTTGGTATCAAAGCCACGTATTTCTCATTTGATTTAACACCCAAGAGAAATGACTCATTTCGGCTTTCAAGAGGGTTACTTTCCCATTCGTCATCCCTTTTTCAATGGGATGGACTACACATATTGAAAAACACGAATGAGAGTTTTCTTGCTTTAGTTGGATTTAAATTTATAGAATATTATCGAAAATGGATTTCAAATGTCTTCTCTTCCAATGAACCGTTGGAATGATTTGGAGAAGAAAATTTTTTCTTTAAATGGGAAAGCTATTAATGCTTTATTTTGCGCCTTAGACAAAAATGAATTTAATCGTGCTTCTATTTGCAAAACTTGGCATGAAATTTGGCATATTCTTGAAATCACACACAGGAAGTTAAATATTTAAAAATCAACTTTTTGATGCATGGTTTTGAACTTTTTCATATGAAATCAAGAGAAACCGTTGTTGACATGTATACTCGTTTTAGGATGTCATCAATGATTTAAAAGCACTTGATAGAAGTTTTTCATATTTTGAACTTGTAAAAAAATTTTACATTCTCTTAATAAGAGTTGGGATTTAAAAGTAATGGCTATTCAAAAATAAAAAAAAACTTGAACCATTTACCAATTGAAGAACTTGTAGGGTCCTTGATGACCTATGAAATAACGTGCAATATATGTAAAAAACTTGAGAATCACCTTCCAAAGAACAAGAAGGATTTCGGACTTAGAACAATTGAAGACTACTCGAGCATAAGCTCAAGTGATAGTGAACTTGAACTCCTCATGAAATTTTTAAAACAAGAATAAAAAATTAAAAATGAACTTAAAAAGAAGAAGAAGACAACTTTGGACGAATCAAACTCATTTGAAGACGAGGGGAAAAACAAAGACGAGGTGGCAAACTATGCCTTAACGGTATTCGACAATGAGGTAACCAACTCAAACAAAACTCATTTAATTTATGTCAAAATTACATAATACTTTTTATGAGTTATTCTTAAATTAGTTTAAAAAATTATATATTTTTTTAATTTCATGTTTAATGAAAATGCAAAATTAAAATTGGATCATGCTTACCTTTTTAGTGATTTTAAAAATAATCATAAAAATTATATGTTTTATGATAAATAAATAAAATGATTTTTGATTAACAATGCCTTAATATTTGATTTGAAGTAATATCATGCTTAATGAGTTTATCTTTCAAAATTATGTATGATGATTCTTGTGATTTATGGATTATCGATTGTTATCGAATGAAAGTTGCTTTTTTTTTTTTTTGATGCATATTTTGATTTGACATAAACAAAAAAAAGGGCATGCTTACATGAAATAATGTAAATATCATGCTTGATGATTTTATATTTAAATTATGCATGATGATTTGAAGTAATGATGATTTTTGGGTAATTTATGGTTTATTGATCTTGATGTATTTTATGATGAAATTTATTTTTCGATCCTAAATGATTGATGCATTTTCTTATTTGGCATAAAAAGACAAAGGCATACTTGTATGAAACCAACAACTTAAAATAAAACATCTCTATCTTATCAAGTTTTGAATAAGAGATTGAAATACATATTTATATTATTTTGAATCTCTTGAACTATGAAAGTGACTTTGTTGATTTAACAAGTTGAATGATTTGAATATAAATGATGATTTTTCTCTTGATTATAACTTGTGATTTTTTTTTTTGAATCATCATCTTGATTTTGAACTTCTATGTTTCTTCTTACCATTTATCTAAAAAGGAGAGATTAATGAATCTATCTATGTCCTTTTTTTTATGAAACTATTGAAAACAATTGAAAAGGTGGTTAGTCTTCGCCTATTGCAGGAAGACTGATAGTGGATACCGGTGGTCTCGACGGAAGAGAAATCAACAGAGTGGATATAGGTCACGACGACCGAACCACTATAAAAATCCGGTTTGTATTTCCTTTAAGCACTTTACTTTTATAGCAAACTGCCTCTCCTCTTTACTGTGCTTTTACTATGCCTATACTTGTATACGCTTTCAAGTTTCTAAAATCGATTTTCAACATACGAAAGAATTTTTAGAACCCACGCTTTTTACCACTGTACTAATTCCCCCCCCCCCCCTCTTAGTGCCCCCCCTCTTAGCTCGTTCCTAAATGTTGGTATCAAAGCCACGTATTTCTCATTTGATTTAACACCCAAGAGAAATGACTCATTTCGGCTTTCAAGAGGGTTACTTTCCCATTCGTCCTCCCTTTTTCAATGGGATGGACTACACATATTGAAAAACACGAATGAGAGTTTTCTTGCTTTAGTTGGATTTAAATTTATAGAATATTATCGAAAATGGATTTCAAATGTCTTCTCTTCCAATGAACCGTTGGAATGATTTGGAGAAGAAAATTTTTTCTTTAAATGGGAAAGCTATTAATGCTTTATTTTGCGCCTTAGACAAAAATGAATTTAATCGTGCTTCTATTTGCAAAACTTGGCATGAAATTTGGCATATTCTTGAAATCACACACAGGAAGTTAAATATTTAAAAATCAACTTTTTGATGCATGGTTTTGAACTTTTTCATATGAAATCAAGAGAAACGGTTGTTGACATGTATACTCGTTTTAGGATGTCATCAATGATTTAAAAGCACTTGATAGAAGTTTTTCATATTTTGAACTTGTAAAAAAATTTTACATTCTCTTAATAAGAGTTGGGATTTAAAAGTAATGGCTATTCAAAAATAAAAAAAACTTGAACCATTTACCAATTGAAGAACTTGTAGGGTCCTTGATGACCTATGAAATAACGTGCAATGTATGTAAAGAACTTGAGAATCACCTTCCAAAGAACAAGAAGGATTTCGGACTTAGAACAATTGAAGACTACTCGAGCATAAGCTCAAGTGATAGTGAACTTGAACTCCTCATGAAATTTTTAAAACAAGAATAAAAAATTAAAAATGAACATAAAAAGAAGAAGAAGACAACTTTGGACGAATCAAACTCATTTGAAGACGAGGGGAAAAACAAAGACGAGGTGGCAAACTATACCTTAACGGTATTCGACAATGAGGTAAACAACTCAAACAAAACTCATTTAATTTATGTCAAAATTACATAATACTTTTTATGAGTTATTCTTAAATTAGTTTAAAAAATTATATATTTTTTTAATTTCTTGTTTAATGAAAATGCAAAATTAAAATTGGATCATGCTTACCTTTTTAGTGATTTTAAAAATAATCATAAAAATTATATGTTTTATGATAAATAAATAAAATGATTTTTGATTAACAATGCCTTAATATTTGATTTGAAGTAATATCATGCTTAATGAGTTTATCTTTCAAAATTATGTATGATGATTCTTGTGATTTATGGATTATCGATTGTTATCGTAATGAAAGTTGCTTTTTTTTTTTTAAATGATGCATATTTTGATTTGACATAAACAAAATGGGGCATGCTTACATGAAATAATGTAAATATCATGCTTGATGATTTTATATTTAAATTATGCATGATGATTTGAAGTAATGATGATTTTTGGGTAATTTATGGTTTATTGATCTTGATGTATTTTATGATGAAATTTATTTTTCGATCCTAAATGATTGATGCATTTTCTTATTTGGCATAAAAAGACAAAGGCATACTTGTATGAAACCAACAACTTAAAATAAAACATCTCTATCTTATCAAGTTTTGAATAAGAGATTGAAATATATATTTATATTATTTTGAATCTCTTGAACTATGAAAGTGACTTTGTTGATTTAACAAGTTGAATGATTTGAATATAAATGATGATTTTTCTCTTGATTATAACTTGTGATTTTTTTTTTTGAATCATCATCTTGATTTTGAACTTCTATGTTTCTTCTTACCATTTATCTAAAAAGGAGAGATTAATGAATCTATCTATGTCCTTTTTTTTATGAAACTATTGAAAACAATTGAAAAGGTGGTTAGTCTTCGCCTATTGCAGGAAGACTGATAGTAGATACCGGTGGTCTCGACGGAAGAGAAATCAACAGAGTGGATATAGGTCACGACGAATCCAACCACTATAAAAAAATCCGTTTTGTATTTCCTTTAAGCACTTTTACTTTTATAGCAAACTGCCTCTCCTCTTTACTGTGCTTTTACTATGCCTATACTTTGTATACGCTTTCACGTTTCTAAAATCGATTTTCAACATACGAAAAGATTTTTTAGAACCCACGCTTTTACACTTTACCACTTCCCCTAATTCCCCCCCCCCTCTTAGTGCCGAATTCCTAACAGTTGGTATCAAAGCCACGTATTTCTCATTTGATTTAACACCCAAGAGAAATGACTCATTTCGCTTTCAAGAGGGTTACTTTCCCATTCGTCCTCCCTTTTTTCAATGGGATGGACTACACATATTGAAAAAAACACTAATGAGAGTTTTCTTGCTTTTAGTTGGATTTAAATTTATAGAATATTATCGAAAATGGATTTCAAATGTCTTCTCTTCCAATGAACCGTTGGAATGATTTGGAGAAGAAAATTTTTTCTTTAAATGGGAAAGCTATTAATGCTTTATTTTGCGCCTTAGACAAAAATGAATTTAATCGTGCTTCTATTTGCAAAACTTGGCATGAAATTTGGCATATTCTTGAAATCACACACATGAAGGCGTTAGCAAAATTAAATATTTAAAAATCAACTTTTTGATGCATGGTTTTGAACTTTTTCATATGAAACCAAGAGAAACCGTTGTTGACATATATACTCGTTTTAGGATGTCATCAATGATTTAAAAGCACTTGATAGAAGTTTTTCATATTTTGAACTTGTAAAAAAATTTTACATTCTCTTAATAAGAGTTGGGATTTAAAAGTAATGGCTATTCAAAAATAAAAAAAACTTGAACCATTTACCAATTGAAGAACTTGTAGGGTCCTTGATGACCTATGAAATAACGTGCAATGTACGTAAAGAACTTGAGAATCACCTTCCAAAGAACAAGAAGGATTTCGGACTTAGAACAATTGAAGACTACTCGAGCATAAGCTCAAGTGATAGTGAACTTGAACTCCTCATGAAATTTTTAAAACAAGAATCAAAAATTAAAAATGAACTTAAAAAGAAGAAGAAGACAACTTTGGACGAATCAAACTCATTTGAAGACGAGGGGAAAAACAAAGATGAGGTGGCAAACTATGCCTTAACGGCATTCGACAATGAGGTAAACAACTCAAACAAAACTCATTTAATTTATGTCAAAATTACATAATACTTTTTATGAGTTATTCTTAAATTAGTTTAAAAAATTTTATATTTTTTTATTTGCATGTTTAATGAAAATGCAAAATTAAAATTGGATCATGCTTACCTTTTTAGTGATTTTAAAAATAATCATAAAAATTATATGTTTTATGATAAATAAATAAAATGATTTTTGATTAACAATGCCTTAATATTTGATTTGAAGTAATATCATGCTTAATGAGTTTATCTTTCAAAATTATGTATGATGATTCTTGTGATTTATGGATTATCGATTGTTATCGTAATGAAAGTTGCTTTTTTTTTTTAAATGATGCATATTTTGATTTGACATAAACAAAATGGGGCATGCTTACATGAAATAATGTAAATATCATGCTTGATGATTTTATATTTAAATTATGCATGATGATTTGAAGTAATGATGATTTTTGGGTAATTTATGGTTTATTGATCTTGATGTATTTTATGATGAAATTTATTTTTCGATCCTAAATGATTGATGCATTTTCTTATTTGGCATAAAAAGACAAAGGCATAGTTGTATGAAACCAACAACTTAAAATAAAACATCTCTATCTTATCAAGTTTTGAATAAGAGATTGAAATACATATTTATATTATTTTGAATCTCTTGAACTATGAAAGTGACTTTGTTGATTTAACAAGTTGAATGATTTGAATATAAATGATGATTTTTCTCTTGATTATAACTTGTGATTTTTTTTTTTGTATCATCATCTTGATTTTGAACTTCTATGTTTCTTCTTACCATTTATCTAAAAAGGAGAGATTAATGAATCTATCTATGTCCTTTTTTTTATGAAACTATTGAAAACGATTTTGATGTGATGATTGGAATTTGAATGAGCTTTATATTGATTTTTTTTTAGATCCTTCTATGAATTGAGATCTTTTTATTCTACGATTCTACTAGGTATTTTCTTCAGAGGAGATTAAATATATGAATCGTGTCTTTTGGTATTTACATGATCTTATCTCTCACGATATGATTTATTTTTGTATAACTCCTTGTATTCATCACTCAATTAATTTTTCTTGATGAGATGAAATGAATGTGATGAAATATAAATATGCATGAAATATGGAATGTAATATAATTTGACATTTAGATACCATCATATTTAAAATGCTATGATTTGTTGCTAAAATAATGTATTATGAATGCTTGAGTATCTTGTATGATATGATGATGGATATATTGTTAGTATCATGCATAAAGTAAGGATGAAATGTAAGATTTTAAAATTGTGCATGTTTTAATTTGAAACTATTATGATGCACAAACATATTAAAAAAGGATTGATACTTCAACTTTGTCATGAATTGAAAATTCATGTAAAGGGAAAAAAAGAATTATAAACATTATATTCTTCCCTTCTTTTTGACAATGACAAAGGGAGAGAAATATTGCTAGCTCAAATATTGCAAAGGAAGCAAAAATTTGCTAGCTTGCAAATTGCAAGGAGAAAGAAGTGCTAAACTTGTACATCTTTAATTATTACTAGCTTGCATAATGATAAAACTGAAAATTATGTTTATTATGCAATGACTTAAACTTGTTTGTCAAAAATACTTGATAATTGAACTTCTCCATTTTTTTGATGACAAAGGGGGAGAAGTATGATGTTATGCATAAGTTAATGATAACATGTTGCTTGGATTTTTGAATCCAAGAGTTTCTATCAATATGACATTTTGATAAGGGGAGTTTGTTTAAACTCCAAGAGTTAAGTTTAACTCCGTCATCAATTGGTTGTCATCGTAAAAAAGGGAGAGATTGTTAAATCTCATATTTTAATGATGAAACTGATTGATAAGTGTTTATGATTTGATCTACGTTTTTAGTGACACAGGATGCTTCGATCAGGATGAGACAATTAAAGTAGGAAGAATCATGTTGGGTCGATGAAACATGTCAGAAGATTGGACGTCGAGCCAGAGGATCGGTCGATGTATCGACAGAAAGCTTCGAGCCATGGATTTAGGCATCAGGCCAAAAAGAGCGGATATTGCACCAAGAATATCGGAGTTGCGGAGTCAATTGGCCGATTGGGCAATAAGTCGCAAGAGAGGACGATGCGCCGAAGAATCGGACGAAGCGTCGATGGACCAATGACATGCCGGACAACATGATTCAAGCTTAGTAATAATTGTCTAGATAGAAGTGTATTTTTACATGTGCAGGATTAACTATGATAGCAAGGCATAAAGCAAAATGAAGTTCCGGAGTCAAGAACGCGATTTCGTTGGGAGTTTGAGAGTTCGTCAAAAGTTCGGACGTTCATCGGAAGTTCTGCCGGAACCAACTGAGAAGTCCAGGAGCTTGCCAAAGAAGCTTATCGAAACTCACCAAGAAGATCATAGTGAAGTCCAAGAGCTTGTTGGGAGTCCGCTGGAATATTACCGAGAGATTGTCGGAAGTTCGTCGGAAGATCGCCAGAAGCTCATCGGAAGAAACTTAGACTTATGAACTTGTTTAGCTTAGGAAATGTATTAAATTTCATAGTTAGTACGTAATTAGGATTTAAATTGGGCCAACCCTATTAGAGGTCAGTTGGGCCTATGTAAGGACTATGTTGGGCCTAATGAAAGGCCCAAACAGTGACCCAAGAAGTGGCACCGTCATGACACAGTCTCTGAGACTGTGTCAGGGGGTGGTACCGCCAGTTTGGGCGGTGGTACCACCTAGTGGCAGGGAGCCAAGCGGTGGTACCGCTAGACTAGGCGGTGGTACCACCCAGCACTGGCGGTGGTTGTTAGGATCAAGAGCACTAAGAGGGGGGTGAATTAGTGCAGCGGAAAACTTTCAACGTTTAAAACTGTGTTCGTACGACAAAGCCGATTTCAGTAGAAAAGTCGATTCGTAAATTTCTTTGACTTAAGATCAGGTAAGAAGTAGTTAAAACAAATCTATAAAGGCAGTTTGCAGTTATGATGGAAATCAGAATGTGAGCGCAAACTGAAATACGATGTTCGTACGGTAAAAGCGATTTACGTCTAAACATGATTCGGAAAATATTGAGCTTGGAAACGCAATCGTAAAAGCGCAGAAGGCAGTAAGCTATGAAGGAGGTTTGCAGTAAGGATAATCAGCTCAAAGTAAATGCAAACCAGAGAAGACGGGAGTTTACAGTGGTTCGGTCAATCGTGACCTACATCCACTCCTCCGATTCCTCTTCCGTCGAGGCCACCGGCATCCACTAACGATCTTCCTTTACTAGGCGAAGATCAACCTCCTTCTTACACCCCTCTTCTCCTTTTACTGGGTTTAAGAGACAACCCTTACAAGCACTCACTCTCCTCTCTTAAACAGAATTCTAACACTTAAGCTAGAGGAGGGAAATTCTAGAGATTGCAGTAGTGTTTTCTCTCTTTTAATCTCTCTATGCTTGTGTATTTTACCCAGGGATTGGAGGGGTATTTATAGGCTCCAAACCAGTTTAAATTTGGAGCTCAAATCTGTCATCTCCCGGAATTCCGGGGTCTGGCGATTGCACCGCTTGACTGGGGCGGTTGCACCGCCTAACAGGGCTCGAAGACTGAGCCTCTAGGCAGTGCCACCGCTTGTCAGGGGCGGTTGCACCGCCTGGCAGAGCTCGAAGACCGAGCTTAGGCGGTGCCACCGCTTGACTGGGGCGGTTGCACTGTTGTCAGAGGCGGTTGCACAGCCCAGCCAGAACTCGGAGACTGAGCCCTAAGCGGTGCCACCGTCAACCCAGGCGGTGCCACCTCTGGGTGAGAGATCTGGGTCAGAATGGGTTGATCCATTCAACCCAATTTGGTTCTTTCAAGGGCCCAATTGCCCTTAGATTAAGTTAATGGGATCATCTCCTAATTCTCACTTAATCATCGTGTTAACTACGACAATTCTTAAGACTTTTACTACAGCTTGCTCCGGTGCGTCAATCGCTTCTTCTGGCGAACTTCTAACGAACATCCGATGGTCCTCCGACGATGCTCCTATGGACTTCCGGTAAACTCCTGGAGTTGCGACGATCCACTTGGCAAGTTCTGACGAGCTTCTTTTGTCAAGCTCCTGGACTTCTCGGATTTATTCCCGTAGAACTTCCGACGACCATCCGGACATCCGTCAAGCTCTCGAACTCCCAACGTGATCATACTCCGGGGCAACTCCTGCTGCATATCTTACTTTCATCATAGTTAATCCTGCACACTTAAAAAAAACTTTGATCGAGACAATTAATCCTAAGCAATTAAATAAGTTGTCCGGCATGTCATTGGTCCCTCGACGCTTCATTCGATTCTTCGGCGCATCGTCCTCTCCTGCGGCCTATTGCCCAATCAGCCAATTGACTCCGCAATTCCGATATCCTTGGCACAATACCCGCTCTTCTTGGCCCGATGCCCAAGTCCACGGCCCGAAGCCTTCTATCGATACGTCGACCGATCCATCGGCCCGACGTCCAATCTTCTGACATGTTTCTCCGGCACAACATGATTTTTCCTGCTTTAATTGTCTCATCCTGATCGAAGCATCCTGCATCACTCAAAATGCAAATTAAAACATAAACACAATTATCAATTGGTTTCATCATCAAAATATGAGATTCAACAATCTCCCCCTTTTTGATGATGACAACCAATTGATGACGGAGTTAAACTTAACTCCCGGAGTTTAAACAAACTCCCCCTATCAATATGCCATATTGATAGAACCATGAATTCAAACTAAATTCAAGTGTTGAAGATTTGTATCATGCATATCTAAGAAATATTGATGTGACAAATTGAATGAGTTGAAAATGAATGATGATTTTTCTCTTAAATATAACTTGTGATATTTTTTATATAAATCATCATTTTGAGTTCTCGACATTCGATACATGAGATTTTATTATAAATCAAAATTTCTCATTAATCAATCTTCTATGATTTTACTTGATATTCTCTTGAGAGGAGATTTTCTAAATGAATCATGATTTTTCCTTGTGAGTTCTTGGAGTTATTACTTGATTTTCTTTTAAAACAAGATCTCTTCTTTGTACTCCTATGATTTTTCTTGATATTTTATTTAAAGAAGATATTTACTATATGAATCATGTCTTTTGGTATTCAAATGATTTTATCCTTCATGACATGATTTCTTTGTATTTATGGCTTGCATGGCTTGAAATGTTTTGGTATGATGCATGCAATGATGAAATATTCATGAAGTTAAAATGATGTATGCAATACTTATAATAATGATATACATGATGTATTTCATATTATGTGTATCATGAATGATTTAAATGATGATTGTTTGGTATCATGATCAACATGTTGATAAATGCTTAAAAATTTTAATGTTTGAGTATCATGTATGATATGCCCATTAATGATGATTGATTTATTTTTCGGTATCGTGCATGAAAAATAAGGTTTTTGAAATTGTGTATTTTGAATATATAATGATGCACAAATAAGATTGATACTTACCTTTGTCATAATATGAAAATTGATATAAGGGTTTTCCCTTGTTTTTGACAATGACAAAGGGGGAGCAAGAATTTCTAGCATGAACATCATGAAAAGAGGCAAACTAGCTAGCTTGCACAATTCAAGATGAAAGCAAAAATTGTACTTCTCAAAAGAAAAGATGCAAATATAACATTTGCCAAATTGTTTGCTTGCCTCGTGTAAAACAATATCTCTTGCTAGTTTTGCATTTTGCAAGCTTGCATTTTGCAAAGAAAGCAAAAATGGCACTTCTCAAAAGAGAAGAAAGAGCTTGTCATCTTGAACATCACAAGCCTGCCTATCTTAAGAAACAAAAATTGCAAAAGTGCTAGCTTGCCTATCTCAAGAAGCAAAACTTGCAACTTGCACATTGCAATAGGAAGCAAGAATCAAGAGCCTACACAAGAAAGTTATCTTGCATTTGCTTTCGAAGTTTTTGCTAGCTTGTATATTGTGAAACTTATATATCGTAAAAATTGCTAGCTTGTAGTCTAAAGAGAAGCAAAAAGTTGCTATCTCAAAAGAAGCAAATGTGCTATCTTGCCTATCTCAAGAGGCAAAAATGCTAACTTGCACATCTAGCAAAACTTGACAAATTTGCATATCTCAAGAAGCAAGAGTTGCTTTCTTGAACATCTCAAAACTGATAGCTTGCATGTTCTAAAATGTTATAATATTGCTAGCTTACATGATGTAGAACTTGCTATCTTGAACATTACCAAAAGTGCTATCTTGTATATTGTAAAACTTGCATATTTGAAACTTGATAGCTTAAATGTTCTAAGCATGATGTAATACTTGCTAAATTTTCTGGCTTCAAAACTGCATGATGATAAAATTTGATATTATGTTTTTTATGCAATAAGTTGAACTAATATTCCAAACACTTGATTATGGTACTTCTCCTTTTTGTTGATGACAAAGAGGGAGAAGTATGTTGATGTCATGACATGTTATACATAAGTTTATGCATAAGTTCATGATGATGTGTTGCAAGTATTCATGATGAATATTGCAATGACTTGAATTCAGTTTGAATTCAAGGTTCTATCAATATGGCATATTGATAGGGGGAGTTTGTTTAAACTCCGGGAGTTAAGTTTAACTCCGTCATCAATTGGTTGTCATCATCAAAAAGGGGGAGATTATTGAATCTCGTATTTTGATGATGAAACCAATTGATAATTGTGTTTATGTTTTAATCTGCGTTTTGAGTAACGTAGGATGCTTCGATCAGGATGAGACAATTAAAATAGGAAAAATCATGTTGTGTCGGAGAAACATGTCAGAAGATTGGACGTCGGGCCGATGGATTGGTCGACGTATCGACAAAAGGCTTCGGGCCGTGGACTTGAGCATCGGGCCAAGAAGAGCGGGTATTGTGCCAAGGATATCGAAGTTGCGGAGTCAACTGGTCAATTGGGCAATAGGCCGCAGGAGAGGATGATGCGCCAAAGAATCGGACGAAGCGTCGAGGGACCAATGACATGCCGAACAACTTATTTAATTGCTTAGGATTAATTATCTCAATCGAAGTTTTATTTTAATTGTGCAGGATTAACTATGATAACAATGAATACATAAAGCGAAATAAAGTGTTGGAGTCAAGCGCGAAGGATTCGTTGCGAGTTCGAGAGTTCGACGAAAGTCCGAAGGTTCGTCGGGAACGCTACCGGAACTAGCCGAGAATGAGTTGGGAGCTTGCCGAAGGGTTTTTCGGAAGCTCGCCGGAAGGTTCATTGGAAGTTCGTGGAGCTCGCCGAGAAAGATTGGAGCTTGCCGAAGAAGCTCATTGGAACTCACTAAGATCAAATCGTGAAGTCTAGGAGCTTGACGGGAGTCCACAGAATGGTTTCCGAGAGTTCATCGGAAGACCGCCGGAAGTTTGCCGGAAGCTTGCCAAAAGAAGTCTTGACTTGCGAACTTTGTAATAGCATAGAAAATGTCTTTAAATTCATAGTTAGCATGTTAATTAGGGTTAGGATTAGGTGTTAATCCTATAACCCAAGTAGGGGCCAATTGGGCTCAAGTTCGAACTGGTTTGGGTCAAGTTTGGAGCCCAACCAGTGAGCTGAAATAGTGTAGGCGGTGGCACCGCCAGGGTCGGCGGTGGCACCGCCCAGGAGAGGATCTCCCAGCAAAGCTAGGCGGTGCAATCGCCCCAAGCAAGCGGTGGCACCGCCAGGGCTCAATCTCCGAGCGAGACTGGGTGGTGCAACTGCCTCTAACAGCGGTGCATCCGCCTGAGCTCAGTCTCCGAGCTCTGGCTGGGCGGTGCAACCACCCCAGTTAGGCGGTGGCACCACCTGAGCTCGGTCTCCGAGCTCTGCCAAGTGGTGCAACCACCCCTGACAAGTGGTGGCACCGCCCAGAGGCTCAACCTTCGAGCTCTGCCAAGCGGTGCAACCGCCCCTGACAAGCGATGGCACCGCCCAGAGGCTCAATCTTCGAGCCCTGTCAGGCTGTGCAACCGCCCCAGTCAGGCGGTGCAACCGCCAGACCCCGGAATTCCGGGAGATGACAGATTTGAGCTCCAAATTCAAACTGGTTTGGAGCCTATAAATACCCCTCCAATCCCTAGGTAAAATACACAAGCACAGAGAGATTAAAAGAGAGAAAACACTACTGTAATCTCTAGAATTTCCCTCCTCTAGCTTAAGTGTTAGAATTCTGTTTAAGAGAGGAGAGCGAGTGCTTGTAAGGGTTGTCTCCTAAACCCAGTAAAAGGAGAAGAGGGGTGTAAGAAGGAGGTTGATCTTCGCCTAGTAAAGGAAGATCGTTAGTGGATGCCGGTGGCCTCGATGGAAGAGGAATCGGAGGAGTGGATGTAGGTCACGATTGACCGAACCACTGTAAACTCCCATCTTCTCTAGTTTGTACTTACTTTGAACTGATTATCCTTACTGCAAACCTCCTTCATAGCTTACTGCCTTTTGCGCTTTTACAATTACGTTTCCAAGCTTAATATTTTTCGGATCATGTTTAGACGTAAATCGCTTTTCTCGTACGAACATCGTATTTCAATTTGCGCTTACATTCTGATTTCAATCACAACAGCAAACTGCCTTAACAGATTCATTTTAACTGCTTCTTGCCTAATCACAAATTAAAGTGATTTACGAATCGGCTTTTCCACTGAAATCGCTTTTACCGTACGAACATCGTATTTCAGTTTGCGCTTACATTCTGATTTCCATCATAACTGCAAACTGCCTTTATAGATTTGTTTTAACTGCTACTTACCTAATCTTAAGTCAAAGAAATTTACGAATCGACTTTTCTACTGAAATCGGCTTTGTCATACGAACGCAATTTTAAACGTTGAAAGTTTTCCGCTACACTAATTCACCCCCTCTTAGTGCTCTTGATCCTAACAATATATTGGTGTATTGTATTCTCATCCATATGATGGAGGCGGTTGGTCTTATAGATGCTCATGTGGGGACACTAAGGATACAATGCAAGTACTCATTAGAGAATGAGTTCACTAATTGATCCACTCACGGAATGTTGGATGGTTGATGATACTTTATTATCATACAGCAATTTCATAGTCCCAATAGTGTATCTGGTCCTTAGACTTGGGACACCAAGGATGCTCTATATGAGTACTCCACTCTTTGATACCAGACTTATAGGTTTAGAAGTTTCAGATCTAGTACAACTGATTATTAGGAGTGGCAGCCAACCTTACGAGGTCTATTGAGTATCGATAGAGGATCATCCGCTCGTGGTATCATGAGAGAAATATCCTATGTTCTTGCTCAGATAAATCCTTGGTCAAAGCCGTTCGGATTAAGAGAGAAAAAGTTCTTCAAGAGAATATGATTAGAGGGAGACTCGATGAGAAACCATATGGGCCTAATAGCACCATGACTAGTATATAGTCTCTGGGATATTAGATAGATGAGGGACTATAAATACACGGTAACTGAAGATAGATATGTCCAATGAATTAGATTTTCTTGTATTGTCTGGGGATTGTGGCGTAGTGGTCTAGTATGTTCGTAATCGATAAGTCGAGTAAATTACTATAGAGATAATAATTCATAAAGGTAAAAGGAGTTCTGACAGGCATGACTCATGGCCAACTCAATATTAGGCCTAGAGGGTCACACACATATGATATGCATTGTAATGAGTAGAGGTTCATATTTGAGATATCCGCTAGAGCCCCTATCTTATTGGATATCCAATAAGCCCCTAAATTATTTGATCCCATAGATGAGATATAATAAGAGCTAATAAGAGATTATTAGGTAGAGACCCACTAGTCTAAGAGACTTGGGTAATTGGATTAAGATCTAGTACCCAATAGGGCAAGATCCATTAGGATTTAGTTAATTAAGAGCCTCTATAAATAGGAAGGAACTAAAGGCCCATAGGTTGGGGATTCCTGGTTGTCATCTCCTATTCTCTTTTCTCCTTCTCCTAGTCATATAGCAGGCATGGAGATTTGAGGAGCATCATTGCAGCCCTATTGTGTAGATCACAGCTAGAAAGGAGGACGCTTGACCTCCTTCATCATCTCCTATAGATCTATAGGAATTCAATGATATACGATCTCCCTAGGTAAAACACATCCATCTCACATGTGGATTTATGTTTCATAAGTTTTTTGTGCACCAATCTTCGCATGACAATGAACACCTTTTGGGAAATTTGAGATTTTTGTTTTATATTCTTCCGCTACGCATGTAATGTCGCCTCTAGATTTTCCTACACCCTCTAGGCTCAATATCGAGCTAGTCGTGAGTCATACATATCAGAACTTCTTCTAGCTCAGTAAATTATTATTTTCATAATAATTCACTCGACTCATCGACTATGAATGTATTAGATCACTACACCGCAGTCCCCAAACAATACAAAGGAATCTAATCCTTTGGACATATCTATCTTTAATTACCATGTACGTATAGTCTTTTATCTATATAATATCTTAGAGATCGTATACAAGATATGGTGCTGTTAGGCCTATACGTTTTCTCATTGATTCTCACTCTAATCAGATTATCTTGAAGAACTCTTTCTCTCTCAATCCAAATGACCTTGGCCAAGGATTTGTCTAAGCAAGAACATATGAGATATTTTTCTTATGATACAGAGAGGGATGATCCTCTATCAACTCTCAATAGCCTTTGTAAAATTGGCTACCACTCTTAATGACCAACTATATTAGATTTGGAACTTCCAAACCTATAATTCTAATATCAAAGAGTAGAGTACTTATATAGGACATCTTTGGTGTCTCAAGTCTAAGGACCAAGTACACCACTGTGACAACAAAATTATTATTTAATAATGAGGTATCATCAACCATCCAACATTTTGTGAGTGAATCAATCAGTGAACTTATTCTCCAATGAGCACCTGTACTGTAGCCATATTGTCCCCACACGAGTAGCTATAAGACCAGCCACCTCTATCATATTGATGGATATATAGTTCACCAGTCTATCTGGTTATCTCGATGTCTCTCTCGAGTAACCTATGACCAAGATTATTTAGGGTTTGTGTTTAAAGGTTAATCAATCTCATTAACGTGATCTTATCACGATCTGATTCTCATTGCACAGATTTATGAACATTATAATATATTTATAAATCAAGCAATATAAAGTGAAAAAATATCATAATAATAATAAGAAGTAAAAAGACTACGTGTCATATCACACATGCCATCACTCACGTGATTAGCTTACAGGGCACCTATGACTAGCACCTTCCTTGGGCATAAGCATCACTATATCAAGGACGTATACGATTTTCTCCATCATGAGAACGATTCTTATGTTGTGGAGCCAATCCATGTAATTTAGATAAATAAGGCAGTTGACATCAAGTATGCCACACAAAGGATATAAAAGCAATATTTTCTGAAAATAAATATGTAGAAGAAGTAAATAACATTCAGACTTTGCAAAAAGTAAATAATCAAGATAATAACTTATATCTTAATCTACTCCCAATATTTTCTCGAGAAACACATAACTCTTTCCGGTATATGGATCGAAGATCCCCAACGGATCTCTAGTGAAGATTGGGATCCAATCGACATCTCAACATAATCTTGAGAGACTCGACCAATCACGCTAAGCTCGAAAAGGTAGGCAGCTATTGCCGATCACAACTCCTTGTGATTCCCATCCTATTCGACCTCCGAACTATCATGACCTCGAGGGACTCAACCAACCATGATATTCAGTTAAGTCATCATCATCATTACAAGATAAGTTTGATTCGATAATATACCTTCGAGGGACTCAACCAAGCATACCACGTCCTCAGGTCACTAGTGACATCTCTATGTCGTAGGCAAGATATCGAATTGCAATATAGGTGAGCCTCGAGGGACTCGGTTAACTCAACGTACATCGAAAATCGATTTCTTCTTATAACAATTGAAGGTAACGTGAGTCATTTTAATTATCTAATGTTTACCGATTTAATATTATCGAGAGAGAGAATTTTGATTCGATATCCTATGACGTATCTCACATATATATATTTAATATATATCTACATCGCATGCAAATATATATACATATCTAGTAGGTGTACCAGTAATCATACTAGATGATCATAGACCATAACCTAATGTGATCAAGCTTGAGCCAATGGGCCCAATCACTCACATCACGATCTATATGTACATCGGCGCATCTCCATGCCCTATGATCGTCCATCTTGTCCTCGTCGATTCCATCGGCATCTTAATGCATATTTACGCATCACGATCATCTTAGGACGACAATTATTATTTAACAATAAGGTATCATCAACCATCATACATTATGTAAGTGAATCAATTAGTGAATTCATTCTCCGATGAGCACCTGAATTGTATCCCTAGTATCCCCACATGAACAACTATGAGATCAATTGCTTCTATCATATGGACAGGTATATAGTACACTAGTCTGTTTAGTTATCTCGATATCCCTCACGAGTAACCTATGACCAAGATTATTTAGAGTTTGTATTTAAAGGTGAATCAGTTTATCGTGATTTTATCACAATCCAATTCTTATTGCACAAATCTATGGATATCATAATATATATATATATATATATATATATATATATATATATATATATATATATATATATATATAATAAAAAAAAATATAAAATATTAAAATATTAAATAATATAATAAATAAAAAAAGTGTATATCATGTTATACGTGTCATCACTCACGTGATTGGCTTGTAGGACACTTATGACTAGCACAAAGATCTTGAGACTTGAACAAAGTCTTTATCTTGATACTCCAAAATCATAGTATTTGCTCGAGAAAAAGGGATTAAAGGGTTGAGATATGAAATTATCATTAAAAGCCATAATGTCCTATTCAGATTTAAACCTAACTTAAAACACTTACACGATATTCTTAAGTACATACTCTATCTTACTTCATGAACTATGATCTTATTTATAGGACCAAGTGGTAATTACATCATTCCATCATGTCAATCATGATTGAGCTAAGTATAGACACTACCCTTATAACTCCTAAATCATGGGTCATTATTTAGAACATAACAACTATGTAGATAATTATTATATATCTATTAAAAAAAAACAGTGTTTGTAATGAAAAACGAAAGCAAAAAGTTTTTATTTTCCCTTTCTCTCTCCCAGAAGTTTTAACATTGTTGAGTGTTGTCTCGATTCAGAAGCTTCAACTTTATTTGATGTCTCTAATTAGATCAAGAAACTTCTTGCATCGGACTCCATGGCCGTATCCTTATTTCTCCTGTGAAGTTTGTGACCTGCAGTAATGGCAGTATTAGAAGCTGTCAGATTTGAAGAATCGTCCACTACTACAAGCTTATGGAATGTGATGACTCCTTCGGTCTCGTTTTTTAGCCCAAACTAAATCCTGTTTTAATCTTGGAAATGATAATGGAAAGATCAGAAAGCTTCAGAAGCGATTGGAGCCCATGAATGAGTTTAGCAAGGCATTGCGAGTTCTTGTGGGAAATGCGAAGGCGTGAGAATCTTCTTGAACTAAACCCATGGGGTCAACCCGACCAGTTCAAATCGACTTGTTGGGTTGACGGATCGGGCCAGTTAAGAGATTTTTACCTACCGAACCAGATCGACCCATGGGGCCAACCCAATCCATACGAGACGACTCATCGAGTTTCACGGGTCGGAGTCAGTTTAGATATCTTAACCCACCGGTGGGTTGGGTGGAAATCTTGAATCGAATCCATGTGGTCAAAATAGCTCATTGATCAGTCAATCAAGAGACCTTATCAATCTGACTCATTCAAAATGGCTCATTGGGTTCATGGATCGGATGGGATCAGCGGAGAGACATCATTAACCTATTGGTGGGTCGAGTAAAATCGTTCCGTGAGCTTTATAAAATAATACTATATTATTATTTGTAATTATTTTAAAATTACTTAATTATTATATCTCGAATGATTGATTATTTTCCAATAACAAAAATCCATGATTATGAATAGTGTCACAAATGTTCTCATATTCTGCAACAACAATTGAGTAATCTAAAACGTGGTTACGGCATAATATGCAAGCATTCACCATTTAGCTTGTAACACAAACATTTTCTGAATTGTCAGGTTAGCAATGCTAATATCAGTAGCTTTGAGAAACGAAGGGGGTGTTCGTGTTATCGTTTACGTAGTTAATGATGTTTGCAGTGTCAGTGTCGGTGCAGATTACCATGTTGCAATAGCCCTCCGGCTCGGCAAAATTGAGGGCTTCCAGACTTAATTGCCAATTCTTGTGCTATGGTAGCGTTGTGTGCTGTGAGTCGCAATCGTCGATCCATTGGCTTCCATGATGACGAAGCCAATACCTGCAGAATTAAAGGAATGGTTGTGAGAACCATCACACTCAATAATAAAGTCATGTTCAAAGTGAGAGGAGGAAGACACAAATACTAATTAAGGATTCTACTGGAATTGGGTTTGTCCAGCATCTTGCATTCCTTATCTCAGGAACTATGCTCTCGAGAGTGAAAAACCGGAAATAAGATGTTTTCTTTAAGTCAGAGGTTCGACCAAAATTTTTGGGTAGTGTAATATATAATGCCTACAATCCTGTGAGAAGTCAGGATGAGACAACATCATAATTGATGCTGTCCGCACCTGTTTAAGCCATAACCTCAGGGTGACACGGCTTGGTTCAGGGGTACGAATGTCGAGGATCACTTGTAAAGCTTCTTGGCGCCTTTTGGGGAAGCGTCCGGGGCCGCCTGATCGTGGTGCGATCTCCAGAGTGGATTAGTTGCAGCGTCTCGGCACACCAGCCACCGTGTACCTGCACGAAGGTCGGACCGTAACTTCGGCCCGACCCCTCCGACGGTCTAATTAGGGGACGATGAGCGGATGGCTCTTCCTAGGGTCTTCTCCCTTTAACCTTCGGGCTCCCGACTCTTTATAGTTTGGGTCTGATATTACCTGATGTTCCTGCCTGTCAGAGCAGGGTCGTGCCTCTGGCTGGATTTGACATCGCCATTAGGGTTGCGTGGCGGACCATCCTGTCGCAGGGTATGGGCGACCTCGGTCGTCGCTTCCTGCACTTGGGCGGGCGTGCAGGGTATGGGCGACCTCGGTCGTCGCTTCCTGCATTTGGGGCGAGCGTGCAGGGTATGGGTGATGGAGCCGCTGGCTGAGGGAGGGGGTGACGTTGGCGACGTCGGATCAGCGTTAATGCTTGTTCACTCGGGCAGGGCGTGAGCTGTGCGCGGATGACGTCGTGGCATGTTGCGTTGTCATTATTCCCTGAGGGGAGTCACTTTGATTGTCCGACCATGGGGTGGCTGGCGTCATAGTCTGTATCCCCGTTGACTCTATGGTGACTTCCCCTATCACTTCCCCCCCCCTCAGGCGGAGGTGTATTGCATCGGTTTTCTGGAGTTTATGAGGGGCATTCTCGTGTAATGCTTGACAAACCATAAGTCTTAGAAAAGAGCGACCCGTACTGACCGAGTCGACGAGTCATAAGTCGGGAACCGAACTGGAGCGACTCGAAATGACTGGATCGACGAGTCACAAGTCGGGGACCGAGCTGGAGCGACTCGAAATGATTGGATCGACGAGTCGCAAGTCGGGAACCGAGCTGGAGCAACTCGAAATGACTGGATCGACGAGTCGCAAGTCGGGGACCGAGCTGGAGCGACTCGAAATGATTGGATCGACGAGTCGCAAGTCGGGAACCGAGCTGGAGCGACTCGAAATGATTGGATCGACGAGTCGCAAGTCGGGAACCGAAACTAGAGCGACTTCGAAATGATCGATCGATGAGTCGCAAGTCGGAAACCGAGCCGGAGCGACTTCGAAATGATCGGATCGACGAAGTCGCAAAGTCGGGAACCGAAATGGAGCGACTTCGAAATGATCGATCGACGAAGTCGCAAGTCGGGAACCGAAGGAGCGACTTCGAAATGATGGATCGACGAGTCGCAAGTCGGGAACCGAGCTGGAGCGACTCGAAATGATTGGATCGACGAGTCGCAAGTCGGGAACCGAGCTGGAGCGACTCGAAATGACTGGATCGACGAGTCGCAAGTCGGGAACTGAGCTGGAGCGACTCGTGATGTTTGCATGTTGCCTCGCGTTGGCGCTGTGCCCAAGGTGCGAGCTTCTGTTGTGATTGGAAGACACTGTGCCCTGCTGTCTTCCAAAGGCGGGAGCACGGATGTCTTAAGTGGGCTGTGCGGCGCTACGCGCCATGTGGCGCCTCGAGAGGGGTGGCGCAGCTCCTGAGGATCAGGCGTGGCTCCTGGGGATTAGTCGTGGCTGGGCGGGGCCGGTGAATTTGGGGCTCGGAGGCGTGCTGCCGGCTCTGAGGACTGCGATTTATTTCTCCTTTCTCGAGAAGCCTGACCGTCGTCTTCGGTTTATTTTATATAAGCTTCCCCCGAAGGGGTTTCCCCGGTCGTCGCTTGGTCGCTGTCACTTTGTCTGGTCGTCGCTGCTCCCTTTTCGCTCTGTCCTTCGACTCAGGCCTTTCCCCGTCGTCTTGAGGTTAGGATGTCTTCGTCTTCCTCCTCCTCTTCTCCATCCTCTGCCTCTTCTTCCGAGGGCCCCGGGGTCAGGCATTTGTCTCCGGGGGGCGTACCCCTAGAAGTGGGGGGAAGTTCTGCCCTGCTTGCGAGCCTCAAGCTGTGGCACGACGTTGAGTCGGTGGTGACGGAGGAGCTTTTGGGGGAGCTCGGGGTTTGCTACCGTATCCCGGAGAGTTATGTCTTGTCAGCCCCTCGTCCGGACCAACGGCCGTATGACGAGTTCCCTTAAGGGTTCGGGCTGACAGTGAGTGCTCTTGAGGCGGGGTTGCGGTTTCCGCTCCATCCTGTGATCGAGGACTGCCTCCGCACTTGGGGCATATCGCCGTCTCAGATGGCGCCCAACTCCTGGCGGTACTTGGTCGTCTTCCTTGGGGAGTGTAGTATGGCCAGGATAGAACCGTCCAAGGATCGGTTCTCCTTTTGCAGGGATGGTGAACTTTCAGTCTGTGAAGAAGGCATCACACTCCGGCGATGGCGTCTCAGCCTTAGGGTGGCGTGGGCTCCGGCGATGTCCCAAAGAGGGGTGCGGCCGAGGGTGCGCCTTCTTCGCCGAACGCGAGTCGGCCGGCAAAAAAATTGAAGACTGCAGTCAGGAAGGTGTCCGCGCGTTCGGCCGCTGGAGAGCGCGGCGCCACGGGGTTGACGGGGACCGCCCCGTCAGGAGGCACTTCGGGAGGTGCCAAAGGAAAGGAGGCGGTCGGGCCAGCTGGTGGTGACCCAGCTCAAGGGGCGTCGGCACGCCCGAGGTCGATGCGGGACCTGTGCCGTGTCAGCCAGTTGGGAGATGAGGAGTATCAGGCCTCGATCATGACCAACCTCCCTACCGCCGCAGCGGGAGCCTCCTACGTCCCTCGGTGGCCCGAGCTTAAGGCAGACAGCAAAATCTGGGCCGACGGATTGACGTCCCAGGAGTTTATCCGGGGGGCACTTCACCCGCTGTTGGCCAAAGAACTTTACGGTTCCACCTCGGAGGTGCTGGCAGATCGGGCAGCGAAATCCTTGGTGTGGGTGAGTGGTAACCCGGCTTCTTTTGTTTGTCTGGTACTTTAGGTGTTGATATTGTCCTGGGTGTAGGGTCAACACTACGTCATGGCGCTGATCGACCGAGTTCTTGACGCCGGGCGGTTGATCGAACGACAATCGAGCGCCTACGCCGCGCTTCGTCTCGAGAATCAAGAGCTGAGGCAGTCGTTTGGTCCGGAGGCTGTGGCGGCGGCCGAGCAGCGTGCCGCGGCATTGGACGAAGAGGCGAAGCGCCTGAAGGGCGAGTTGGAGAAGAGCCAGGCTCGTGCCCGAACGCTGGATGACGAGCTCCGAACGCTCTCCAATGACATCGAGTCCGCCCGATCAGCTGCTTGGGCGGCCGAGGCAGCTTTGAAGGAGGAACAACAGGCTCTGCCTGAGCGGATGGAGAGGGCGGTCACCGAGTACAAGGCGTCGGCCGGGTTCGAGCGCGGCCTGGTGAGGTCCGGGCGGGCGACGTATGAGTTCGGTTACCGAGTGGCTTGTGCTCGCGCCCGCTCAAGTCATCCGGAGTGGGAGCTGGAGTCGGACCCCTTTGCCGACCACCCTGCGGATGAGGCGGTGGACATGCCGGCGAGCGTCCCTTTTGATGACGGGCCCGAGACGCCCCCTCCGAATTGACTTGTATTTCGTTTTTGCTTTTGGTTGGGTTGTCTTTCGGGTCTTTGTGCCACCTACCTAATGTTTGTATAGATGCTTCATATTGGAGATGGTTTAGTCCGGTTTTTGTCTCGTGGGTCTCTCGTGATACATGCCTTTGTCTTGGTTCTTCTTTACGGGTAGAATTTCTTCAGATTTACTGCATTCCAGGTCCTCGGGAGGCGGTTCCCTTCCATAGTTTCGAGTCGGTAGGTTCCTTCTCGGACCATATCGTAGACTCTGTACGGGCCCTCCCAGTTGGGTGCGAGCTTGCCTCCCGCCCGGGTCGGGTCGGTTACCTCTGCCTTGCGGAGGACGAGGTCTCTGATCTTGATTGGGCGAGGGCGGACTCTTCGGTTGTACACCCGTGCCACGGCCTTTTTATAGGCCAGGGTGCGTAGGTGGGCCACGGTCCTCCTTTCCCCGAGGAGGTCTAAGTGCGCTCTCAGGCCTTCCTCGGAACCAACTTGTTCGTAACCCGAGGTGCGAAAAGTTGGGAATACCATTTCGGGCGGGAGGACTGCTTCGGTCCCGAATGCAAGGCTGAATGGGGATTCGCCTGAAGCCGTCTTCGGGGTCGTCCGCATTGCCCATAGAACGCTCGGCAGCTCGTCCACCCAGGTTCCGTGCGCGCCCGAGACTCTCCTCTTGAGGCCCTCTAGAATCGCCCGATTCATTACCTCGGCTTGTCCGTTGGTCTGGGGGTGTGCCACCGAGCTAAACTTCAATTGTATCCCATACGACGCGCAGTAAGCCTTGAACTTGGCGTTGTTGAACTGGGCCCCATTGTCAGTGATAATGGCCCTCGGAATCCCGAACCGAGTGATGATGTTCTTCCACGTAAAGCTTTGGACTTGCTTCTCGGTGATGGAGGCCAAGGGTTCGGCTTCAACCCATTTTGTAAAATAATCAACCCCGACAATGAGGAAGCGTCGTTGCCCTGAAGCCGGAGGAAAAGGGCCGAGGAGGTCCAGTCCCCACTGGGCGAAGGGCCAAGCGACTTCCATCAGGCTGAGAGGGACCGCTGGTTGATGTTGCAATCGAGCGTGCCTCTGGCACGGCTGGCATTGTTGTACGTATGATGCAGCATCTTGGCGCATCGTTGGCCAGTAGTACCCTTGTCGGAGGGCCTTGAAGGCCAAGGTTCGACCTCCGATGTGCTCCCCGCAAATTCCCTCGTGAAGCTCGGCGAGGACGGTGTTGGCCTCGGGTGGTGCGAGGCAGAGCAAGAGGGGCTGTGAGAAACCTCTGCGGTATAGCTTCCCACCGACTAAGCTATACCAGGCCTGTGTTCGCTTTAGCCGTCTTGCTGCCGTCGGGTCGTCGGGCTCCGTCCCATCTGTCTTGAAGCGGAGTATCTCTTCCATCCAGTTGGGCGGGGTTCGAGTCTCGACGACGCCGTAGGATGGTATGGTTGGCGCCGCTATGGGCTCGGTCGCGGAGGTTTCTTCTAAACCCCGTGCAGAGGCTGCTTTCGCCAGGGCGTCGGCCGATGCATTTTGGGCCCGGGGAACTTGCGTAATTGAGAACCGGCTGAAGAGGCGGGCGAGCCGCTGCGTTTCGGCCAGGTATGATGCCATCGTGGGGTCCCGGGCCTCGTAGTTCCCATTCACGTGTCCTGTCACTAGCTGAGAGTCGTTGAATACCTCGAGGTTGTCTACCTGCATCTCCAAGGCGAGGCGCAAGCCATGTAGTAGCGCCTCGTATTCGGCTTCGTTGTTGGTGGCTTGGAATTTCAGTCGGAGGGACCTCTCGTAGGCTTCTCCGGTAGGGCTTCTGAGGACAAGGCTGACTCCGGCTGCGCCGATGATGGCTGAGCCGTCGACGTGCAGGGTCCACGCGCGGTCGGTATCCTTCCGCCCATCTGCACAATCCTCGGGCGTTAGTTCAGAGATGAAGTCGGCCAGTACCTGGGCTTTGGTGGCGTTCCGAGGAGAGTATTGGATGTCGAACTCGCCGAGCTCGATCGACCACCGTAACATTCGGCCTGACACATCGAACTTGGATAGGATTTTCTGCAGCGGCTGGTCAGTGATGACTTTGATTGTGTGGGACTGGAAGTATGGGCGCAGCTTTCGCGCCGTCTTTATTAATGCCAGAGCTAGCCTTTCAATTGGGGGGTACCGCGCCTCGGCTCCGGCGAGGACGTGGGTGACTTAATAGATAGGCTGCTGCGACGGTGGTGTTTCTCGAACCAGTACCGAGCTGACTACTCGCGCTGACGCCGCTAGGTAGAGGCTCAGGGTTTCCCCTGGCTCAGGAGAAGCGAGTCGGGGCAGGCGGGTGAGGTACGTCTTTAGATCTTCAAAGGCTCCCTCGCACTCGGGGGTCCAGGCGAAGCTGTCGATTTGTTGCAGGGCCTGGAAGAAGGGCAGGCATCTGTCGCCTGACCTGGATATGAATCTACTGAGCGCCGCCAGCTTCCCCGTGAGGCGCTGTACCTCTTTGATGGAGCGGGGTGAGTGCATCCAGGTTATGGCCCGTACCTTTTCCGGGTTAGCGTCTATTCCCCTCTGGTGGATGACGAAGCCGAGGAATCTCCCTGAGCTAACCCCGAAGACACACTTTGCGGGGTTCAGACGCATATTGAATCGCCTGAGGGTTTGAAAGGTTTCCGCCAAGTCGGACAAGTGCGCCTTCGCGGTTCTGCTTTTTACGATCATGTCGTCCACATATATTTCCATGTTCCTGCTGATTTGGCGTTTGAACAGCTTGTCAACCATCCTCTGGTAGGTCGCCCCAGCGTTCTTTAGGCCGAACGGCATCACCTTGTAGCAATATATTCCTCTGTCGGTGATGAAGGCGGTATTCTCTTGGTCTTTTGGTGCCATGTGGATTTGGTTGTAGCCCGAGTATGCGTCCAAGAAGGTAAGGAGTTCGTAACCCGAGGTGGCGTCGACTAACTGATCTATCCTCGGGAGCGGGTAGTAGTCTTTGGGACACGCCCGGTTGAGATTGGTGTAGTCGACGCACATCCGCCAGCTTCCATTAGGCTTTTTAACAAGGACTATATTTGACAGCCACCGGGGGTACCTCACTTCGGAAATGAATCCGGCTTCTGTCAATCGGTCAATTTCTTCGCTGATTGCCTTATGTCAGTCGGGGGCGAACCTCCGTGGCCTTTGCTTCACAGGCTTGGCCTCGGGATTGATGTTAAGCTGGTGTTCGGCTACCATCCGATCGATCCCTGGCATTTCCTTGGGCGACCATGCGAATACATCGGCGTTGTCCTTCAGGAACTCGACGAGCTGGAACTGGTTTTCTTTGGGCTGGACCGCGCCGATTTTCACAGTCTGACCGGGCCGGTCTCCCTTTATCGGCACCTCGGTATGCTGCTCAGGGGGTTCAAGGTGCGTTGGTATGGTAGCCTCTTCTCGGGGGTCTGGGGTGTGGGGGCATGCCCTCTTTGGAAGGGAGACCGCGGTGAGGTAGCACCTTCTCGACTCTCCTGGGTCGCTTCGTGACTCTCCGACCCCTGCCGAGGTGGGGAATTTGATGGCTCGGTGGTAGGTTGAGACCACCGCTTTCAGCTTGTTGAGCGTCGGGCGTCCGAGGATGACGTTGTAGGCCGAGGGCAGGTTGACCACCATGAACGTAGTCATTATTGTTTTGGTCCTTGGTTCCTCCCCAACGGTGACAGGGAGTGTGGTGGTGCCGAGCGGGGAGATTGAGTCTCCGGTGAATCCCGTGAGTGCCGAGCACATGGGAGTGAGGTCCTGGGTGGGCAAGCCGAGCCTTTTGAAGGCGTCGAGGTACAGGATGTCGGCGGAGCTCCCTGTGTCGACCATTACCCTTTTTACCCGGGCGTTGGCGATCTGGATGGAGATTACCAGAGCGTCGTCGTGATGGGATCGTTCCCCCTCCTCGTCCCCAAAGGAGATTTCGGGTTCTAGCTCGGGTCGGGGGCGTTTCTCGACCGAGCTCCGGGCATAGGATTTCTTGGCACTTGAGTTGCTGCCGCCTGCCGCCGGTCCCCCGATGATGACATCGACCTGCCTTTCGACGGGCATCCGGGGACGCGGGGTTGCTTCTCGGGGTTGCTTGAGATAATGGCCGAGGTACCCCCTTCTGATCAGCTCCTCAATCTGGTTCTGGAGGTCATGGCAATCCTCTATGTCGTGGCCATGGTCTCGGTGGAACCTGCAGTATTTCGACCGATTTTTGTAAGTAGCTCTCATGGGATTGGGGGGCCGCAAAAGACCTTTCTCCCTGATCTGGAGGAAGATCTCGGTGCGAGGTGTGTTGAGTGGGGGGGGCGGAGGCCTCGGGAGCCGCTGCTCGGGGTGGTCGGGCCTCCGACGGGGTCGCGGGTCAACCGACGAGGTGACGGTTCGGGATTGCTCGGTCCGCGGTTTCTTCCCGACTGTGCGTCTTCCTGCTGCCAACGCTTCGCCGGCGACGTATTGGTTGGCGCGGTGGAGCATCTCAGGGACAGTGGCCGGTGGCTTCTCAATTAGCGACCAGAAGAACCTCGAGGGTTTCAACCCTGTCAGGAACGCCTGCATGATCAAAGAAGGGTGAGTATCCGGATACCCGCGGATCTCCGCGGCGAAGCGTGTTACAAACTGTGCGAGCGTCTCTTCTTCGTGTTGCGATAGCGCCAGTAGGGAGGCTACGGAAGGCCGAGGCCGCGCGCTGGTAAGGAAGTTTTGTTCGAACTCCTTGGCGAACTGGTCGAAAGATGCGATCGAGGATTGGCGCAGACGGCTAAACCATGCGCGTGCTGGTCCTCTGAAGGTGGTCGGGAATGTACGGCACATTAGTGCGTCGGACGTGCCGTAAAGGGCCATCTGAGTTCGGAACGCGGCGACATGCTCCGCTGGGTCAGAGCCGCCGTCGTATGTTTCTAGGGCCGGCACCCTAAAGTTGAGGGGAACGGGTTTCTCTTGTATTTCTTGAACAAAAGGGGATCCGCCCGAGGTGCCCTCGCTTGATTCGTCCCGTGACTTCTGGAGCTCACGTCGGAATTCATCCAGGCAACGATTGACTTGGGAGAATTGTACCTTGATAAAGCTGTCCGTCGAGTCGGATGATACGGTGTCAGGCTCGGGGCGACGACGCGCGGCTCGGGAGGGTGCGGGAGGAACGCGCATGGGCGAACTGTCGTGGTGAGCGGCCCCGTCTCCGGTTTCGTCGGTTGCATCCTGTCCCGCGCTTGGCCTTTGTTGAATTGGGTCGGCGGAGGCCTTTGTTAGTCGCCTGATTTCGGAAATAAGTGGGACAACGGTTTGCATTATTTCCGCCATTCCCTGTACTTGCTTAGCGAGGGCGAAAAACGCCTCGGGCGGTACAGCCGGGGGGCCGATCGCGGGTAGTGGGGGTGGCATCCCTAAGTCATTGAACAGACGCCAATAACGATCTGGCGTCGATGTCGGTATTTCTCTATCTCCGCGGGCCACGGACTCGCCAGGGTCAGCGTGAGGATCGCTCGACATTCGGGCCTTCCTTCTAGCGCCAATCTGATGCTGTCCGCACCTGTTTAAGCCATAACCTCAGGGTGGCACGGCTTGGTTCAGGGGTACGAATGTCGAGGATCACTAGTAAAGCTTCTTGGCGCCTTTTGGGGAAGCGCCCGGGGCCGCCTGATCGTGGTGCGATCTCCAGAGTGGACTAGTTGCAGCGTCTCGGCACACCAGCCACCGTGTACCTGCACGAAGGTCGGACCGTAACTTCGGCCCGACCCCTCCGACGGTCTAATTAGGGGACGATGAGCGGATGGCTCTTCCCAGGGTCTTCTCCCTTTAATCTTCGGGCTCCCGACTCTTTATAGTTTGGGTCTGATATTACTTGATGTTCCTGCCTGTCAGAGCAGGGTCGTGCCTCTGGCTGGATTTGACATCGCCATTAGGGTTGCGTGGCAGACCATCCTGTTGCAGGGTATGGGCGACCTCGGTCGTCGCTTCCTGCACTTGGGCGGGCGTGCAGGGTATGGGCGACCTCGGTCGTCGCTTCTTGCATTTGGGGCGAGCGTGCAGGGTATGGGTGATGGAGCCGCTGACTGAGGGAGGGGATGACGTTGGCGACGTCGGATCAGCGTTAATGCTTGTTCACTCGGGCAGGGCGTGAGCTGTGCGCGGATGACGTCGTGGCATGTTACGTTGTCATTACTCCCTGAGGGGAGTCACTTCGATTGTCCGACCATGGGGTGGCTGGCGTCATAGTCTGTATCCCCGTTGACTCTATGGTGACTTCCCCTATCAATAATTCTATAGATTTTCTTATAAAAATATAAAATCAGAACATGAGCAAATAACTCTCACGATATAATTATTATATAATCTAAGTCATAATTAATCAACCCATAGGATATATATATGTATATATATATATGTATATATATATTAAATATTTTAAATATAATCAATTCAAGCATAAGATGTTCATAGGATATATAATCAATACAAGGGAGAGCGGCGCAAAGAGGCGGTGGGGGTGTAAAACTTTTTTATTTTTTGGATTTTTGCATTTTTATAATTTAGGCCTTCTAATTTGCCAACTAGGTTCTCAAATTAAATTTAAGATATAAGTGAGAAATATATGTTTGGCAGAATCATTGTCAACAAAATTACAAATCTCGAATAAGGCTCGAAGGATGCTAGATAGAATAATATCTAAAGTAGGAAGCCTATTCCAATATGATTTTGTTACAAGGTTTTTTGTTGTGTTCCCAAGCTCATCCCCCGACCTCTTTCCTCGGTCGAACAGTAGCACTTTGAATAAAGACGTTTCATGTTGTTTCTTGTTATCTGAGATTGCACCGATGAGACCATCCATCGGACTAGAAGAGATGATTATATCCAAACCCTCCCTTTTGATGGGAGCTTAGGATGACTTGCCTTTAATCAAGGACAATCCTATCAGCTCATAACTATTTTGATTTTGTTCATCAGAGCTTCTCATTTCATTAATATAAGAAGCAATCTGGAATCAAACTAACTATTTTCGAAGCAAGTAATATGCAGTTCATCGAATGTCTCAAGCTTTCAGTTGCTCAATCCTACTTTCGCCTCTATGATCAACAACCTCAAGTTATTATATAGCATCTGATCATTATTCCGTTTATAGAGCAGTTTTTGCAGCAAAATTTGATACCTCACAACCGCAATAAATTAAATTGAGGTTTCTGTAATTATAACTATGCACAGAATGAGATCAGTCCTGGAATGTGCCAGCTTGCTTTCTATGGTCTTCGATGGACCTTTGAGCTCTATGGTGCAGTAGGCCCATTACATTTCACTCAAGAAAGATGAGAGAGAAAAAAAAAAAAGATCATGCCAATAAATCCATTGGATATAGCAGTTGCTTTAGACTCATTGAAATAGATAAGAATGAGATCACTGTTGGGTCCAGCCGGGCTTGGATAATTAGATTTATTGAACCCAAATTAAAAAGATAGCGTTTGCAGGTACAGCGTGCGTGTGTGTGCTGCGTGTGTGTGCAGTAAACATGAGCGAGCGACGGGGTACAAAGAAAAAAAAAAAAGAGAGAAAGTAAGGTTTTAGAGTTTTTTATTTCACGATCGGTAGCAAAACGTTCTCAGTTTTGGTCCAAATTTTATGTGGAGTATCCTTGCAGCAAACTCTACAATTCTAACGGTGTTGATCTATAGTTTACCCTCTCTAAGATATTTTCCTACTATATCCACTTTGTGAGACTTAAAATTTTCTTACGAGGAGATCTATGATCTTGATATTATTGTGATCATCTGATTATTCTAGAGAAGATCGATTGTAAACCTGTTATCATTACTATTGATAGTGGAAGTTTGAGGTAGACTACGGTTCCGTGATTTTTCCCATATTCAGTTTTCCATGTTAAAAAGATTTGGTCTCACTATGTGATTGTTTTTGTTCTATTGTTTATGCTGTGCTGGTTGATATTTTCATTTGGATATCAAGTTGGTATTTTTGATGAGGAACCCATTTTGATACACAAAGAGGGAAAAAAATATTCCGCTTTAACAAGTTTTTCCTAACAAGTGGTATCAGAGCATTAGGTTATTTGATGCTAGTTTTTTCTTGTGTGATTGAAATGGAGCAGTCAGATGGTTTGATTAAATTGAACTCATCAAATTATTCCACTTGGAGGCGTCTGATAGAAGATTTGCTTTATTGCAAAGATTTGTATAAGCCCATCAAGGTTAAAGATAAACCTTCTACTATGGATGATGAAAAATGGGAAGTTCAACATAGAAAAGCTATTGCCTATATTAGAAGATGGATGAATATAAACTTACATGAGCATATTTCAGATGAAACCAGAGCTGATGTTGTTTGGCAAAGGTTATAAAATCTCTTTGCGAAAAAGACTGTGGGAAATAAAATTTCTCTCTTCAGAAGGCTTGTAAATTTGAAGTATAAAGATGGTGGTGGTAACATTGTTGAGCACATAAGCCTATTTCAGAGTCTTGCAAACAAGTTGGTTGCTATGAAAATGAATATAGATGATGAGATGCAAGGATTATTGCTTCTCAGCTCTTTACCAGAAAGTTGGGAAACGTATGTGGTGACTATTTGCAACTCCACGCCAGAGGGAACTCTAACTATAGATATGGTTAAAGACAGTTTGCTAAATGAAGATGCCAGAAGGAAAGAACAGGGTGAATATTCTTCTGGGGCATTTTTACTGAAAAACAAGAAAGATGTGGAAGAAGTCATAGTAGAAATCCACATGGTTATAGAGGAAGATCCAAGTCTAGAAGAGATATCAAATGTTTTCACTGTAACAGGCCAGGTCACATGAAGAAAGAGTGTAGGTTTTGGAAGCGAGAACAGAATGAAATGAAGAAAAATGAGAAAGAGACGAATACAGTTACTGCTAAAGGTAATATCACTATTGTCTGTAATAAAGGTTATGTTAGTCTTGTAGCTCAGGACAGTAATTGGATAATTGACTCCGGTGCTTCATTTCATGTTACTTCTCATGGTGATTTCTTTAGATCTTACATTGCTGGTGATTTTGGTAATGTCAGAATGGGAAACAGTGGTACATCTAAGATTATGGGTATTAGAGATATTTGCTTAGAGACCAGTATTTGGAGCAAATTGATACTCAAAGATGTAAGACATGTTCCAGATATTCGTCTTAACTTGATATCTATAGGTAGACTTGATGATGAGGGCTTTGCACACTATTTTGATGAAAGCAAATGGAAACTCACTAAAGGTTCTCTGATTATGGCAAGAGGAAAAAAACTTAACTCATTTTATGTCATGGAAGCTAAGCTACATAAAGGAGAGATTAATGCAATTCAAAAAGGTGAAAGTATAGATCTTTGACATAAGAGGCTTGGACATATAAGCGATAAGGAACTTCAAACTCTTGCTAGAAAGCAGTTCTTGCCAGAGTTGCAAGGTACATCTCTTAAATCTTGTGATCATTATTTAGTTGGAAAAACACATAGAGTTGCATTTCAGACATATCCATCATCTAGAAGATCAGATGTTATTGATTTAGTTCATATTGATGTTTGTACTATGCAAACTAGAACTCTTGGAGGTGCTCTTTATTTTGTTACTTTTATTGATGACCATTCTAGAAAAGTGTGGGCTTTTGTTTTGAAATCCAAAGACCAGATATTCGATGTTTTCAAAGAGTTTCATGTCAGTGTTGAAAGAGAAACTGGCAGAAAGCTAAAGTGTATCCGATCAGATAATGGTGGTGAGTACAGGGGTCCTTTTGAGAATTATTGCAGGTTCTATGGTATCAGGCTTGAGAAAACAGTTCCTAAAACTCCTCAACAGAACAGTGTGGCAGAAAGGATGAATAGAACCATTGAAGAAAGGATTAGGTGTATGCTTTCTCACGCTAAGTTACCAAAGTCATTTTGGGGGGAGGCTACGAGAACTACAGTTAATCTGATAAATCTTTCTCCATCAGTTCCTCTGAAAGGTGATGTTCCAGAGAGAGTATGGAGAGGAAAAGATATATCTTATAATCACTTAAGAGTCTTTGGGTGTAAAGCATTTGTTCATATTTCTAAAGATGAGAGGTCCAAGCTTGATAGTAAAGCAAAAGCATGTATCTTCTTGGGATATGGTCATGAAGAGTTTGGGTACAGATTATGGGATCCAGTGAACAAGAAGATTATTAGAAGCAGAGATGTTGTGTTTTTTGAAGACCAATTGTTTGACGATGGTGATAATATTGAGAAGCCAGAAACCTCTGTTTATATTCCTTGGAGTTTGGGTCCAGTTCTTTCACCTATAGTTCATGATGATCATGGGGAGATGAACAAGAAGATTGTGGTGAGAATACCAATGATGATACACCTACAGTTGATGATGCTGAACCAACTGAACAAGCATCTCCACCACCAGTTGAGATTCCATTGAGAAGATCCACTAGAGAGCGACATCCATTTACGAGATATCCTCCACATGAGTATGTTATGCTTATTGACGGGGGAGAGCCAGAAACTTATCAAGAAGCTATTCTACATGAGAATAAGAATGAGTGGGTTAAAGCCAGGCAAGAAGAGATGAGATCCTTGCTTGAGAACCACACCTATGACTTGGTAAAATTGCCTAAAGAGAAGAAAGTTCTCAAGAATAAGTGGGTTTACAAATTAAAGACTGAAAATAATAGCTCACAACAAAGATACAAGGCACGACTAGTTGTGAAAGGATTTAGTCAGAAAAAAGGTATTGACTTTGAAGAAATATTTTCTCCAGTTGTGAAAATGTCCTCTATCCGAGTTGTTCTTGATTTAGTTGCCCGTTTGAATTTAGAAGTTGAGCAACTTGATGTAAAAATAACATTTCTTTATGGTGATTTGGAAGAAGAAATTTACATGGAGCAACCAGAAGGTTTCAAAGTCAAGGAAAAAGAAAATCTAGTGTGTAAGCTTAAGAAAAGCTTATATGGACTCAAACAGGCACCTAGACAGTGGTACAAGAAGTTTGATTCTTTTATGATGAGCCAAGAGTATGATAGAACCACATCTGATCATTGTGGGTTTATGAAGAAATTTTCAGATGATGATTTTATTGTTTTACTGCTATATGTGGATGATATGCTGATTGTTGGTCATGATGTTGAAAAAATTGGAAAGCTTAAAAGAGAGCTAAGTAAGGTTTTTGCCATGAGAGACTTGGGATCGGTGAAACAAATACGTGGCATGAAGATTCTTCGTGATAGGAAGAAAAGGAAGATTTGGCTATCTCAAGAGACTTACATTGAAAAGGTTCTTGAAAGATTCAACATGAGTAAAGCCAAAGCAGTTTGTTCTCCATGCGGGTCATTTCAAGCTTAATTCGAAACAATATTCTACAAGCGAGAAAAAAAAAGAAGAAATGTCAAGAGTGCCATACTCATCTACAGTAGGTAGTTTGATGTATGCTATGGTTTGTACTAGGCCAGATATAGCTCATGCAGTTGGAGTTGTCAGCCGATTTCTCTCTAATCCTAGAAAGGAACATTGGGCAGCAGTGAAATTGATATTAAAATATCTAAGAGGTACTTCCAGGTTGTGTTTATATTTTGGCAGTGATGAACTTGTGTTAGAAGGTTACACAGATGCAGACATGGCAGGTGATACTGATTCCAGGAAATCCACTTCGGGATTCTTGATGACATTTGCAGGAGCAGCAGTTTCTTGGCAGTCTAAGTTACATAAGTGTGTTGCTCTATCAACAACAGAAGCAGAATACATAGCAATTACTGAAGCCTGCAAGGAAGCTTTATGGATGAAAAATTTTCTACAGGAATTGGGCTTGAAACAGGAAGGATATACTGTTTACTGTGACAATCAGAGCGCCATTCACCTCTCCAAGAATTCAACATATCATTCTAGATCCAAGCATATTGATGTGAGATATCATTGGATTCGTGATGTGCTTGAGTTGAAAGAATTACAGTTGGAAAAAGTGCATACCAGTGAGAATGGTTCAGATATGTTGACAAAGTCTTTGCATAAGGAGAAGCTTGAAGCATGTAGGCGAAGAGCGGGCTTGGTACAGCCCACCATATGAGCTGGAGGGGGAGAATTGTTGGGTCCAACCCATATGTGGGCTTAGACAATTGGGCTTATTGAGCCTAAATTAAAAAGATAGGGTTTGCATGGTGCAGCGCGCGTGTGTGCACAGTAAACGTGAGCATGCAGCGTGCAGCGAGCGACGGCAGGAGATAAAGATTTTCAACATGAATTTCATGATATACATGTTTGACATGCTTTCAATATGATCAATCGATATTGCAATATTCTCAAAGATTTTGCAAGGCATATAAGACATTCATATTACACTAGCTTTTGCAATTCATTTAAGTCATGCTATTGAAATGATACAAGTCATCACTTTTCTCCCCCTCTGTCATCAACAAAAAGGGAATGAGACTTGAAGCACATAATTTGTGATTATAACATTAGGAATTCAGCATTGATCAGAAAAATTTTACCATTCAAAGTTAAGTATGCTAAATTCATCTTAAAGGAAAATGCAGCATTCATTCATTTTATCAAATCTCTTCTTTTTATAAAAAAATTGTAGATGTACAAGGAAGAGATTGGGATAGAAAAAAAAATTCAAGTAGTAACTTCAATAAGTCAAGATCATAATTCGAATACAAACCCATTCAAATTCAATTCGTCAACTTGAAAATCATAATCAAGCCATTAATTTCGAGATTCACAAAATATCATAAAATCATTAGAGAAAGAATACAGCATTAAGATTAATCATTCAAATGTGCCAAAAATACTTATCCAGAATTCAGCTTAAAAGGAAAAATCAGCATTCATCCAGAAGCATATATCCAGAATTTTAAAAGGATATTTTTTAAAAAAATATTCAAACAAGCTTATTTTCAAGGACAATTTAATATGCCTAGTTCCCTTCTAATAAATTCAAATTGGTCTTCATTTAGGGCTTTTGTAAATATATCTGCTAATTGATGCTTTGTGTCAATGAATTATAGAACAACATCATTGTTAAGGACATGATCGCGTATGAAATGATGCCTAACGTGGATGTGCTTAGTTCTAGAATGCTGAATTGGATTTTTAGTGAGACATATGGCACTAGTATTATCACATTTTATGGGAATATTTTTAAAGTGAATTCCATAGTCTTCTAATGTATTTTTCATCCAAACAACTTGTGCACAACATGCACTTGCAGCAATGTACTCGGCTTCCGCCGTAGATAGTGCAACTGAATTTTGTTTCTTGGAAGTCCAAGAAACAAGTGCATGTCCTCAAAATTGGCATGTTTTGGATGTATTTTTTCTATCTATCCTGCATCTGCCAAAATCGGCATCTGCATAAGCTATTAAATCAATTTTTTCAGATTTTGGATACTACAATCCTAAATTTGGAGTTCCTTTAAGATACCTAAATATTCTTTTAACACTTTTAAGATGGGATAATTTGGGATTTGATTGAAACCTAGCGTAAAGTCCTATACTAAACATAATATCCGGTCTAGTCGCGGTGAGGTAGAGTAGGCTACCTATCATTCCCCTATATGTTTTTTGATCGAAATTTTCACTATTTTCATCCATATCTAACTTAGTCGCAGTACTCATAGGGGTGTTTATTGCTTTTGAATTATCTATGTTAAATCGTTTTAACAATTCTAATATATATTTAGATTGGTTAAGAAATATACCATCCTTAAGTTGTTTGATTTGTAATCCTAAAAAGAAAGTTAATTCACCCATTAAACTCATTTCAAATTCATGACTCATAGATTTGGCAAATGATTCACATAGTGATTCATCCGAAGAGCCAAAAATAATATCGTCAACATAAATTTGCACAATAAGAAAATTATTTTCAAAATGTTTAATAAACAATGTAGTATCAACCTTGCCTTTGGTAAAATTATTTAAAATAAGAAAGGAACTAAGCCTTTCATACCAAGCTCTAGGAGCTTGTTTCAAGTCATAGAGAGCCTTAGTCAATTTGAATACATGATTAGGAAGAAGAGAATTTTCAAATCGGGGAGGTTGTTCGACATATACTTCTTCGGAAATAAAACCATTCAAGAAGGCACTTTTGACATCCATTTGAAATAGTTTAAAATTATAACTACTAGCATAGGCAAGGAGCATCCTTATGGCTTCTAATCGAGCCACGGGAGCGAAGGTTTCTTCGTAATCGATACCTTCTTCTTGGTTGAAACCATTGTCCATTAATCTAGCCTTGTTTCTAACCACGATACCATTTTCGTCTTGCTAGTTTCTAAAGACCCATTTAGTACCAATGACTAAATGGTCACTAGGTCTAGGAACAAGCTCCCACACCTTATTCCTCTCAAATTGATTCAATTCCTCTTGCATTGCAATAACCCAAAAATAATCTTTTATGGCCTCGTCAATGCACTTAGGTTCAATTTGAGAAAGGAAGGTGCATTAGCACAAAAATTCTTAAAAGAGGAATGAGTTTGAACCCCTTTAGATGTATCCCCTATAATTAGCTCCTTTGGATGAGCATCTATATACTTCCATTCCTTAGGTAAGGAAATTTCGGAAGAAGGTGCATCCAAGTTGCTATTTTGAGGAGGGGGTTCATTTAAATTCAAATTATCAAAACCAAGATCATCATCAAAATTATTTTTCTTTAAATTTGAAACTTCATTAAAAACTACATGAATAGACTCTTCTATTACTAAGGTTCTTTTATTAAAAACCCGAAAAGCTTTAGAAACGGAAGAGTAACAAAAAAAGATGCCTTCATCGGATTTTGCATCAAATTTTCCTAAGGCATCCCTTTCATTTAAAATAAAGCATTTACAATCGAAAACTTTAAAATAGGAAATATTTGGTTTTTTGTTATTCCATAATTCATAGGGAGTTTTTGATAAGGATGGTCTTATTAGGACTATATTCATGATGTAGCAAGCCGTATTTACGGCTTCGGCCCAAAAATACTTAGGTAAACTGTGTTCATTTAACATAGTTCTTGCCATTTCTTGTAGGTTTCTATTTTTTCTTTCAACTACTCCATTTTGTTGGGGATTTCTCGGAGTGGAGAAGTTATGGTTGTATCCATTAACTTCACAAAAATTTTGAAAGTCATGGTTTTGAAATTCTCCACCATGATCACTCCGAATTGATGAAATCATGAACCCTTTTTCGTTTTGAGTGAGTTTACAAAATTTAGAGAAACACTTGAAACAATCACTTTGAGCTAAGAAATAAGTCCAAGTGTATCTAGAGTAGTCATCCACAATTACAAAAGCATATTTGCTTCCACCTAGACTTGTTGTATCAATTGGTCCAAATAAGTCCAAATGGATCAATTGTAACGGTCTAATGGTGCTAATTTGATTTTTTGGTTTGAAGCTTGTTTTTATTTGTTTCCCTAGTTGACATGCATCGCATACCTTATCCTTAATAAACTTCATATTCGTAATCCCTCGTACTAATTCTTGAGATGAGATTTTAGATATTGTTTTCATGCTTGCATGACCTAATCTCCTATACCAAAGCCAAGCATCATCATTTACGGCGGAGAAACACATTTCATTACTTAGTTCATCAAGATTGATGGTATAGACATTATTTTGTTTTAAAGCAATCATAGTCATGTTATGATTTGGTTTTTCAATAATGCACATATTTGATTCAAATCTAACGATATAACCTTTATCGCATAATTGACTAATGCTCAACAGATTATGTTTCAATCCATCAACTAGTAACACATCATCATTGGAAAAACTTGATTTGTGACCTATGGTTCCCTTGCCAGTGATTTTGCCTTTGTTGTTGTCTCCGAAGGTGACATAGCCTTCATCCATGCTAGTGAGCTTGGAGAATTGGGATGGATCTCCGGTCATATGCCTTGAGCATCCACTATCAAGATACCATCTCTTGCTCCTAGCATGTGATGGTGTATGTTTCTACAAGAAGGAATTATTTTTAGTTACCCATTTACATTTGGGTGCCTCAAAAACTAATCTAACTTGTTTATCATGTTGCATAGACTTGATCATGGTTCCTTTAGGAACCCAAATCAATTTGTTTGGACTAATTTTCTTGAATGGACATTGGTAAGTTATATGTCCATATTTGCAACAAAAGTTACAATTGCTTTGGTGTTGAACATGTAAGATAGGACCTTTAATGAAGGTGGTTGGATTTTGGTGAGTACTTCTCACAAATCCGATTCCACTCCTTTTAGGAACGTGACCCTTATTTGTAAGGATCATGTTTAAGGACTTGCTACTGACCTCGAATTTCTTCAATGTGTCCTTAAGTACCAAGTTCTCATTTTGGAGAGTTTCTAGATCATGGCATTTAGCACATAGACCTAGACTATCATGATATTCAGTTTTTAATTTATCAAAATCACAAGTAAGACTATCATGCTCCTTTTTTAGCAAATTGTATTTTCTACTAATTGTCTTACATTCATCAAATAACTCATGGAAAGCATTTAATAATTCATGATAAGGTAAATCTGCATTAATTAAATCCGTTACCTCTTCTTCAAAGGCCATTAGGGCATAATGAGCAACTTGCTCGGTGTTGGACTCCTCTTCTTCGGACGTGCTTGAATCATCCCATGTTGCCTTGAGCGCCTTCTTCTTTGATGCTTTCTTTTTGGCTTGTGGACAATCGTTCTTGTAGTGTCCCGGTTTCTTGCACTCATAACAAATTACTTGGTCCTTCTTGTGTTTGAATTTATTTTTTGTATTATTTTTAAATTTGTTCTTTCTTAAATATTTTTTAAATTTTTGAGTCAAAAGTGCAATGTCATTATCACTGTCCTCATCACTTGATGTTCCTTTCAAGTGGTCTTCTTGTGATGTGAGTGTCATATCCTTCCTGTTCTTTGGAAGGGGGTTCTCGAGCTTGTCATGAGCTTGACATGTCATTTCATAGGTCATTAAAGACCCAATGAGTTCTTCAAGAGGGAATGTTTTAAGGTCTTTGGCCTCTTGAATGGCCGTAACTTTTGGATTCCAACTTTTTGGGAGATATCTTAAGATTTTAGTTACTAGTTCAAAGTTAGTAAAACCTTTACTAAGAGCTTTGAGTCCATTGATGACATTCGTGAACCGGGTGTACATGTCTCCGATGGACTCACTTGGTTTCATTCGGAAAAGTTCGTATGAGTGCACAAGAATGTTGATTTTGGACTCTTTCACTCGGCTAGTGCCTTCACGAGTGACCTCAAGAGTTCTCCAAATATCAAAAGCCGAATCACAAATTGAAACACGATTAAATTCATTTTTGTCTAGTGCACAAAACAAGGCATTCATAGCCTTTGCATTTAAAGCAAAAACCTTCTTCTCCGATTCATTCCGTTCGCTCATCGGAAGAGAAGATTTTTGAAATCCATTTTCAACAATAGTCCAAAGCTCGAAATCCATAGAAACGAGGAATATCCTCATCCGCATCTTCCAATACGTGTAATCCGACCCATTAAACATAGGTGGACGTGTGATAGAGTGTCCCTCATGCATGCCGGAGTAAGCCATCTCTCTTGGGTATTAAACCAAATATGAGAGTGAGCCTAGCTCTGATACCAATTGTTAGGATCGGAGCGGTACTAAGAGGGGGGGTGAATTAGTGCAGTAGATTAAAACATTGGTTTTTGAAATCGTTGGCATGATAAAAAACTGAATTTGAAAAGTTTAACTTAGACGCGTGTTCGTAGAGAAGTGCAGCAAGATTATAAAGTACGTAAGAAAGTTTACAGTAAGATAAATTGCGATAAGTAAATGCAAACCAGAGATTACACCAATTTTAGAGTGGTTCGGTCAAATGACCTACATCCACTTGCGAGGCCCCTCTTCGATGAGGCTCCCACCTTCCACTAGCAAATCTCTTGAAAGGGAAGGGTAAATAGCCCTCTTACAACTCTTTACAAGCGGTTCACTCTCTTACAGATTTTCGAGAAGGAATGAGGTGAACACTAGCAAATTGAAAAACAAGACTTTCTAAGACTTTTCTAAGACCTTTCTCTCCATCAATTGCTGCTCAAAAAGTTGTAATCTCTGTTGAGATTTGAGGGGTATTTATAGGCCTCAAGAGGATTCAAATTTGGGCTCCAAATTTGAATTCTCGTGGAGTTCCCGATGCTGGCGGTGCCACCGCCTGTCAGTGTCAGGCGCTGACAGTGCTGGGCGGTGCCACCGCCTGGCTCTCGGGCATTGGGCGGTGCCGCCGCCCAGCCCAGGCAGTGCCACCGCCTAGCTCTCGGGTGCTGGGCGGTGCCACCGCCAGACTCTTCGGTTGACTGGTTGGGCTTCAAACTTAGCCTAAACCTAGTCTAATTTTGGGCCTAGTTGGCCCCTAACCAGGATATAGGATTATCTCTTAATCCTAATCCTAATTACATGTTAACTACATCACAAAAACACATCTAAGTAATTTTTTCAACCGTGAACGTCGAGTCTTGTTCCGGCGAGCTTTCCGACGAACTTCTCCCGACAGACTCCCAGCAAGCTCCCGAACTTGTGATGACTTTAATGAGTAGCCGAGCCTTCTCGGTGATCTCCGTGAACCTCCGATGATCTCTTCGGCGAACTTCCGAAAATTTCGACAGGTTCCCGATTTCTTCTCGGTTGGTTCCGGCAGCATCTCCGACGATTCTTCGGACTCTTAATCGTCCATCGAACTTGACTCCGGTATCCTTGCTTTGTGTTTTCTGGTTATCGTAGTTAATCCTGCACACTTAACTCAATAATATGGATTAGATCAATTAACCCATCAATTGATTGTATCATCAAAATCCAAAATTCAACAGATCCACTAATATAACATGCTTGGGTTATTGGATGCAGATTCAATACCCACTAGGCGAGGATCCATTAGAGTTTGACAGAGGACCTCTATAAATAGGAGGGATTCAGAGCCTCCTAGACTAGAGCCTTTGCTTGCCTCTCCTTTTTTCCTTCCTCTCTCCACCTCAGAGCAGGCCAGGAGTTTTGAGGAGCGTAATCGCAGCCTTGCTATGTGAATCACCGCTAGAGAGGAGGACGCTTGACCTCCTTCACCCTCTCCTAAGGATCTGCAAGGAAACAGGGATATATGATCTCCCTAGGTAACACAATATGCTCTATGCGTAGTTTTTTCAATTTCGCGAATTTTGCGCACCAATCTTCGCACGACGACGAACATCTTTTTGGGAATCGGGGATTTTGTTTTCTTGTTCTTCCGCAGCGCATGTGATGTCGCCCCTAAAGATTTTCCCAACAGTGGTATCAGAGCCAGGTTGTTCGTGCGATAGATTGGTTTTAAACTGCGTGTGTTGTGTTTTGGAGATGCTTTTGATGTCAAAATCATTGACCCAAAAGCAGAAAAGGGCAGCAACTGTTACTGCCCTCGTTGCTGTCGTAGATGGCAACACTACAATCTGCGTACAGGTAGGCATCCTGCAGTAGCAGCCGTAAGGGCAGCGACGCCTGCGGCCACTGCTCTCGCATGGTGACACGCCGCAGGGCAGCGGCGCTTGTGGCCACCGCTCCCGCGAGCAAAAAAAAAAAAAACCCTAGCAGGGGCGGCCGCCCGGCGAGGCAGCACCGCTTGCGGGTGTTGCCTCACGGGCAAAATCACCCACGAAGGGGACGACGCCCACAAGGGTGCCCGCCCGCAGAGGCGGCAGCACCCAACTGTGGGGGTAGTGTCGCCTGTAGGCGAGGGCAGCGACCCCACCCTCCGCGGCATAGCCCACCGCTGGCAGGGTGATGGAGGCGGTGGCAGCAGGGGAGGATGAGGGCATTAGGGTTTTTTGGGCAAAAGATAGTTTTGCCCCTCGGAATTTGAGAAATTCCAGTTTCTGTCTTTTATATAAATTACAAAAATACCCCTAGGAATTAAGAAATTTCCTATATGTCCCTGATTTCATAAAATACTAATTAATTAAAAAGTTCAGTTGATTATTATTTTTTATTATTATCTAATAGTCCTACATGATGATGATTATTTATTCATGTAATGTATGATGTGTGGACGGATGATCATGGACCGTGTGATGTGTGTATTTGTGATTATTATTATTGGGGTCTGCGAGCCTCCATTATATTGTTGAATCTCGGATTAGGATGATAAAATCAATTGATGGGTTATTTGATCTAATCCATATTATTGAGTTAAGTATGCAGGATTAACTACGATAACCAGAAAACACAAAGCAAGGATACCAGAGTCATCACAAGTTCGGGAGCTTGTTGGGAGTCCGTTGGAAGAAGTTCGTCGGAAAGCTCGCCGGAACAAGACTCGACGTTCACGGTTGAAAAATTGCTTAGGATGTGTTTTGTTATGTAGTTAACTTATAATTAGGATTAGGATTAAGAGATAATCCTATATCCAGGTCAGGGGCCAACTGGGCCCAAAATTAGACTTGGTTTGGGCTAAGTTTGAAGCCCAACCAGTCAACCGAAGAGTCTGGCGGTGGCACTGCCAGACTGGGTGGTTGCACCGCCAAGATTCGAGAGCTGGGCGGTGGCACCGCCGTGCTCGAGAGCGAGGCGGTGGCACCGCCAAGCATTGTCAACGCCCCGACAAGGCCGGCGGTGGCACCGCTAATGGGGGTGGCACCACCCAAAGACTGCCAACGTCGACAATGGATAAAGTGGTGGCACCGCCAAAGATCGGAACTCCACGAGAATTCAAATTAGGAGCCCAAATTTGAATCCTCTTGAGGCCTATAAATACCCCTCAAATCTCAGTTAAGATTACAACTTTTTAGAGAAGCAATTGATTGAGAGAAATGTCTTAGAAGAGCCTTTGCTAGTCTAGTTTTCAATTTGCTAGTGTTCACCTCCTTCTTTTTTGCTGAAAATCTATAAGAGAGTGAACCGCTTGTAAAAGTTGTAAGAGGGGTATTTACCCTTCCCTTTCAAGAGATTTGCTAGTGGAAGGTGGGAGCCTCATCAAAGACGGGCCTCGCAAGTGGATGTAGGTCATTTGACCGAACCACTGTAAAATCGGCGTAATCTCTGGTTTGCATTTACTTATTATCATTTATATTGCTGCAAATCATTTGCACTTTAATGCTCTACTTCTTTGTCTCTGTCTTACTTATCCCTTTAAGTTAAAATGCAATCGAAACGGTTTCAAACAAAAACGTTACTTTTATCGTACGAAATTTTCGAAAGGTTTTAAATCGTGAAAAGTTTATCGCACTTTACCGCTGCACTAATTCACCCCCCCCTCTTAGTGCCGCTCCGATCCTAACAATTGGTATCAGAGCTAGGCTTACTCCGGCATGCATGAGGGACACTCTATCACACGTCCACCTATGTTTAATGGGCCGGATTACACGTATTGGAAGACTCGGATGAGGATCTTCCTCATTTCTATGGATTTCGAGCTTTGAACTATTGTTGAAAACGGATTTCAAAAATCTTCTCTTCCGATGAGCGAATGGAATGAATCGGAGAAGAAGGTTTTTGCTTTAAATGCAAAGGCTATGAATGCCTTGTTTTGTGCACTAGACAAAAATGAATTTAATCGTGTTTCAAGTTGTGATTCGGCTTTTGATATTTGGAGAACTCTTGAGGTCACTCATGAAGGCACTAGCCGAGTGAAAGAGTCCAAACTCAACATTCTTGTGTACTCTTACGAACTTTTCCGAATGAAACCAAGTGAGTCCATCGGAGACATGTACACCCGGTTTACGGTTGTCATCAATGGACTCAAAGCTCTTGGTAAAGATTTTACTAACTTTGAACTAGTAACTAAAACCTTAAGATCCCTCCCTAAAAGTTGGGATCCATAAGTTACGGCCATTCAAGAGGCCAAAGACCTTAAAACATTCTCTCTTGAAGAACTTATTGGGTCTCTAATGACCTACGAAATGACATATCAAGCTCATGACGAGCTCGAGAACCCCCTTCCAAAGAACAGGAAGAATATGCCACTCAAATCACAAGAAGACCACTTGAAAGGAACATCAAGTGATGAGGACAGTGACAATGACATTGCACTTTTGACTCAAAAATTCAAAAAATATTTAAGGAAGAACAAATTTAAAAATAATACAAAAAATAAATTTGAACAAAAGAAGGACCAAGTGATTTGCTATGAATGCAAAAAACCGGGACACTACAAGAACTATTGCCCTCAAGCCAAAAAGAGAACATCAAAGAAGAAGGCGCTCAAGGCAACGTGGGATGATTCAAGCTCGTCCGAAGAAGAGGAGTCCAACACCGAGCAAGTTGCTCATTACGCCCTAATGGCCATCGGAGAAGAGGTAACGGATTTAATTGATGCAGATTTACCTTATCATGAATTATTAAATGCTTTCCATGAGTTATTTGATGAATGTAAGACAATTAGTAGAAAATATAAATTGCTAAAAAAGGAGCATGATAGTCTCACTTGTGATATCGATAGATTAAAAACTGAATATCATGATAGTTTAGCTCCATGTATAAAATGCCATGATCTAGAATCTCTCCAAAAGGAGAACTTGCTACTTAAGGACACCTTGAAGAAATTCGAGGTTGGTAGCAAATCCTTGAACATGATCCTTACAAATAAGGGTCACATTCCTAAAAGAAGTGGAATCGGATTTGTGAGAAGTCCTCACCAAAATCCAACCACCTTCGTTAAAGGCCCCGTCTTACATGTTCGGCACCAAAGCCATTGCAACTTTTGTTGCAAATATGGACATAAAACTTATAAATGTCCATTCAAGAAAATTAGTCTGAACAAACTAATTTGGGTTCCTAAAAGAACTATGATCAATTCTATGCAATATGATGAACAAGTTTTTAAGGCACCCAAAAGAAAATGGGTACCTAAAAATAATCCCATCTTGTAGAAACATACACCATCACAAGTTAGGAGCAAGAGATGGTATCTAGATAGTGGAAGCTCAAGACATATGACTGTAGATCCATCTCATTTCTCTATGCTCACTAGCAAAGAAGAAGGGTACGTCACCTTTGGAGACAACAACCAAGGGAAAATCATTGGCAAGGAACCATAGGTAATAAATTAAAATTTTCTATTGATGATGTCTTACTAGTTGATGGATTGAAATATAATCTCTTAAGTGTTAGTCAATTATGTGATAAAGGTTATATCGTTAGATTTGAATCAAATGTATGTATTATTGAAAAACCAAACCATAACATGACTATGATTGCATTAAAACAAAATAATGTCTACACCATCAACCTTGATGAACTAATGAATGAAATGTGCTTCTCTGCTTTAAATGATGATGCTTGGCTTTGGCATAGGAGACTAGGCCATGCAAGCATGAAACTAATCTCTAAGATCTCATCTAGAGAATTAGTGCGAGGAATTCCAAATATAAAGTTTATTAAGGACAAAGTATGCGATGCATGTCAACTAGGTAAACAAATAAAAACTAGTTTCAAATCAAAAACTCAAATTAGCATCACTAGACCATTACAATTGATTCATTTGGACTTATTTGGACCAATTGATACGACAAGTCTAGGAGGAAGCAAATATGCATTTGTAATTGTGGATGACTATACTAGATACACTTGGACCTATTTCTTAGCTCACAAAAGTGATTGTTTCAAGTGTTTCTCTAAATTTTGTAAACTCACTCAAAACGAAAAAGGTTTCATGATTTCATCAATTCGGAGTGATCACAGTGGCGAATTTCAAAACCGTGACTTTCAAAATTTTTGTGAAGTTAATGGATACAATCACAACTTCTCCACTCCGAGAAATCCCCAACAAAATAGAGTAGTTGAAAGAAAAAATAGAAACCTACAAGAAATGGCAAGAACTATGTTAAATGAACATAGTTTACCTAAGTATTTTTGGGCCGAAGCCGTAAATACGGCTTGCTACATCATGAATAGAGTCCTAATAAGACCATCCTTATCAAAAACTCCCTATGAATTATGGAATAACAAAAAAACAAATATTTCCTATTTTAAAGTTTTCGGTTGAAAATGCTTTATTTTAAATGAAAGGGATGCCTTAGGAAAATTTGATGCTAAATCCGATGAAGGCATCTTTCTTGGTTACTCTTCCATTTCTAAAGCTTTTTGGGTTTTTAATAAAAGAACCTTAGTAATAGAAGAGTCTATTCATGTAGTTTTTAATGAAGTTTCAAATTTAAAGAAAAATGATTTTGATGATGATCTTGGTTTTGATAATTTGAATTTAAATGAACCCCCTCCTCAAAATAGCAACTTGGATACACCTTCTTCCGAAATTTCCTTACCTAAGGAATTGAAGTATATAGATGCTCATCCAAAGGAGCTAATTATAGGGGATACATCTAAATGGGTTCAAACTCGTTCCTCTTTCAAGAATTTTTGTGCTAATGCCGCCTTCCTTTCTCAAATCGAACCTAAGTGCATTGACGAGGCCATAAAAGATGATTTTTGGGTTATTACAATGCAAGAGGAATTGAATCAATTTGAGAGGAATAAGGTGAGGGAGCTTGTTCCTAGACCTAGTGACCATTTAGTCATTGGTACTAAGTGGGTCTTTAGAAACAAGCAAGACGAAAATGGTATCGTGGTTAGAAACAAGGCTAGATTAGTGGCCAAAGGTTTCAACCAAGAAGAAGGTATCGATTACGAAGAAACCTTCGCTCCCGTGGCTCGATTAGAAGCCATAAGGATGCTCCTTGCCTATGCTAGTAGTTATAATTTTAAACTATTTCAAATGAATGTCAAAAGTGCCTTCTTGAATGGTTTTATTTCTGAAGAAGTATATGTCGAACAACCTCCCGGATTTGAAAATTTTCTTCTTCCTAATCATGTATTCAAATTGACTAAGGCCCTCTATGGCTTGAAACAAGCTCCTAGAGCTTGGTATGAAAGGCTTAGTTCCTTTCTTATTTTAAATAATTTTACCAAAAGCATGGTTGATACTACATTGTTTATTAAATATTTTGAAAATAATTTTCTTATTATGCAAATTTATGTTGATGATATTATATTTGGCTCTTCGGATGAATCACTAAGTGAATCATTTGCCAAATGTATGAGTCATGAATTTGAAATGAGCTTAATGGGTGAATTAACGTTCTTTTTAGGATTACAAATCAAACAACTTAGGGATGGTATATTTCTTAACCAATCTAAATATACTTTAGAATTGTTAAAACGATTTAACATGGATAATTCAAAAGCAATAAACACCCCTATGAGTACTGCGACTAAGTTAGATATGGATGAAAATAGTGAAAATTTCGATCAAAAAACAAATAGGGGAATGATAGGTAGTCTACTCTACCTTACCACAACTAGACCGGATATTATATTTAGTGTAGGACTTTGCGCTAGGTTTCAATCAAATCCTAAATTATCTCATCTTAAAAGTGTTAAAAGAATATTTAGGTATCTTAAAGGAACTCCAAATTTAGGATTATGGTATCCAAAATCTGAAAATTTTGATTTAATAGCTTATGTGGATGCCGATTTTGGCGGATATAGGATAGATAGAAAAAGTACATCCGGAACATGCCAATTTTTAGGACATGCACTTGTTTCTTGGACTTCCAAGAAACAAAATTCAGTTGCACTATCTACGGCGGAAGCCGAATACATTGCTGCAAGTGCATGCTGTGCACAAGTTGTTTGCATGAAAAATACTTTAGAAGACTATGGAATTCACTTTAAAAACATTCCCATAAAATGTGATAATACTAGTGCCATATGTCTTACTAAAAATCCAATTTAGCACTCTAGAACTAAGTACATCGACGTTAGGCATCATTTCATACGCGATCATGTTCTTAACAATGATGTTGTTCTAGAATTCATTGACACAAAGCATCAATTAGCAGATATATTTACAAAAGCCTTGAATGAAGACCAATTTGAATTCATCAGAAGGGAATTAGGTATGTTAAATTATCCCTAAACAATAAACTTGTTTGAATGGATTTTCCGTAAAGATTTTCATCTTATCTCCGTTCCTCGATGAATCTAATCCTTCTCTTTCAATTCTAAATGACATGTTAAATCTGCTCAAGATTAATGATTTTATGATATTTTGAATCTCGAAATTGATTTTGATGGCTTGATTATAAGTTTGAAGTTGACGAATTGAATAAATATGTATTCGAATTATGATCTTGACTTATTGGAGTTACTACTTGAAACGTTTTTTTTTTGTCTTATCCCAATCTCTTCCTTGTACATCTACAACTTTTGTTATTTATAGAACGAAGAAATTTGATAATATGGATGAATGCTGAATTTTCATTTAAGATGAACTCTGCATAAATATTTTAGCATACTTAATTTTGAACGATAAAATCTTTGTATGACAAACTATGTGCTTCAAGTCTCATTCCCTTTTTGTTGATGACAAAGGGGGAGAAAAGTGATGACTTGTATCATTTTAATAGCATGACTAATATGAATTGCAAAAACTTTTCAAAATCTTTGAGAATATGTCTTGCAAAATCTTTGAGAAAAGTGATCGATCTATGAATGTCTAATATGCCTTGCAAATCCTTGAGAATATCGCAAGATTGATTGATCATATTGAAAGCATGTCTAACATATATAATCATGAAATTCATGTTGAAAATCTTTATCTCCTGTCGTAGTAAAAATTGTCTCTTATCATTCGAGTTGAAAAGGATTTTCATCGAAGTTTAGCATTTACATTATGCTTAATGAGAATAATGATAAGTTCTACTGTTAGAGCTTATCGGTTTATGCTTGAATTCAAAGGAATGAAATTCATGTGTTTTTATCTTCTCATAATATGGCATAGAGATATGGGGAGTTATGTTTAACTCCGTCATCAATTGATTGTCATCATCAAAAAGGGGGAGATTGTTGAATCTCAGATTTTGATGATAAAATCAATTGATGGGTTATTTGATCTAATCCATATTATTGAGTTAAGTGTGCAGGATTAACAAGATAACTAGAAAACACAAAGCAAGGATACCGGAGTCAAGTTTGATGAACGTTTGAGAGTCCGAAGAATCGTCGGAGATGCTGCCGGAACCAACCGAGAAGAAATCGGGAACCTGTCGGAATTTTTGGAAGTTTGCCGAAGAGATCGTCGGAGGTTCACGGAGATCACCGAGAAGGCTCAGCTACTCATTAAAGTCATCACAAGTTCGGGAGCTTGCTGGGAGTCCGTCGGAAGAAGTTCGTTGGAAAGCTCGCCGGAACAAGACTCGACGTTCGCGGTTGAAAAATTGCTTAGGATATGTTTTGTTATGTAGTTAACTTGTAATTAGGATTAGGATTAAGAGATAATCCTATATCCTGGTTAGGGGCCAACTGGGCCCAAAATTAGACTTGGTTTGGGCTAAGTTTGAAGCCCAACCAGTCAACCGAAGAGTCTGCCGGTGGTAGTGCCAGACTAGGCGGTTGCACCGCCCAGCACCCGAGAGCTGGGCGGTGGCACCGCCCAGCACTGTCAACGTCTGACAGTGCCAAGCGGTGGCACTGCCTGGGCTGGGCGGTGACACCGCCCAGCACTGTCAACGTCTGATAGTGACAGGCGGTGGCAGTGCCACTGACAGGTGGTGGCACCGCCAGCATCGGGAACTCCACGAGAATTCAAATTTGGAGCCCAAATTTGAATCCTCTTGAGGCCTATAAATACCCCTCAAATCTCAGCTGAGATTACAACTTTTTAGAGAAGCAATTGATTGAGAGAAAAGTCTTAGAAGAGCCTTTGCTAGTCTAGTTTTCAATTTGCTAGTGTTCACCTCCTTCTTTCTTGCTGATAATCTGTAAGAGAGTGAACTGCGTGTAAAAGTTGTAAGAGGGGTATTTACCCTTCCCTTTCAAGAGATTTTCTAGTGGAAGGTGGGAGCCTCATCAAAGAGGGGCCTCACAAGTGGATGTAGGTCATTTGACTGAACCACTGTAAAATCGGCGTAATCTCTGGTTTGCATTTACTTATTGTCATTTGTATTGCTGCAAATCATTTGCACTTTAATGCTCTACTTCTTTGTCTCTGTCTTACTTATCCCTTTAAGTTAAAACGCAATCGAAACGATTTCAAACGAAAACGTTACTTTTGTCGTATGAAGTTTCCGAAAGGTTTTAAATCGCAAATAGTTTATCGCACTTTACCGCTGCACTAATTCACCCCCCCTCTTAGTGTCGCTCCGATCCTAACATATATTTCTCATTTATTGTTGGGCCTGCATACCTATGATTAAGTTGTAATCACATGAAGAGGCACAGCGGGAGCGTGGATGCGATAGCGGGACCTACGAGACGAACGATCGCGATGGATGAAGATGCATCAAGATGTCGACAGAACCGACGAGGATGAGATGGATGATCATAGGGCATGGAGATGCACCGTTGCACACATAGATCTTGATGTAAGTGATTAGGCCTACTGGCTCGGGCCTAATCACATTAGGTTGTGGTCCATAATCATCTAGTGTGATTGCTTATACACATACTAGATATGTATATATATATTTGCATGCGATATAGATATATATTAAATATGTATATGTGTGATATGTTATATTAGGAGACCAAATCATAGAAATATCTCTCTCGATAATATTAAGTCGGTAAACGTGAGGCTATTAGATTGACCCACGTGGCCTTTCATCGTTATAAGTAGGAACCGATTCCCGGTGTAGGTTGAGTTGGTCGAGTCCCTCGAGACTCACCTATATTGCGATTCACTATCTTGCTTACGACATAAAGATGTCACCGGTGACCTGAGAACATGGTATGCTTGGTCGAGTCCCTCGAGGGTATATCATCAAATCAGACTCATCTTGTAACGAAGGTGTTGACTTAACCGAGTATCATGGTTGGTCGAGTCCCTCGAGACCATGGTAATTCGGAGGCTGAATAGAACGAGAATCATAAGGAGTTATGATCGGCAAGAGTTGCCTACCTTTTAGGCTTACTGTGATTGGTTGAGTCCCTCGAGGTTACACTAAGACGCTGATTGGATCCTGATCCCCACTAGAAGTTGCCGGAGACTTCCGTTTCACGTGCTAAGGGTGTCGCATGACTCGTTAGTAAAATAGCAGGAGCATATTAAGATAGAAGTCCATATCTTGATAGTTTATTTCTTGCAAAATCTGCATGCTATTCATTTCTACTGCATCTTTATTTTCAGAAAATGTCTCTTTCAAATCCCTTACGTGGCATACTTGATGTCAATCACTTCACTGGTCCAAATTATATGGATTGGCTCCGTAACTTGAGAATTGTTCTCACGGCGGAGAAAATCGTATACGTCCTTGATATAGTGATGCCTATGCCCGAAGAAGGGGCAAGCGTGGATGAGATCACTCACTATGTAAAGTACATTGATGACTCCACTCTTGCTCAGTGCTATATGTTGGGCTCTATGACTCCAGAGTTACAAAAACAACATCAAAAGATGGATGCCAGACCTATTCTCCTACATGTCCGCAAATTGTTTGAGGAACAGGGAAGGACTCAGCGATATGAGATATCCAAGAGCCTCTCCCGCGCTAGGATGACTGAGGGGACACTGGTTCAGAACCATGTCCTAAAGATGATTGAGTGGATAGAGAAACTCACAAGTCTAGGAATGGTCCTAGAGGATAACTTGTGCGTGAACATTGTGCTTCAGTCCCTACCAGATTCCTTTTCATAGTTCATAATGAATTTTAATATGAACAAGCTTGAGGTGACTCTCCCAGAGCTCCTTAATATGTTGAGGGAGGTAGAGAGTACTATTAAGAAGGAAAAGGGCAAGGGCAGACCAGGTAAAGCAAAGGTTGCTAAGAAAGACCCAACAAAGGACAAAGGCCAGTGCTTTCACTATAGTAAAGATGGGCACTGGAAGAGGAACTACAAAGAGTACCTTGCAGAAAGGGCGAAACAAAAGCATGATGAAGCTTTAAGTACATATCATAAATGTAAATGTGTCCAAGAGGAAACGAGATGAGATGAACAATGCATACCTATGGCATTGTAGGCTAGGTCACATCCATGAAAGAAGGATTCAAAAGTTGCTAAATGATGGATATCTAGATCCATTCGACTATGTGTCATATGCAACTTGCGAGCCTTGCCTTCGTGGAAAACTGACCAACTCTCCATTTAGTGGAACTGGAGAGAGAGCCACTGAGCTATTGGAACTCATACACAGTGATGTATGTGGACCCATGTCAACTCATTTCATTGGTGGTTACTCCTACTTCATTACCTTTTTTTGATGATTTCTCAAGGTATGGATGCTAGTCATAGGTGCCCAGCAAGCCAATCACGTGAGTGATGGCACGTGTGACTTGATACAGAATCTTTTTGCTTATTATATTTTGGCGTATATCACTTTATAACTATTGCATAAATGCATATATATATTGTGATGTCCTTGGATTTGTGCAATGGGAATCGGATCGTGATGAGATCACGATAATGAGATCGATTCACCTTTAAACACATATCCTAAATAATCCCGGTCATAGGTTACTTCGAGGGACATCGTTGATAACCGGATAGACCGATGTCTTTGTATACCCGTCCATATGATGGATGCAGTTGGTCTCATAGCTGCTCGTGTAGGGACACTAGGGATACGATGCAGTGCTTATTGGAGAATGAGTTCATCGATTGATCCGCTTACGGAATGCTGGATGGTTGATGATGCCTTATTGTCGACAAATGATTCCGTAGTCCCTAGTGGTGTATCCGGTCCTTAGACTTGAGACACCAAGGAGGTCCCGTATATGAGTGCTCCACTATTTGATACCGGACTTATAGGTTTGGTCATCCCAATCTAGTACAAATTGGTCATTGGGAGTGATAGTCAACCTTACGAGGGCTATTGAGTGTCGATAGAGGATCATCCACTCTGGCGTCATGAGAGGAATATCCCATGTGTTCTTGTTCGGACAAATCCCTGGCGGGGTCATTCGGGTTGAGAGATAAAGAGTTCTCCTGAGAATCTGATTAGAGCGAGACTTCGAGTAGAAACCGTATGGGTCCGACACCATGCTCGATATACTGGTCTCCGGGATATTAGATGGATGAGGGACTATAGGTACATGGTAACCGAGGACGCACAGGTCCAATGGATTGGATTTCCCTCAGATGCGTCGTCAGGGGACTACTACAGTAGTGGCCTAGTACGTCCGTGGTCGATGAGTCAAGTGAATTATTACAGAGATAATAATTCACCGAAGTTAGAAGGAGTTCGGCGGTATGACTCACGGCCCACTCGATATTGGGCCTAGAGGGTCACACACATATGGTAGGCATTACGATGAGTAGAGGTTGGATATGAGATATCCGACGGATCCCTTTGTCTTATTGGATGCAGATCCAATACCCACTACGGAAGGACCCATTAGGGTTTGACACGGGATCTCTATAAATAGGACGGATTCACAGCCTCATAGGCTAGAGTCTTTGCTTGCCTTTCCTATTCTCCTCTCCCCTCTCCACCTCGAGGGCCTGGAGTTTGAGGGAGGGTCGCCGCAACCCCTGCTTTGTGTGGATCACCGCTATAGAGGAGGGCGCTTGACCTCCTTCACCCTCTCCCCTAAGGATCTGCAAGGAAACAGGGGATATACGATCTCCCCTAGGTAACACAATCTCTATCGCAGTTTTGTGTTTTCATGGATTTTTACGCGCCAATCTTTACCCACGATCGAACATCTTTTTTTGGGAATCGGGGATTTTGTTTTCTTGTTCTTCCGCTCTTGATATGATGTCGCCCCCATGATTTCCCAATAGTGGTATCGAGCCGGGTTGTTCGTCGCGAATGATTGGTTTTGAACTACGTGTGTTGTGTTTAGGAAGAATATTGACGTCAAAATCGTTGGCCTAAAAAGCAAGGAAGGGCAGCAACAATTGCTACCCTCGATCTGCATGCCTGCAGCCACCCTGGCCGTAGCGGCAACCCGCAGCAACAGCACAGCGACGGGCAAGATGCCAGCGCCAGGCCTGCAGCAATGGCCGCGGTCTGCTTGTAGTAGGCTTTATGGCCGGTGAGGCTGGCAGCCAGCATGGTAGAAAGCGCCACATGACGGCCCCCCCAAACAAAGGCGCAAAGGCATTCTGCGAACTCGAGTACCCGCAGTGTCACGGACAAACTTCTAAACAGGGTGTTTGATATAATGCTTATGTATGTCCGGTGTCTTTTGGTATGTTCATGCATTGTACAACATTTAGGGGACGGCCGAAGGCTTGATAGTCCCATTTTAGTTGGGTCGGTGGCGCTTTTTTTAGGCTTTGTAAATAAAGGTTGTGTCATGTGGACACATGTGAGAGATTTTCGGTCCAGAATGGACCATTTTACCCTTTGTTGTGCAACCGTTCAGAGCTTGTAAAGTCCGTTTGTAATTTGCATTGTCTATAAAGTGTTTTTCGGAGATGTTTGCTTGTGGATCCCGAGTGAGGCCTTTTCTCCGTCTCCGTTCTCTCTTTGTGGGACCTAAGGGACCATGGAGGCTTCGGGGGGTCGACCCTCATGACCGGACACGCTAAAGGTGCCGCCGCCTTTAGGCAAAACAAAAACCAGCTAAGTCCGTGACAGATGGTATCGAGCGGGACAAGCACTCATATGAAAAACTTAGCATGCAAACGGGGGGACCTAGCAGGACTGCGTTGAGGGTCACCGACACGCCTTGCGACCGTTTGCTGGAAAAAATGGGCATGGAGATGTTAGGAAGAGGAGTCGCTCGAGAGGAGCGGGCATCCGAGATTGGCATTTAGAGGAATTGCCAACCCTTCGCGCAAGAGGCACCACGAGAACGAACAAGCTTGGAAGAATGTGAAGCGCCAAAGGTTGGGATGGTTGAGTTTGAGCTCTACTCTCAACGTTGACAACTATACTTGATGGTGCTCAAGGCAAGCGAGGCGCTTGGTAAAGGATGAGACCATGCAAGGTGGAATGAGTTGCTCAACGACCAAAAGAGTTATGCAAAGCTCACAGAGGTGAGGGGAATTGCTAGCTCAAAGAATTTGGTACTCATACATGGGCTTGTATGCGGACGACGGAATGTTCGTGGCCATCCCAAGGCGACCGAAACTCGGCGTCATGGAGCATTGAAACTTTCTCTTCGGCATGTAAAGGATACATCCGTAGGAGGCTGAATGGTGCAACTAGTTCAGCATGTTGCTAGGCCTTGAGGGGTGCAGCGGGGACTGTATTGACGTGGAGTCGCAATCTAGCAAGTGTGTTTGCAAGAGGCAGAACAATGCACAATTTGTTCAGCAGATCGGAGTAGTCCAAGGGGATGGTGGTCTCCGAAACGAAGAGAGATGTTGCTCCAATGGGACAGTTGTCCGGAGGGATAAGTCTCAACTCTCCGAGGGAGAATCATGTGCGACGGACCTCACAAGTTGAGGAGGAGTACCTCAACAAACAACAACTCCACGGGCTCAATGGACTGAGCAAGCAAGCGCTTGGAGGAGTCGCATGATCTCGCTTGAGAGAATGCATTGGTGGATGCATTGCAGAGATCAAGTGGGGAGTGACCCAAAGCAACACAAATGAAGGCACACTTGGAGTCGATATGGAGATGGGACTCAAGGGAGGGCTGACCCGGGAATGGTGGGCGCGAGGGCCACCATCGACTCAATGCAAAAAACGAGGAGCGAGCAACTTGGGTGTAACTTGGCGAAGTACCCAAGCCGCATGAAGGAAGCCAACATAGAAGATGGAACATGGACCGAGGCATAGTGCTTTCCTTGGACAAAGGTCAAGGACATGAACTCTTGCGCAGGCAAGAGCGGGATCATGTTGTTCCATGGGTCATTCATTCAGGCGGGCGGACTCATCTTGCATGGTGCCAAAGACGAAGGGAGCTTCAAGGCACATGCACTTTATCTCTGGAGGAGCATTTGATGGAGGAACTAAGGCGACTCAATTTGCTTGAGGCGAAGTTGGGATCGAAGGCCTTAGCACCGGGGCAAGAGGACGCTTGAGGCGGGTACTCTTGAAGAATATGCCACAGTTGTCATTCAAGTTGCTATAAAAGGAGGCTGGTGCTTAAGATTGTCTTTGGTAGGGGTAGAGACCCGGGATCCGCACAATGGTGCACTAATTGCAGCCAAGTCCGGGGGACTTTGGGAGCTACTAGGCGACGGACTGTCCTAGAGCGGTGCTTCATCGTGGTGTGACCCAAGAGTGGGTGGATGAAGGTCAATTGCCGGAGGGAGCCGAACAAAATCGAAGGTAGAGGAGACCCCGCGATGTATTGGCGAGGCCACACATGGAGGGTTCACAATCCGAGTTTTTCCACAAGGATCGAATGCAATGGAGAAGTCACCGTGAGGCGACATGGTGCAGCGGATCGTGGTGGAACAGTTCGTGGTAATGCGATACACACGACTTTGCCCGTGAGGGACTAGATCATCTGGAGGTATGATTGGGAGCTATTGGAAGCTCCACTTCGGAACAACACTGGCGACAAGAAGGGCTATGGATTCAAGGAGTGAAAGCCATGGTATCGCAGAGGGTGGGTCTTCCGTGCGTGCATCGAATTTTGCATCGAATGAAAGCCTTGGTCATCAAAGATATGGGGGCTGTGTTCCACCAAGGGAAAAGTTCAATGCAAGTACCGTGAGTCCCATGGGAGGACTTGATCATACAGCTGTATGATCGAAGCAAATGGAGAGTTGGACTACTCGAGCTCATATTCGTTTAAGGAGCCCGACAAGTCGGTGGACAAGGTCGAGTGTTTAACGTTGCTACCAAGGAAGCTAAGGAGAACAGAAATCAGTGCAAACCCTACAACGTGATGGCAGAGGCCGTGCATGGGAGTTGTAGTTCGTCTCTCCATCGACCAGACGGACTGCTTGGAGAACACAGAGGTGTTGAAGCAGGGGGTCGAAAGGGGCGAGGAAGCGACGACGAGTCCAAAGGGACTTAGCTACCCAAAATCAAGCATCAGTTAGAATGGAGGTGGACTCAGAGGAGTGCCACGGAGACATATCTACTGATCGTGAAGAAAAGGGATGCAGATGCGAGGCGACGGATAGTAGTGCCATGGGCATGGCAGCGCCATGGTACCGCAGAGGCGGGACTTCCGTGAAAGTCATTGATCCCTTGCTCTCATGGAGGGAGAGCGCTTGGTCGTGAAAGGGGCCGAGGAGGTGGAGCATGCAGAGGCAAACTCCAAGTACCGAGACAAGGCTGAAGGGCAGAGGCCAAGGAACTTCATAAGACCGGTGTCAATGAGTTTCTCATCAAGATAGTCGAAAGTGAAGGACTTCGGGTCATGCAAGAGTGCACGACCAAGGAACGAAAGTAGTCATGACGAGGTGCTGTACCTTCTGCTACTCGGGGAGTAGGCGACAGGGTTGATGGAGAAGACGGTACAATCCCGTGAGGTGACCAAATCTATTAGAGAATTACTCCAAGTTGGGGTGAAAACTTCCTGCATTCCGTAGTTCAATGGCATTGAGAAGGTGAATCACGGTAGCTAACTCAACGCAAGGAGTGCAAACACTTCAAGTGCTTCGAAGTGTGAGCAAAAGAACAAAGAAAGGCGATAACCAGCTCGATGCATGGAGTACAACCTCGAGGAGGCGGGCGAAGTCAAGTAACCTTTGCCTTCTCAACCCTTAAGAGAATGGGCGAAACCGAAAATACCCCAAGTCTCTTATCTATCCAGCGGAGGAGCTCTGCAAAAGTTCAAAGACCCTTCAAGATAATGGAAGACAATAGTTGTCAAATCCTCACCAATGGTGATCAATGTTATTGAGAGTAGATTGTCCGCTGCATTTCCCAACGAAATGCCAATCGAAAGCGAAAAGTGATGCGAACCTACTTGGATGTGACAACTAAGTGAAAGAAGAGTCAATAAGCAAATTTTTTGTGGAGGAAGGACCCAAATCTTGAAAGTTTGCGAGGCGATGCTCGTTAAAAGCTTCAACAAGCATCCACCCAGTTCAAAGCGAAGATGAGGCATTTGAGAGATCAAGCGATAAGGATGGTCTTTTCCTTCATTTGAAGGATCCGCAGAATCAACAAAGATCAACACAACTCAACCAACCCCACACCGAGTCGAGTCATTGGTGAGTTGAAGCAAAGATGGCGGATCAAAAGGTTCGACTACCCGAAAACAACATGGAGAGCGGTTGGGAGCCAAGGGACGCATTGCAGCCGGAGCGTAAAGATTGAAGACTCAGTAGAGGCAAGGAGTTGCAGTGTCGACAAAGGCTTCGACGAGGACGTCGAAGGAATAAGTGGGGGAGAATGTCACGGACAAACTTCTAAACAGGGTGTTTGATATAATGCTTATGTATGTCCGTGTCTTTTGGTATGTTCATGCATTGTACAGCATGTAGGGGGGGCGGCCGGGTCAAAGGCTTGATAGTCCCATTTTAGTTGGGTCGGTGGCGCTTTAGGCTTGTAAATAAAGGTTGTGTCATGTGGACATGTGTGAGAGATTATCGGTCCCAGAATGGACCATTTTACCCTTTGTTGTGCAACCTGTTTAGAGCTTGTAAAGTCTGTTTGTAATTTGCATTGTCTATAAAGTGTTTTTTGAGATGTTTGCTTGTGGATCCCGAGTGAGGCCTTTTCTCTGTCCTGTTCTCTTTTTGGGGGACCTAAGGGACCATGGGAGGCTTCGGGGTCGACCCTTGACGACGGACGACACGCAAAGGGTGCCGCATCTACAAACAAAACCAGCTAAGTTCGTGACAGCAGGAGGGCAGCGCGCTGTGGCCGCTGCTCCCACAGGCAAAAAAAAAACCGCAGGGCGGCCGCCGCCCAGGCAGCAACGCCTGCGGGCGCTGCCTCGGGCAGAACCACCTCTGAGGCCGGCGCGGCCGGGGTTTGAATCTCGATTTTGATGATGAAGTCAATTGTCATTTGTTGTCTAATCTATGTGTTGAGATAAGTGTGTAGGATTAACTACGATGAAAGTTAGACAAGCAGCAGGAGTTGCGCCGGAGTCAAGATCATGATCACGTTGGGAGTTCGAGAGTTCGGCGGAAGATCGGATGGTCGCCGGAGGTTCTCGAAAACAGATCCGAAAGTCCGAAGCTTGCCAGCCGCTTCGCCGGAACTTCGCCAAGTGGATCGTCGCAAAGTCCAGGAGTTCGCCGGAAGTCCGTAGAAAGAATCACCGAGGGTTCATCGGATGATCGACGAAAAGTTCGCCGAAACTTCGCCGGAAGAAGCGATTGACACATCGAGCAAAGCTGCAGAAATTGTCTTAGATTTAATCGTAGTTAGCACGTTGATTAAGTTGGAAAAATGGGAGGTGATCCCATTAACTTAATCATGGGGCAATTGGGCCCCCTGAAAAGATTGAAATTGGGCGAATGGAGCTAACCATTCGGACCCCGATTGCACCGAGGAGGTGCAACCGCCTAGGCCGAGGTGGCACCGCCTAGGCTATGTCTCTCAACGAGACCGGCGGTGCAACCACCCCACCAAGAGGTGCAACCGCTTGCTCGATCTCCGAGCTCGCTGGCGGTGCAACCTCCAGTCGGCGGTGCAACCGCCGAGCTCGATCTTCGAAGCTCGGGCGAGAGGTGCAACCGCCCGGAGAGGTGGCACCACCCGAGGCTCGGTCTTGAAGCTCGCCAAAGGTGTGCAACCTCTCCGATCGGGGAGGTGCAACCGCCTGATCCCGGAATTCCAGGATTTGATCGTTTTGAGCTCCAAATTTGAACTGGGTTGGGGCCTATAAATACCCCACCCATTCAGCACAGAAAAAGAGTAAGAGACCTACACCAAATCTTGATCTTCTCTGTGATTCTTGAGCTCAAAATTGTTGCAAAAAACCTTTAAGTCTCCTCCTTCTGTTCTTTAAGTTTCTGAATTGTAAAAGTGAGGAGAGAAAGGTTCTGTAAGGGTTGTCTCCTAAGCCCATCAAAAGGAGTGAAACTGTAAAAGGGCAGTTGGCCTTCGCCCATTGAAGGAAGGCAGCAAGTTGACGTCGGTGACCTCGTCGGAGGAGGAAGCCAAAAGTGGAGTAGGTCAAGACTGACCGAACCACTCTATATCTCTGGTTTGCTTTTACTTTGAGCACTTTATCATTACTGCAAACCTCCTACATAGCTACTGCCCTCTACGCTTTTACGAACGAGTCTCTAAGTTCTGATCTTTCCGAATCTGCATTCAGACGTAAATCGGTGTTTTCGTACGATCTTTACACTACAGTTTACGCTTATGTTTTGATTCCATTTATAACTGCAAATTGCTTTCTGCGTATTCATAAAACACATTTCAAAGTTTAGACGTAAAACTGCGTTTAGACGTAAAATTACGCTTTGACGTAAAAACTGCGTTTAGACGTAAACTGCGTTTAGACGCAAAACTGCGTTTAGACGTAAAACTGCATTTAGACGTAAAACTACGTTTAGACGTAAAACTGCGTTTAGACGCAAAACTACGTTTAGACGTAAAACTGCACTTAGACGTAAAACTGCGTTTAGACGTAAAATTACGTCGAGACGCAAACTGCGCTTAAACGCAAACTATGTGTAGATGCAAACTGTGTTTAGACGCAAACTGCACTTAGACGCAAACTGTGTTTAGACGCAAACTGTGTTTAGACGCAAACTGCGCTTAGACGCAATCTGCGCTTAGACGCAAACTGCGCTTAAATGCAAACTGCGCTTAGACACAATCTGCATTTAGACACAAATTGCATTTAGACGCAAACTGCGTAAACTACACTTAGATACAAACTGCGAATCGGCTTTTACATCGAAATCGTTTTTATCGGACGAACGCAGCTTTCGTTTTTTAAATCGCTGAAAGATTTCCGCTGCACTAATTCACCCCCCCCCTCTTAGTGCTCTCGATCCTAACAATTGGTATCAGAGCAAGGTTAACTCTCTAACGGATTAAAACCCAAGAGAGATGGCATACATAGGAAACCAAGAGGGGCATTCTATTACACGCCCACCCATGTTCAGTGGGACGGACTACACCTATTGGAAGACCAAATGAGGATCTTTCTTATTTCTATGGATTTTGAACTGTGGAACCTTGTTGAAAACGGATTTTCAAAGTCTTCTCTTCCAATGATCGATTGGAATGAATTGGAAAAGAAGGCTTTAAGCTCTTAATGCAAAGGCTATGAATGCCTTATTTTGCATGACTTGATAAAAACGAGTTTAATCGTGTTTCAACTTATAAATTGCATTTGATATTTGGCACACACTTGAAGTGACCCACGAGGGCACAAGTAAAGTGAAAGAGTCAAAAATCAATCTGTTGTTGCATTCTTTTGAACTTTTCCAATGAAACCGAAAGTGAAACCATTGGCGACATGTTTACCCGCTTTTCACGGATGTCATCAACGGTCTAAAAGGACTCAGAAAAAGTTTTTCGGATTTTGAACTTCGTAAATAAGATACTAAGATCCCTTCCTAAAAGTTGGGATCCTAAAGTCACTTACTATTCAAGAGGCAAAAGATCTGCAAGAACTTCCCTCTTGAAGAACTAATCGGGTCATTAATGACCTACTGAAATGACTTGTAAAGCTCATGAAGAGCAAGAAGACATCCTTCCAAAAAACAGGAAGGATATGGCACTCAAAACTTCTGAATGCCACTTGAGAGAAAACTCAAGTGATGAGGACTGTGATGATGACTTGGCACTTCTAACAAGAAAGTTTAAAAAGTTCTTTAAAAGAAACAAGTTTAAGAATGATGCAAAAATTAAACTTGAACCCAAGAAGGACCAAGTGATCTGCTATGAATGCAAAAAGCCGGGACACTACAAGAGTGATTGTCCCCAAGTCAAAAGGAGAACATCAAAGAAGAAGGCTCTTCAAGCAACATGGGATGACTTCGAAAGATCCAAGAAGAGGAGTCCAACACCGAGCAAGTTGCTCATTACGCCTTAATGGCCATCGGAGAGGAGGTAACGAATTTATTAGATGCTGATTTGTCTTTCGATGAATTATTAAATGCCTTCCATGACTTATTTGATGAATGCAAGATTATCAATAGAAAATACAAATTGCTAAAAAAGGAGCATGATAGTCTTACTTGTGATTTTAATAAGTTAAAAATTGAATATCATGATAGTTTAAATTCATGTATCAAATGTCATGATCTAGAAACTTTTCAAAAAGAAAACTTGCTACTTAAGGACACCTTGAAGAAATTCGAGGTTGGTAGCAAGTCATTAAACATGATCCTTACAAACAAGGGTCATGTTCCCAAAAGAAGTGGGATTGGATTTGTGAGGAGTCCTCACCAAAATCCAACTACCTTCGTAAAAGGCCCCATCTTACATGTTAGACATCAAAGCAAATGCAACTTTTGTTGCAAGTTCGGACACAGGACGCATTATTATCCATTCAGGAAATTTAGTCCAAACAAATTGATTTGGGTTCCTATAGGAACCATGACAAATTCTATGCAACATGATAGAAAATCTAGATCTATTAGTGAGGCACCCAAAAGCAAATGGGTACCTAAAAATCATCCCTTCCTACAAAAACATTAAAACCTTAGGCTAGAGCAAGAATTAATGTTCTGCTCCTTGATTCTCGATAGTCATGACCCAAATGTAATTTGGATACAACAACGAGTGGAAATTATGAAATCACAAATGCAATTTGGATACAACCTAATTTGACTTTTCAAAATCACAAACATATGTACGACATTGGGAGTATGCACGTTAAAAAGTCTATCTTGATCGTACAAGCGTTTTTGCCTTGAAATAAAAACGCACACGTAATCATGTAAGTAACGTTAATTGCTCTGAATGAAAACTCTCCTCAAGACAAAACCTCCCTGATCAAATCACAACAAAGTGTTCACTGCCTACAGGCGGTGGCACCTCTCCAGCTAGCGGTGGCACCTCCAGCCATCACGGGTTGCCAGCGGTTGCACCGCTCCAGCCAGAGGTGCAACCGCCCGCAACTCTGCCTTTTTAACCCACGCTAGGGTCGACGGTGAAACCGACCCTAACTCACCTCCCTTTCCTTCTCTACTCCTCCAAGCCTCCTCCATCCCCATTTCACCCCGTTTATCTTCCCAAATACCTCCCATTTCGGAGCAAAACATCAAGAATCGCTCCCTGTTTTGAAGATTCCACTAAGGTATTCTCTAAGAACCTCTTAAACTCTGTTTTGTTCTTCATTTACTCTTGTTCATCTTTATTCCTCTAAACAACAGTAGTTATGGGATCTAGAAGATTCTCAAGGGACAAGGGAAAGAGGAGATTAGTAGAAGAGTTTGATTTTACCCTTTTTGATTCAAAAAACCATGCTGAAAAATTTCTCTCTTTCGAACTAAGAAGCATCAACAAAGGAAAATACGTAGATCTGAATGAACTAAGAGACGTAGAGACTATCCAATGGCTTGCAAACCTAAATCTACTTCCAATCTTGCAGATTAATGTACCCATCTATCCTAGGCTAGTTAGATTGTTTTACAATAACATGCAAATAGATGATGAAGAAAGGATGTCCACCTATCTTTTAGGACAACACATCTAAATCACTGATAGATTCATTTGTGATATGATAGGCATTCCCATGAAAAGCATAGGACTTTACTTTAGAGGATCATGGGATGATGAAACTATTGGAACATCCTATGTTGAAGCCTTAGGAACAATCTTTGCCGATCCTAACATAGCATTTGTTCCTAAAAGTTGCGAACATCTACTGCCTTTAAACACTAAGATACTTCATCATATCATGACTAGTATAATTCTTCCTAAACAATACCATCATGATGAAGTGAGTCAATTAGAATTAGGAACTATGTACTTAATCATGAAAGGACATGATATTTGTCTTGGCTATCTTATCCAACAAAACATGTTAGAATTATCTAAGAAAGATATGATGCTCCCATATGGTGGTATAACTACTAGAATAATGAAAGTTTACGACATTCAAATACCACCAGAAGAAGAAGTAATGAAAGTAGATAGATTCAGCATAATAAACAAAAATCTACTTCACCGACTAAGATGTCACTATAGAAACGGTAACTGGGTTAGAATGCCTAGAAGAACTGATCCCCCTCGACCTGAACTGAACTGAACCCCGTAGGAAAACACCCGGTATTTAGGAGTACCCAATCTCCTCCGATCTGTCCCTTTGAGGAAACATATCCAGTTGAGCAAACTCACACATCATCCATCGAAGATATTGGGATTCGGATGGACCGATTCGAACAAAGATAAGAAGGACTTGAACTTCGATAAGATCAAATCCTAACTGAGATGCAGCAAATCCATCGACAATTTGACTCTTTATTTAGGCACTTCAACCTTTCACCTCATGAATGAGCTTGTATGAACACAATCATCCGTTGTTGTTATAAACTCCTCATGGACTTTGTCTTTGATATGGCGTGTTGTAAACTCCTTATGTTACTCATCATGAAGGACTTTGTTTTTGATATGGTTACCTGGCATGTTGTAAACTCCTTATGTTACTCATCATGAAGGACTTTGTTTTTGATATGGTTACCTGATATGTTGTAAACTCCATATGTTACCCTTTACCTTGATCTGTAAGCATATGCAAATTTACAAATATCTCTTGTTGTTTATCTCGGGTGTTACATTGAAACTAAAATGTTTTAAATACCTTATGCCTTGAAAAATATAAAGTGACATACCAATATAGTTGATAAGTCAGCAATATGACATCGATATGAAACATCAACTAGCTGATATCTTTACAAAACCCCTAAGTGAAGAACAATTTGATTTCATAAGAAAAGAATTAGGAATGTTGATGTGTCAGAATACTTAAACTAGTTGAAATTATTTTTTGGACGTTATTACTATTACATGCCTTGGCATCACCTGATCAAATAACATGTTGGAAATTATGTGACAAATGTTTTTAAAAATCAATAGCTTACTCATACCCGAATGCATGTAAGAAGTTCATTTTTCAGTTTGAATGCTAAAAATGGGATTTTCCTGTACACTTTTATGAAAACTTTTTGAAAAATGACTTTCAGCCTTCAAGCAACGAACTATAACAAGGAGAAGAGATATTCAAAGTATTATATATGTCATGCCTTCCTTTATGTGCGTGATAACCTTCTGGAATCACATCTACCATGCTTTTTGATAATGCTATCATGCTTTTTGTTGATGACAAAGGGGGAGAAACATATGACTTGATAAACACTGCCATAATCATGTCTATGTCATAGTTGCAAATACTTGAGTGATGCTATAAACAATGTTATGGTTATGCCATCCTTGCATCACCAAGAGATATATGAACATGTGCTATAGTTTGCATTATGTCTTGAGTTGATATCCTATCTTGTGAAGTAAATGCAAACTTACTAGAAAATCTCAAATGTGTGCATCATGTAATAGTCCTTCGCAGCTTTATATGATAATATTCAATTACATGATGAATAGTTACAAACACAATCATACAAACTTGATGATGTATGTCAAGCCTTGACATCATTCTTGAAGAGATACATCATGATGGGTATCATGATGGGAGTATTGATAAGTTTAACTGATCTAACTTATCAATACGTCACTTGATTTCTTAGGTCTTGAATTCAAGGTTGACTTATCTCAACTATGGCATATAGATAGGGGGAGTTAAGGATAACTCCATTATCAATTGATTGTCATCATAAAAAAGGGGGAGATTGTTGAATCTCAGATTTTGATGATGAAGTCAATTGTCATTTGTTGTCTAATCTATGTGTTGAGATAAGTGTGCAGGATTAACTACGATGAAAGTTAGACAAGCAGTAGGAGTTGCACCGGAGTCAAGATCATGATCACGTTGGGAGTTCGAGAGTTCGACGGAAGATCGCAGCAGTCGTCGGAGGTTGATCCAAAGTCCGAAAGCTTGCCAAAGCGGCTTCGTCGAAACTTCGCCAAGTGGATCGTCGCAAAAAGTCCAGGAGTTTGCGGAAGTCCATAGAAGAATCACCGAGGTTCATCGGATGATCGACGGAAGTTCGCCGGAAACTTGCGGAAAAAGCGATTGACGCATCGAACAAAGCTGCAAAATTGTCTTAGATTTAATCATAGTTAGCACGTTGATTAAGTTGGAAAATGGGAGGTGATCCCATTAACTTAATCTTGGGGCAATTGGGCCCCTGAAAAGATTGAAATTGGGCGAATAGAGCTAACCATTGGGACCACGATTGCACCAGGGAGGTGCAACCGCCTAAACCCGAGGTGGCACCGCAGGCTATATGTCTCTCGGCCGAGGCTGAGGCGGTGCAACCGCCCGCCAAGAGGGTGCAACCGCTGGGCTCGATCTCCGAGCTCTGCCGGGCGGTGCAACCTCTCCGATCGGCGGTGCAACCTTTGAGCTCGGTCTTCGAGCTCTGGCGAGAGAAGGTGCAACCGCCTCGACAGGTGGCACCGCCCAGGCTCGATCTTGAGCTATGCCAGGCGGTGCAACCTCTCCGGTCGAGGTGCAACCACGATCCCGAATTCCGGGATTTGATCGTTTTGAGCTCCAAATTTGAACTGGGTTGGGGCCTATAAATACCCCACCCATTCAGCACAGAAAAGAGTAAGAGACCTACACGAAATCTTGATCTTCTCTGTGATTCTTGAGCTCAAAATTGTTGTAAAAACCTTTAAGTCTCCTCATACGTTTCTTTAAGTTTCTGAATTGTAAAAGTGAGGAGAAAAGGTTCTGTAAGGGTTGTCTCCTGAGCCCATCAAAATGAGTGAAACTGTAAAAGGGCAGTTGGCCTTAGCCCATTGAAGGAAGGCTGCTAGTTGGCGTCGGTGACCTCGTCGGAGGAGGAAGCCAAAAGTGGAGTAGGTCAAGACCCGACCCGAACCACTCTAAATCTCTGGTTTGCTTTTTTACTTTGAGCACTTTATCATTACTGCAAACCTCCTACATAGCTACTGCCCTCTGTGCTTTTTACGAACGAGTCTCTAAGTTCTGATCTTTCCGAATCTGCATTCAGACGTAAATCGGTGTTTTCGTACGATCTTTACACTACAGTTTACGCTTATGTTTTGATTCCATTTATAACTGCAAATTGCTTTCTGTGTATTCATAAAACGCTTTTCAAAGTTTAGACGTAAAACTGCGTTTAGACGTAAAATTACGCTTTGATGTAAAAACTGCGTTTAGACGTAAACTGCGTTTAGACGCAAAACTGCGTTTAGACGTAAAATTGCATTTAGACGTAAAACTGCGTTTAGACGTAAAACTGCATTTAGACGTAAAACTGCGTTTAGACGCAAAACTGCGTTTAAACGTAAAACTACACTTAGACTTAAAATTGCACTTAGACGTAAAATTGCGTTTAGACGTAAAATTACGCTCAGACGCAAATTGCGCTTAAACACAAACTGTGTGTAGATGCAAACTGTGTTTAGACGCAAACTGCGCTTAGACGCAAACTGTGTTTAGACGCAAATTGTGTTTAGATGCAAACTGCGCTTAGACGCAATCTGCGCTTAGACGCAAACTGCGCTTAATTGCTTATTATATTTTGGCGTATATCACTTTATAACTATTGCATAAATGCATATATATATTGTGATGTCCTTGGATTTGTGCAATAGGAATCGGATCGTGATGAGATCACGATAATGAGATCGATTCACCTTTAAACACATATCCTAAATAATCCCGGTCATAGGTTACTCGAGAGGGACATCATGATAACGGATAGGCGGTGTCTTTGTATACCCATCCATATGATGGATGCATTTGGTCTCATAGCTGCTCGTGTAGGGACACTAGGGATACAATACAGTGCTCATTGGAGAATGCGTTCATTGATTGATCCGCTTACGGAATGCTTGGATGGTTGATGATGCCTTATTGTCGAACAACGATTCCGTAGTCCCTAGTGGTGTATCTGTCCTTAGACTTGAGACACCAAGGATGTCTGTATGAGTGCTCCACTCTTTGATACCAGACTTATAGGTTTTAGCTGTCCCAAATCTAGTACAATTTGGTCATTGGGAGTGGTAGTCAACCTTACGAGGGCTATTGAGTGTCGATAGAGGATCATCCACTCTCGGCGTCATGAGAGGAATATCCCATGTATTCTTGTTGAGACAAATCCCGGCGGGGTCATTCGAGTTGAGAGAGAAAGAGTTCTCCGGGAGAATCCGATTAGAAGCGAGACTTCGGTAGAAACCGTATGGGTGCGACAGACACCATGCTCGATATCGGTCTCGGGATATTAGATGGATGAGGACTATAGGTACATGGTATCGAGGGCGAGACGAGTCCAATGGATTGGATTCCCCTGTCGTCGCGGGGGACTTCTGGTAGTGGCCCTGAATGCGTCCGTAGTCAATGAGTCGGTGAATTATTACAGAGATAATAATTCACTTTGAGTTAGAAAGGAGTTCTCGGGGTATGACTCACGGCCCATTTCTCGATATTAGGCCTAGAGGGTCACACACATATGGTAGGCATTGCGATGAGTAGAGGTTGGATATGAGATATCCGACGGAGCCCTTGTCTTATTGGATGTAGATCCAATACCCACTAGGGAAGGACCCATTAGGGTTTGACACGGGATCTCTATAAATAGGAGGGATTCACAGCCTCATAGGCTAGAGTCTTTGCTTGCCTTTCCTATTCTCCTCTCCCTCTCCACCTCGAAGGCCTGGAGTTTCGAGGAGGGTCGTCGCAATCCTGCTGTGTGGATCACCGCTAGAGAGGAGGACGCTTGACCTCCTTCACCCTCTCCTAAGGATCTGCAAGGAAACAGGGATATACGATCTCCCTAGGTAACACAATCTCTATACGCAGTTTTGTGTTTTGTGGATTTTTACGCACCAATCTTCGCACGACGACAAACATCTTTTTGGGAATTTGGAATTTTTGTTTTCTTGTTCTTCCGCTACGCATATGATGTCGCCCCCATGATTTCCCAACAATGGATATGTGTACTTAATGAAGTACAAGTCCGAGGCCTTTGAGAAATTCAGAGAGTATAAGAACGAGGTGGAGAACCAAATTGGAAAGAGTATCAAAACTCTTCGATCAGATCAAGGAGGTTAGTACTTAAGTACAGAGTTTACTTAGTTCCTCAAGGTCCATGGGATATTATCCCAATGGACACCTCCTTATACACCTCAGCTCAATGGTGTCTTTGAAAGTAGAAATCATACGCTATTAGATATGGTACGATCCATGATGAGTTTCGCTGACCTACCCATCTCATTCTGGGGATATGCCATAAAAATCGTAACTTACCTTCTGAACAGAGTTCCAACTAAGTCGGTAGTGTCTACTGTTGGGAAATCCTTGGGGGCGACATCATATGCGCAGTGAAAGAACAAGAAAAACAAAATCCCCGATTCCCGAAGAGATGTTCGTCGTCGTGCGAAGATTGGTACGCAAAAAATTCGCAAAACATGAAACTGCGTATAGAGTAGATTGTGTTACCTAGGGAGATCGTATATCCCTGTTTCCTTGCAGATCCTTAGGAGAGGGTGAAGGAGGTCAAGCGTCCTCCTCTCTAGCGGTGATCCACACAGCAGGGTTGCAACGACGCTCCTCAAAATTCCAAACCTGCTTTGAGGTGGAGATGGAGAGGAGAATAGGAAAAGGCAAACAAAAGCTCTCTAACCCATGGGGCTCTGAATCCCTCCTATTTATAGAGGTCCCCTGTCAAACCCTAATGGGTCCTCCCCTAGTGGGTATTAGATCTGCATCCAATAAGACAAGGGCTCCGTCGGATATCTCATATCCGAACCTCTATTCATCGCAATGCCTACCATAAGTGTGTGACCCTCCAGGCCCAATATCGAGCTGGCCGTGAGTCATACCTGTCAGAACTCCTTCTAACTCGGTGAATTATTATCTCTGTAATAATTAACTCGACTCATCGACTACGGATGTACTAGGCCACTACGCCATAGTCCCCAGACGATACAGGGGAATTCAATCCATTGGACCTGTCTGTCCTCAATTACCATGTACCTATAGTCCATCATTCGTCTAATATACCAGAGACCGTATATCGAGCATGGTGTTGTCAGACCCACACGGTTTCTTCTCGAGTCTCGCTCTAATCGGATTCTCCCGGAGAGCTCTTTCTCTCTCAACCCGAATGACCCTGGCCAGGGATTTGTCTAAGCAAGAATACATGGGATATTCCTCTCATGACGCCGAGAGTGGATGCTCCTCTATCGACACTTAATAGCCCTCGTAAGGTCGACTACCACTCCCAATGACCAGCTGTACTAGATCTGGGACAGCCAAACCTATAAGTCTGGTATCAAAGAGTGGAGCACTCATATAGGACATCCTTGGTGTCTCAAGTCTAAGGACTAGATACACCACTAGGACTACGGAATCGCTGTCTGACAATAAGGCATCATCAACCATCCAGCATTCCGTAAGCGGATCAATCAGTGAACTCATTCTCCAATGAGCACCTGTATTGTATCCCTACTGTCCCTACATAAGCAGCTATGAGACTAGCTTCATCCATCATATGGACGGGTATACAGCACACCAGTCTGTCTGGTTATCACGATATCCCTCTCGAGTAACCTATGACCGGGATTATTTAGGATATGTGTTTAAAGGTGAATCGATCTTACTATCGTGATCTCATCACAATCTGATTCCCATTGCATAAATCCAAGGACACCACAATATATGTATGCATTTATGCAATAGTTATAAAGTGATATATGCCAAAATATAATAAGCAAAAAGATTCTATATTAAGTCACACGTGCTATCACTCACGTGATTGGCTTGTTGGGCACCTATGACTAGAAATCTCCCACTTGACCTAAAGCCAATCACCTATGTGTCTGATCCGCATCAGACCCCTGTGATGCTCAAAACAAATCTGAGACAACGACTTTATTAGTGGATCTGCAATGTTATCTTCGGATATAACTCTTTCCACTACTACATCTCCTCGGGTCACGATCTCACTGATAAGATGGAACCTCCTCAAAACATGCTTAGATTTCTGATGAGACCTAGGTTCCTTTGCTTGAGCAATCGCCCCGTTGTTGTCGCAATATAGGGAGATCGGCTCTTTGCTACCCGGCACGACTCCTAAATCTGTGATAAACTTCTTCACCCAAACTCCCTCCTTTGCTGCATCTGATGCAGCAATGTACTCCGCCTCTGTGGTCGAGTCAGCAGTGGTATCTTGCTTGGAACTCTTCCAGCACACTGCTCCTCCATTCAAGGTGTACACATACCCTGAATTTGACTTACTATCATCAACATTGTTAGGATCGAGAGCACTAAAAGGGGGGGGGGGTGAATTAGTGCAGCGGAAAACTTTCTGCGATTAAAATCGAAAGCTGCGTTTGAATGATAAGGACAACTCTGTATGAGGGTTGATACTAAGCAAGGTTGCAGACTATCTATGCAGGCAGTTTGCAGCAATGATGAAAACCAGAATATCGGCGCAAACTGAAATTCGACGTTCGTACGAAGAAACAGATTTACGTCTAAGTGTTGATTAGTAAATCACTTGTTTAGATAACATGCAGTTCAAGCAGAAGTATAAAGACAGTGTGCTGCTATTGTACAGCTCAAAAAGTAATCTGCAAAAAGTAGATTTACGTCTAAACGTAGATTTACGTCTAAACGCAGATTTACGTCTAAACACAGATTTACGTCTAAACTTTGAAACTCGTTTGTAAAATCGCAGAAGGCAGTATGCAGTTGAAATCAAGATGTAAACGTAAACTGAAATCTGATGATTGTACGAGGAAAGCCGATTTACGTCTAAATGCAGTTTTATGTCTAAACGCAGTTTTGCGTCTAAACGCAGTTTTACGTCTAAATGTAGTTTTGCGTCTAAACGCAGTTTTACGTCTAAACGCAGTTTTACGTCTAAACGCAGTTTTGCGTCTAAACGCTATTTTACGTCTAAACGCAGTTTTACGTCAAAGCGTAATTTTACGTCTAAACGTAGTTTTGAACTTTGAAAAGCGTTTTATGAATACGCAGAAAGCAATTTGCAGTTATAAATGGAATCAAAACGTAAGCGTAAACTGCAGCGTAAAGATCATACGAAGACACCGATTTACGCCTGAATGCAAATTGGAAAGATCAGGATTTAGAGACTTCGTTAAGTAAAAGCGCGGAGGGCAGTAGCTATGTAGGAGGTTTGCAGTAATGATAAAGTGCTCAAAGTAAAAGCAAACCAGAGATTTAGAGTGGTTCGGTCAGTCTTGACCTACTCCACTTTTGGCTTCCTCCTCCGGCCGAGGTCACCGGCGTCAACTAGCTGCCTTCCTTCAATGGGCGAAGGCAAACTGCCCTTTACAGTTTCACTCCTTTTGACGGGCTCGGGGAGACAACCCTTACAGATCCTTTCTCTCCTCTCTTTACAACTCAAGACTTGAAGAACAGAAAGAGGAGAACTTTAGGACTTTACACAAATTTGAGCTCTTAGAATCACTGAAAAGATCAAGAATTCGGTGTGGATCTGTGTCTATTCAGTGCTGAATGGGTGGGGTATTTATAGGCCCCAACCCAGTTCAAATTGGAGCTCAAAACGATCAAATCCCGAATTCGGGATCAGCGCGTTGCACCTCTTGATCGGAGAGGTTGCACCGCCGGCAGCTTCGGAGATCGAGCCCAGCGCGGTTGCACCTCTCTGTTAGGGGCGGTTGCACCGCCTGAAAGTCTGGCTCGAAGATCGAGCCCTGTGCGGTGCCACCTCGGCCCGGCGGTTTGCACCTCTCGCTTGAGCTCGAAGACCGAGCTCGGGCGGTGCTACCTACGTGTGGGGGAGGTTGCACCGCCCAGTCTAGCTCAAGATCGAGCTCAGGCGGTTGCACCTCTTGGTCGGGCGGTTGCACCGCCCGGTCTGGCCGGAGACATAGCCACGGCGGTTGCACCTCTTGGCCTAGGCGGTTGCACCGCGCCTTTTTGGTGCAATCGGGGTTCGAATGGTTAGCTCCATTCGCCCAATTTCAATCTTTTCAGGGCCCAATTGCCCCAAGATTAAGCTAATGGGATCACCTCCCATTTTCAAGCTTAATCAACGTGCTAACTCTGATTAAATCTAAGACAACTTCTGCAGCTTTGCTCCGATCGTCAATCGCTTCTTCCGGCGAAGCTCGGCGAACTTCCGTCGATCATCCGATGAACCCTCGGTGATTCTCCTCTGGGACATCCGGCAAACTCCTGGACTTTCTTGACGATCCTCTTGGCTAGTTCCGGAAGCTTAAACAGGCAAGATTCTGGACTTCTCGGTTTGTTCTCGCGAGAACCTCCGACGACCGTCGAACTTCCGTCGAACTCTCGAACTCCCAACATGATCATGATCTTGACTCCGGCGCAACTCCTGCTGCTTGTCTAACTTTCATCGTAGTTAATCCTGCACACTTATCTCAACACATAGATTAGATAACAAATGACAATTGACTTCATCATCAAAATCCGAGATTCAACAATCTCCCCCTTTTTGATGATGACAATCAATTGATAATGGAGTTATCCTTAACTCCCCCTATCTATATGCCATAGTTGAGATAAGTCAACCTTGAATTCAAGACCTAAGAATTCAAGTGACGTATTGATAAGTTAGATCAGTTAAACTTATCGATACTCCCATCATGATACCCATCATGATATATCTCTTCAAGAATGATGTCAAGGCTTGACATACATCATCAAGTTTGTATGATTGTGTTTGTAACTATTCATCATGTAATCATATAAAGCTGCGAAGGACTATTACATGATGCACACATTTGAAATTTTCTAGCAAGTTTGCATTTACTTCACAAGATAGAATATCAACTCAAGACATAATGCAAACTATAGCACATGTTCATATATCTCTTGGTGATGCAAGGATGGCATAACTATAACATTGTTTATAGCATCACTCAAGTATTTGCAACTATGACATAGACATGATTATGGCAGTTCAGCTATGACATAGACATGATTATGGCAGTGTTTATCAATTCATATGTTTCTCCCCCTTTGTCATCAGCAAAAAGCATGATAGCATTATCAAGCACATAAAGGAAGGCATGACACATATAATACTTTGAATATCTCTTCTCCTTGTTATAGTTCGTTGCTTGAAGGAGGAAAGTCATTTTTCAAAAAGTTTTCATAAGAGTGTACAGGAAAATCCCATTTTTAGCATTCAAACCAAAAAATGAACTTCTTACATGCATTCAGTTAAAAACATTTGTCACATAATTTCCAACATGTTATTTGATCAAGTGATGCCAAGTTTTAGATATGCAAGTTTTTACGGCATTCAAGATAGCACATGCAAGCTAGCAGTGTTACAACATTTTAGAACTAGCAGTTTAGAGATATTCAAGAAGGCAACTCTTGCTTCTTGAAATATGCAAGTTGCAAGCTAGCAAATTTTTGCTTCCTTAGCTTTTGATATTGTAACGCAACTATTTACATCATATGGTAAGATATCATGATACCAGCTCGTACGATGCAAATTTTTGTTTGATATCTTGATACAGGGCATATAGCAATCATATATTTCTTGGTGATACAAGTATGGCCTAATCATAGTATCAGTGATAACAACCATATTAACATCAGTAATAGCAACCATATCAATGTCATATTGCTGACTTATCAACTAAATTGGTATGTCGCTTTATATTTTTCAAGGCATAACATTTTAGTTTCAGTGCAAAATCCGAGATAAACACCAAGAGATGTTTGTAAATATACTTATGCTTACAAATCAAGATAACCTATGGAGTGTACAGCATATCAGGTAACCATATCAAAAACAAAGTTCTTCATGATGAGTAACATAAGGAGTTTACAACATATCAGGTAACCATATCACAAACAAGGTTCTTCATGATGAGTAACATAAGGAGTTTACAACATGCCATATCAAAGACAAAGTCCATGAGGAGTTTATAACAACAACGGATGATTGTGTTCATACAAGCTCATTCATGAGGTGGAAGGTTGAGGTGCCTAAGTAAAGAGTCAAATTGACGATGGATTTGCTGCAGCTCGGTTAGGATTTGATCTTGTCGAAGTTCAAGCCGTTCTTGTCTTTGTTCGAATCGGTCCATCCGAATCCCAATATCTTCGATGGATGATGTGTGAGTTTGCTCAACCGGATGTGTTTCCTCAAAGGGATAGATCGGAGGAGATTGGGTACTCCTAAAGACTGGTGTTTCCGGCTCGGGTTCAGGTTCAGGTTCAGGTTCAGGGGGATCAGTTCTTCTAGGCATTCTAACCCAGTTACCGTTTCTATAGTGACATCTTAGTCGGTCAAGTAGATTTTTGTTTATTATGCTGAATCTATCTACTTTCATTACTTCTTCTTCTGGTGGTATTTGAATGTCGTAAGCTTTCATTATTCTAGTGATTATACCACCATATGGGAGCATCATATCTTTCTTAGATAATTCTAACATGTTTTGTTGGATAAGATAGCCAAGACAAATGTCATGTCCTTTCATGATTAAGTACATAATTCCTAATTCTAATTGACTCACTTCATCATGATGGTATTGTTTAGGAAGAATTATACTAGTCATGATATGATGAAGTATCTTAGTGTTTAAAGGCAGTAGATGTTCATAACTTTTAGGAACAAATGCTATGTTAGGATTGGCAAAGATTGTTCCTAAGGCTCCAACATAGGATGTTTCAATAGTTTCTTCATCCCATGATCCTCTAAAGTAAAGTCCTATGCTTTTCATGGGAATGCCTATCATATCACAAATGAATCTATCAGTGATTGAGATGTGTTGTCCTAAAAGATAGGTTGACATCCTTTCTTCATCATCTATTTGCATGTTATTGTAAAACAATCTAACTAGCCTAGGATAGATGGGTTCGTTGATCTGCAAGATTGGAAGTAGATTTAGGTTTGCAAACCATTGGATAGTCTCTACGTCTCTTAGTTCATTCAGATCTACGTATTTTCCCTTATTGATGCTTCTTAGTTCGAAAGAGAGAAATTTTTCAGCATGGTTTTTGGAATCAAAAAGGGTAAGATCAAACTCTTCTACTAATCTCCTCTTTCCCTTGTCCCTTGAGGATCTTCTAGAACCCATAACTACTGCTGTTTAAAGAGATAAAGATGAACAAGAGTGAATGAAGAACAAAACAGAATTTCATAGGTTCTTAGAGAATACCTTAGTGAAATCTTCAAAATAGGGAGCGATTCTTGATGTTTTGCTTCGAAATGGGAGGTATTTGAGAAGCTAAATGGGGTGAAATGAGGATGGAGGAGGCTTGGAGGAGTAGAGAATGAAAGGGAGGTGAGTTGGGGTCGGTTTCACCGCCGGCCCTAGTGAGGGTTAAAAAGGCAGAGTTGCGGGCGGTTGCACCTCTGGCTGGAGCGGTGCAACCGCTGGCAACTCGTGATGGCTGGAGGTGCCACCGCTGGCTGGAGAGGTGCCACCGCCCGGCTGGAGAGGTGCCACCGCCTTGTAGGGCAGTGAACACCTTATTGTGATTTGATCAGGGGAGGTTTTGTCTTGAGGAGAGTTTTCATTCAGAGCAATTAACGTTGCTTACATGATTACGTGTCGTTTTTTATTTCAAGGCAAAAAAAGCGGCTTGCGATCAAGATAGAACTTTTAACGTGCATACTCCCAATGTCGCACATGTGTTCGTGATTTAGAAAAGTCACATTAGGTTGTATCCAAATTGCTTTTGTGATGTCATAATTTCCACTCGTTGTTGTATCCAAATTGCGTTTGGGTCATGACTGTCGAGAATCAAGGAGCGAACATTAATTCTTGTTCCGACCTAAGGTTTTAATGTTTTTTTTGTAGGAGGGGATGATTTTTTGGTACCCATTTGTTTTTTGGTGCCTCACTAATAGATCTACATTTTTTATCATGTTGCATAGAATTTGTCATGGTTCCTTTAGGAACCCAAATCAATTTGTTTGGACTAAATTTCCTGAATGGACAATAATGTGTCCTCAGTAATCCCGAACTTGCAAATGAAGTTGCATTTGCTTTGATGTCTAACATGTAAGATGGGGCCTTTTATTTTAGTTGGATTTTGGTGAGGACTCCTCACAAATCCAATCCCACTTCTTTTGGGAACATGACCCTTGTTTGTAAGGATCATGTTTAATGACTTGCTACCAACCTCGAATTTCTTCAAGGTGTCCTTAAGTAGCAAGTTTTCTTTTTGAAAAGTTTCTAGATCATGACATTTGATACATGAATTTAAACTATCATGATATTCAATTTTTATCTTATTAAAATCACAAGTAAGACTATCATGTTCCTTTTTTAGCAATTTGTATTTTCTATTGATAATCTTGCATTCATCAAATAAATCATGGAAGGCATTTAATAATTCATCGAAAGATAAATCAGCATCTAATAAATTCGTTACCTCCTCTCCGATGGCCATTAAGGCGTAATGAGCAACTTGCTCGGTGTTGGACTCCTCTTCTTCAGATGCGCTTGAGTCATCCCATGTTGCTTGAAGAGCCTTCTTCTTTGATGTTCTCCTTTTGACTTGGGGACAATCACTCTTGTAGTGTCCCGACTTTTTGCATTCATAGCAGATCACTTGGTCTTTCTTGGGTTCAAGTTTATTTTTCGCATCATTCTTAAACTTGTTTCTTTTAAAGAATTTTTTAAACTTTCTTGTTAAAAGTGCCAAGTCATCATCACAGTCCTCATCACTTGAGTTTTCTCTCAAGTGGCATTCAGAAGTTTTAAGTGTCATATCCTTCTTGTTCTTTGGAAGGATGTCTTCTTGCTCTTCATGAGCTTTGCAAGTCATCTCAAGAGGTCATTAATGACCGATTAATTCTTCAAGAGGGAAGTTACATGATCTTTTGCCTCTTGAATAGCAGTGACTTTAGGATCCCAACTTTTAGGAAGGGATCTTAGTATCTTATTCTGAGTTCAAAATCCGAAAAACTTTTTTTTTTGGAGTCCTTTTTAGACCGTTGGCGACATCCGTGAAACGGGTAAACATGTCGCCAATGGTTTCACTCGGTTTCATTCGGAAAAGTTCAAAAGAATGCAACAACAGATTGATTTTTGACTCTTTCACTCTACTTGTGCCCTCGTGGGTCACTTCAAGTGTGTGCCAAATATCAAATGCAGTTTCTCAAGTTGAAACACGATTAAACTCGTTTTTATCAAGTGCACAAAATAAGGCATTCATAGCCTTTGCATTAAGAGCGAAAGCCTTCTTTTCCAATTCATTCCAATCGATCATTGGAAGAGAAGACTTTGAATATCCGTTTTCAACAAGGTTCCACAGTTCAAAATCCATAGAAATAAGAAAGATCCTCATTCGGGTCTTCTAGTAGGTGTAGTCCGTTCCACTGAACATGGGTGGACGTGTAATAGAATGCCCCTCTTGGTTTCCGGCGTATGCCATCTCTCTTGGGTTTTAATCCGTTAGAGAGTTAACCTTGCTCTGATACCAATTGTTAGGATCGAGAGCACTAAGAGGGGGGGGGGTGAATTAGTGCAGCGGAAAACTTTCTGCGATTAAAATCGAAAGCTGCGTTTGAATGATAAGGACAACTCTGTATGAGAGTTGATACTAAGCAAGGTTGCAGTCTATCTATGCAGGCAGTTTGCAGCAATAATGAAAACTAGAATATCGGCGCAAACTGAAATCCGACGTTCGTACGAAGAAACAGATTTACGTCTAAGTGTTGATTAGTAAATCACTTGTTTAGATAACACGCAGTTCAAGCAGAAGTATAAAGACAGTGTGCTGCTATTGTATAGCTCAAAAAGTAATCTGCAAAAAGCAGATTTACGTCTAAACGCAGATTTATGTCTAAACGCAGAATTACGTCTAAACTTTGAAACTCGTTTGTAAAATCGCAGAAGGCAGTATGCAGTTGAAATCAAGATGTAAACATAAACTGAAATCTGATGATTGTACGAGGAAAGCCGATTTACGTCTAAATGCAGTTTTATGTCTAAACACAGTTTTGCGTCACAACGCAGTTTTGCGTCTAAACGCAGTTTTACGTCTAAATGCAGTTTTGCGTCTAAACGCAGTTTTGCGTCTAAACGCAGTTTTACGTCTAAACGCAGTTTTGCGTCTAAACGCTGTTTTACGTCTAAACGTAGTTTTACGTCAAAGCGTAATTTTACATCTAAACGCAGTTTTGAACTTTGAAAAGCGTTTTATGAATACGCAGAAAGCAATTTGCAGTTATAAATGGAATCAAAACGTAAGCGTAAACTGCAGCGTAAAGATCGTACGAAGACACCGATTTACGTCTGAATGCAGATTCGGAAAGATCAAAACTTAGAGACTCATTCGTAAAAGCGCAGAGGGCAGTAGCTATGTAGGAGGTTTGCAGTAATGATAAAGTGCTCAAAGTAAAAGCAAACCAGAGATTTAGAGTGGTTCGGTCAGTCTTGACCTACTCCACTTTTGGCTTCCTCCTCCGACGAGGTCACCGACGTCAACTAGCTGCTTTCCTTCAATGGGCGAAGGCAAACTGCCCTTTTACAGTTTCACTCCTTTTGACGGGCTCAGGAGACAACCCTTACAGATCCTTTCTCTCCTCTCTTTACAACTTAAGACTTGAAGAACAGAAAGAGGAGAACTTTAGGACTTTACACAAATTTGAGCTCTTAGAATCACTGAAAAGATCAAGAATTCGGTGTGGATCTATGACTATTCAGTGCTGAATGGGTGGGGTATTTATAGGCCCCAACCCAGTTCAAATTTGGAGCTCAAAACGATCAAATCCCGGAATTCCGGGATCAGGCGGTTGCACCTCTTGACTGGAGAGGTTGCACCGCTTTTGGCATAGTTTCGAGATCCAGCCCAGGCGGTTGCACCTCTCTGTCGGGGCGTTTGCACCGCCTGAGTCTAGCTCAAGATCGAGGCCCCGCGGTGCCACCTCGGCCGAGGCGGTTGCACCTCTGCTCGAGCTCGAAGACCGAGCTCGGGGGTGCTACCTGTGTCAAGGAGGTTGCACCGCCCTAGTCTAACTCGAAGACTGAGCTCTAGGCGGTTGCACCTCTTGGCTGGGGTGGTTGCTTCGCCCGATCTCGGGCGGGAGATAGCCCCAGCGGTTGCACCTCTGGCCTAGGCGGTTGCACCGCCTAGTGCAATCGAGGGTCGAATGGTTAGCTCCATTCGCCCAATTTCAATCTTTTCAGGGGCCCAATTGCCCCAAGATTAAGCTAATGGGATCACCTCCCATTTTCAAGCTTAATCAACGTTCTAACTACGATTAAATCTAAGACAACTTCTGTAGCTTTGCTCCGATGCGTCAATCGCTTCTTCCGGCGAGTTTCCGGCGAACTTCCGTCGATCATCCGATGAACCCTCGGTGATTCTCCTGCGGACATCCGGCAAACTCTTGGACTTTGCGACGATCCACTTGGCTAGTTCCGACGAGCTTAAGCAGCAAGCTTCTGGACTTCTCCGGATCTGTTCTCATGAGAACCTCCGACGACCGTCCGAACTTCCGTCGAACTCTCGAACTCCCAACGTGATCATGATCTTGACTCCGGCGCAACTCCTGCTGCTTGTCTAACTTTCATCGTAGTTAATCCTGCACACTTATCTCAACACATAGATTAGATAACAAATAACAATTGACTTCATCATCAAAATCCGAGATTCAACAAACATCAGACTGAAAACTTGAGTCAGTGTAGCCTTCAACCTTAAGGCTATTACCTCCATATACTAGGAAAAGATCCTTAGTCCTTCTCAAGTACTTAAGGATACACTTTACTGCTTTCCAAAGGCTCCAAGCCTGGGATCCGCTTTGTCACCTTTCGTGACACTCAGAGCATGCACTATATCAGGCCTAGTACATAGAATGACATACATGATAGACCCTATTGCTGAGGTATAAGGTATCATATCCATGTTCGCCCTTTCTTCTGGAGTCTTTGGGGACATACACGTAGAAAGCGATATCCCATGTCTCATCGGTATGAGACCTCTCTTGGAATTTTCCATACCAAACCTTTTGACAATGGTTTCTATGTACCTGGACTGGGACAAGCCAAGCATCCTCTTGGATCTATCTCTATAGATTCTAATCCCCAAAATATAGGATGTTTCCCCTAAGTCCTTCATGGAGAAGTGTCTAGATAACCAAGCTTTTACTATCGATAGTATTCCTACGTCATTCCCAATGATCAGGATGTCATCCACATATAACACCAAAAAGGTGATAGCGCTCCCACTTACCTTTCTGTATACACAAGGCTCATCTTCGTTTTAACGAAGTCATAAGATCTGATTGCCTCATCAAATCTTATGTTCCAACTTCGGAAAGCTTGCATTAATCCATAAATGGATCCAAGCAACCTATACACCTTATTTGGACAGTTCTTGGACACATATCCCTCAGGTTGCATCATATACACCTCCTTGAGGTTCCCATTGAGGAATGCAGTTTTCACATCCATCTGCCATATCTCATAATCATAGTGTGCTGCAATAGCCAATAGAATTCTGATGGATTTTAGCATTGCTACGGGTGAGAAAGTTTCGTCATAGTCAACACCTTGCCTTTGACGATACCCCTTAGCCACTAGCCTTGCTTTATAGGTCTCTACCTTTCCATCTACTCCGATCTTTTTCTTAAAGATCCACTTGCAACCGATGGGTACAATACCTTCGGGCGCATCAACTAGGTTCCAAACCTTATTGGAGTACATAGAATCCATCTCAGAATTCATGGCTTCTTGTGTTGAATCTCGTATTTTGATGATGAAACTACTTGATATATGTTTATGATTTAATTTGCGTTTTGAGTAACGCAGGATGCTTCGATCAGGATGAGACAATTAAAGCAGAAAAATCATGTTGTGACGAAGGAACATGTTAGAAGATTGGACGTCAGGCCGATGGATCGGTCGACGTATCGACAGAAGGCTTCGGGTCGTGGAATCGGGCAATGGGCCAAGAAGAGCGGGTATTGTGCCAAGGATATCGGAGTTGCGGAGTCAACTGGCCGATTGGTCAATAGGTTGCAGGAGAGGACGATGCGCCGAAGAATTGGATGAAGCGTCGAGGGACCAATGACATGTCGGACAACTTGGTTAATTGCTTAGGATTAATTGTCTCGATCGAAGTTTTGTTTTAAGTGTGCAGGATTAACTACGATAAAAGTTAGACATGCAGCAGGAGTTGCGCCGGAGTCAAGACAATGATCACGTTGGGAGTTCGAGAGTTCGACGGAAGTTCGGACAATCGTCGGAGGTTTTGCGGGAACAGATCCGAGAAGTCCAGGAGCTTACCAATAGAAGCTCGTCGGAACTCACCAAGTGGATCATCGCAAGACCAGGAGTTTGCCAGAAGTCTGCAGGAGTATCACCGAGGGTTCATCGGATGATCGACGGAAGTTCGCAGGAAACTCGCCGGAAAAAGCGATTGACGCACCGAAGCAGGCTGCAGAGATTGTCTTAGGATTTATCATAGTTAGCACATTGATTAAATTGGAAATGGGAGGTGATCCCATTAGCTTAATCTTGGGGCAATTGGGCCCCTGAAAAATCGAAATTGGGCCGAATGGAGCTAACCATTCGGACCCTGATTGCTGTGGGAGGTGCAACCGCCCAAGCCAGGAGGTAGCACTGCCTGGGCTAAGTCTCCTAGGGAGACTGGGCGGTGCAACCGCCCCAGCCAGGAGGTGGCACCGCTTGGGCTCAGTCTCCGAGCGAGACTGGGCGGTGCAACCGCCCCTGACAGGAGGTAGCACCGCCTGAGCTCGGTCTTCGAGCTCTGGCAGGCAGTGCAACCGCCTCAGTCAGGAGGTGCAACCGCCTGAGCTCGGTCTTCGAGCTCTGGCAGGCGGTGCAACCGCCCCTGACAGAGGTGGCACCACCCAGAGGCTCAGTCTTCGAGCTCTGCCAAGCAGTGCAACCGCTCCAATCAGGAGGTGCAACTGCCTGATCCCGGAATTCTGGGATTTGATAGTTTTGAGCTCCAAATTTAAACTGGGTTGGAGCCTATAAATACCCCACCCATTTAGCACAGAAACAACACAGACATACACCGAAATCTTGATCTTTTTCTGTGATTCTTAGAGCTCAAAATTGTTGTAAAGTCCAAAACTTCTTCTCCCTCTTTTCTTCCAAGTTCTGAGTTATAAATGTTGAATCTCGGATTTTGATGATGAAACTAATTGATTGTGTTTAGATGTTTAACTGCATTTTGAGTGATGCAGGTCTACTCGATCAGAATTAGATAGTTAACGCAGGAGGAATTGACGTTGCGCCGAAGGAGATCACGTCAGGATATTGGACGCGAAGGCTTGAGCGTCGGGCATCGGACCAAGGAGAGCGGAATTGCGCCAAAGATATCGGGGGGGTTCGGAGGTCAACTGCCGATTGGGCAACAAGCAAAGAGAGGACGATGTGCTAAAGAATCGGATGAAGCGCCAACCAATGACGTGCGGGCAACGAGAATGTCAATTCGCGTTATAATAACTGTCTAGATCGGAGTAGAGTTTTGGTTTTACATGTGCAGGATTAACTACGATAATGATGAAGACATAAAAAGCAAAACAAAGTCGGAGTCAAACACGAAGAATTCGTTGGGAGTTCAAGAGTTCGACGGAAGTCGAAGGATCGTCGGGAACGCAGCTAAGGAACTAGCCAGAATGAGTAGGGAGCTTGCCGAAGGGTTTTTGGAAGCTTCATGGGAAGGTTTGTGGGAAGTTCGCAGAGTTTGCCGAAAAGATCGGAGCTTGCCGAAGAAGCTCGTTGGAACTTCGCCAAGATCAAATCGTGAAGTTTAAGAGCTTGCGGGAGTTCATGAGAATGGTTTCCAGAGTTTATCGGAAGACCGGCTGAAAGTTCGTCGGGCTTCATGGGAAGAAGTCTTGACTTATGGACTTTGTAATAGCTTATATAATGTCTTTAAAATTCGTAGTTAGTATGTTAATTAAGGTTAGGATTAGGTATTAATCCTATAACCCAAGTAGGGGTCTATAACACTGTAGGCTGAAAACACTGTAGGCGGTGGCACCGCCTGGGCTGAGCGGTGGCACCCCCCAGCACCCGAGTGCTGGGCGGTGGCACCGCCCAGCACCCGAGCGCTGGGCGGTGGCACCGCTTGGTTGGGCGGTGGCACCGCCAGCATCGGGAACCCAAAGAGAATTTGAATTTTGGAGCCCAAATTTTGGAGCCCAAATTTGAATCCTCTTGAGGCCTATAAATACCCCTCAAATCTCAGCTGAGAACACAACGTTTTGGGCATCAAGAGTTTGAGAGAAAGGTCTTAGAAAAGTGTTAGCTTGTCTTCTTTTCAATTTGCTAGTGTTCACCTCATCTCTTCTCGAAAATCTGTAAGAGAGTGAACCACTTGTAAAGAGTTGTAAGAGGGGTATTTACCCTTCCATTTCAAGAGACTTGCTAGTGGAAGGTGGGAGCCTCATCGAAGAGGGGCCTCGCAAGTGGAGTAGGTCATTTGACCGAACCACTCTAAAATCGGCGTGATCCTTGGTTTGCATTTCATTATTGTTATTTATATTATTGCAAACCTTCTTCTGTGCTTTAGTTCCTTATTAGTTTTGCTGCGCATATTTAAGAATACGCTTTCAAGATTAAGCTTGTCAAGTTCCGCTCTTATCATACGAAAGATTTTTTAAAAACTGAAGTTTTAATCCGCTGCACTAATTCACTCCCCCCTCTTAGTGCTGCTCCGATCCTAACAATTGGTATCAGAGTGAGGTTTTTCTACCTTGGTTTAACACCCAAATAGAAATGGCTCTTTATGGCTTTCAAGAGGGCTTATCGGTTGTTCGTCCACCGTTGTTTAACGGATCGGACTACACTTGTTGGAAAACTCGAATGAGAGTTTTCTTACTTTCTTTGGATTTGAATTTATGGCACATAGTCGAAAATGGATATGAAATGTCTTCTCTCTCAATGAACCATTGGAATGATTTGGAGAAGAAGATGTTTTCTTTAAACCAAAAGGCTATGAATGCCTTATTTTGCTTTTAGACAAAAAATGAGTTCAATCGGTTTCTACGTCTTGAAACGGCTTTTGATATTTGGCGAACACTTGAAATCACACACGGGAACTAGTAGAGTCAAAGACTTCGAAAGTTAACATTTTAATGCATGATTTCGAGCTTTTTTCAAATGAAGCCGAAGCGAAACCATTGTTGACATGTACACCCGTTTTACGGATGTCGTCAATGGTTTACAAACTCTTGGTAAATGTTTCTCAAATTTTGAACTTGTTAGTAAAGTTTTACGATCACTTTCTAAAATTTGGGAATCAAAAGTTACTGACAATACAAGAAACAAAAAGATTTAAATATTTTTCCACTTGAAGAACTTATCGGCTCGTTGATGACATATGAAATGGTGCGCAATGCATATGATGAACACAATGAACACTTGAACCACCTTCCAAAGAATAGGAAGGATTTGGAACTCCGGACAATTGAATACCACTTGAGCGATGACTCAAGTGATGAGGACAATGATGAACTTGAACTTCGAACACTAACTCTTAATAAGTTCATTAAACAAAAATCTAAAATGAACAATGAACTTGAATGGAGGAAGAGGCCAAAGAAAAGGAAGGCACCCAAGGATGAATCAAGAACTTCCAAAGATGAAACGGCGAATTGGGCTTTTATGGGCTTCGACTACAAGGTAAGTAACTCAACTCTCTTGAATTATTTTGAAATTACATAATACTTTCATGAGTTGTTTTTAATTTAGTTTAGGATTAATTTTTTTTTTTAAATTACATGTGTTATGTTAATGCAATAAAATGTTAGATATAAATCTAATGCTTATACACCTAGTAAGATTAATCTTATGTATATGCTTGAGAAGCAAGACTGTATATTTTGACGATTTCCATATTGATTTTCAATGATGATGCATGTCTTTTGAATGGAAGGCTTGATGATTTTTTTTATGAACCTTATCTTTAGTTATCAAACATGATGTATGGTTTTGACATAAGAATAAAATTTGAGCATGCTAATATAAAGTCAATCTTATAAATTAAAATTAAAGAAGTTTTAGTTTTCTATAAGAATCATTCAAAATTATGTTCAATGAAACCAATGCAATAAAGTTGTAATGAAAATGTTGAAATTTTGATACCATGATTTGATGATTTTATGTAAGAGATTTTAAAGTAATATATAATGATTTTTGTAACTTATTGGTCTTGATGGTTTTATGATGAAATTCATTTTTTGATCCAAAACGTTGATGCATATTGGAAAGCATGTTAACATGAAATTTTATTGTGAATCAAGATCTTGTTTTTTTAAACTCCCATGTTTCTTCTTATTGTTTACTAAAGAAGAAAATTTCCGAAATGAATCATGATTTTTTTTTAAATCATAATTTTTATGATTCATAAAAGAATTGAGAGATTAAAAAATCTATCTATGTTTTCTTTTATGAATCTCTTGAAAATGATTTTGATTTGATGATTTGAATTTAAATGAGTTTTATCTTGATTTTTTGAGATTTACTTTATAAAAATCAAGATCTTGTATCCTCAATGTTACTTTTAGCATCTACTATCCAAATGAATTATGATTGGTATCATTGCTATATTTCTTCTTATCATGTACTAAAGAGAAAATTTTTCTAAATGAATCGTGAATTTTCGAAACCACAATTCTTTTATGATTCATAATGAATTGAGAAATTTTATATGCTTGAATTAATATCTTGTTCTCTTATAAGATTGAATGAATTTTATCTATATCATGATCTCCTAAGATTTTCCCTTGATTATTATTATAAATCTATGTATACCATTTTGAATCTCTTGAAAGTAATGTTGAGATTTTGATGAATTTGACAATTTAAATTTGAATGAGTTTGTATTCAACTTACGATCTTGATTTCTTGGATTTACTACTTGAGATTCTTTTTTAATCACAATCTCTTCTTTATACACCTACAATTTCTGTTATTTATAAAAAGAAGATATTTGATAAAATGAATCATGTCATTTGGTATTCAAATGATCTTATCTTTGATGATATGATTTCTTTGTATCTATGATACAAATGCCTTGAAATGATTGAAATATTTTACACTTTTATGCTCTTCCCTACTTCTTTCTGGTTTTCAATGATAAAATGGGAAGAAGTTATGATTTGCAATGATGCATACAATACTTGTTCTTTCTAATTATGATGTGATGTATTACATATGTTGTAAATCATGATTTAAAATACTATGGGTTGTTGCTAAAATGATGTATTATAAATATTGATTTAATGTTTTGTATCATGATCAATATGTCGATAAATGCTTAAAAATTTTAATATTTCAGTATCATGTATGATATGCTTATTAATGATGATTGATTTATTTTTCGGTATCGTGCATGAAAAATAAGGTTATTGAAATTGTGTATGTTTTAATTTGAATATATAATGATGCACAAATAAGAATGATACTTACCTTTGTCATAATATGAAAATTGATATAAGGGTCTTCCCTTCTTTTTTACAATGACAAAGGGGGAGCAAAAATTTCTAGCGTGGACATCATGAAAAGAGGCAAACTAACTAGCTTGCACAATTCAAGATGAAAGCAAAAAATTGCACTTCTCAAAAGAAAAGATGCAAATGTAACATTTGCCAAATTGTTTGCTTGCCTCATGTAAAATATTATCTCTTGCTAGTTTGGCATTTTTGCTAGCTTGTATGTTGCAAAACTTGATCACTTTTTCAAACATTTTGCTAGCTTACACTTTGTAAAGAAAGCAAAAATGACACTTCTAGAAGAAAGAGCTTGTTATTTTGAACATCACAAGCTTGCCTATCTTAAGAAACAAAAATTGCAAAAGTGCTATCTTGCCTATCTCAAGAAGCAAAACTTGCAACTTGCACATTGCAATAGGAAGAAAGAATTATGAGCTTACACAAGAAAGCTATCTTACATTTGCTTTCGAAATTTTTGCTAGCTTGTATATTGTGAAACTTACATATCGTAAACATTGCTAGCTTGTAGTCTAAAGAGAAGCAAAAAGTTGCTATCTCAAAAGAAGCAAATGTGCTATCTTGACTATCTTAAGAGACAAAATTGCTAACTTGCACATCTAGCAAAACTTGACAAATTTGCATATTTCAAGAAGCAAGAGTTGCTTTCTTAAACATCTCAATATTGCTACCTTGCATGATATAAAATTTGCTATATCAAACATTATAAATATTGTTACTTGCAAAGAAAAGCAAAGTGCAATCTTGCACAAGAAGCAAGTGTTGAATTGCCATGATTGAACTTAAGAATCTTGCTATGCTTTTGTGCTTATATGTTGTGATGAAAATCTAGCTTCATGTTGTAAAAACTTGCATATCTTTTAAAATAGCTAGAGCTACTTCTCCTTTTTGTTGATGACATAGGGGGAGAAGTATATTGATGACTTCATGCATTGAATTGAATATTTTATATATTTGCATAATGGTTTAAATATTTTTTCATAACATGTGATGAATGTTACTTGGATTTGGGATAATCCAAGAGTTCTATCAATGGCATATTGATAGGAGGAGTTTGGTTAAACTCCGGGGAGTTTAGGTTAACTCCGTTAGTCAACAATTAGTTGTCATCATCAAAAAGGGGGAGATTGTTGAATCTCGGATTTTGATGATGAAACTAATTGATTGTGTTTAGATGTTTAACTGCATTTTGAGTGATGCAGGTCTACTCGATCAGAATTAGACAGTTAACGCAGGAGGAATTGACGTTGTCTTGGGAGGAGATCATGTCGATATTGGACGCGAAGGCTTCGAGCGTCGGGCATCGGGCCAAGGAGAGCGGAATTGCGCCAAGGATATCGGGGTTCTGCGGAGGTCAACCGCCGATTGGGCAACAAGCCGCAAGAGAGGGACGATGTGCTAAAGAATCAGAATTTTAAGCCAAACCAATGGCGTCTTAGAAAACAGAAATGTCAATTCGCGTTGTAATAACTTGTCTAGATCGGAGTAGAGTTTTGGTTTGCATGTGCAGGATTAACTACGATAACGATGAAGACATAAAAGCGAAACAAAGTCGCGGAGTCAAGCACGAAGAATTCGTTGGGAGTTCAAGAGTTCGACGGAAGTCCGAAGGATCGTCGGGAACATTGCCGGAACTAGCCGAGAATGAGTAGGGAGCTTGCCGAAGGGTTTTGGAAGCTTCGCCGGAAGGTTCGTGGGAAGTTTGCAGAGTTTGCCGAGAAAGATCGAACTTGCCGAAGAAGCTCGTTGGAACTCACCAAGATCAAATCGTGAAGTTTAAGAGCTTGCCAGAGTCCATGAGAATGGTTTCCAGAGTTTATCGGAAGACACTTTGAAAGTTCGCGGAAGCTCATGGGAAGAAGTCTTGACTTATGGACTTTGTAATAGCTTATATAATGTCTTTAAAATTCGTAGTTTAGCATGTTAATTAAGGTTAGGATTAGGTATTAATCCTATAACCCAAATAGGGGCCTATAACATCAGAGGGTCAAAACACTATAGGCGATGGGCTGAAAACACTATAGTGGGCTGAAAACATCTGGGGCAGTGGCACCCAAAGACCTGAAAGTGCTTTGGGCGGTGACACCTCCTGGGCTGGGCGGTGGTACCGCTTGGTTGGGCGGTAGCACCGCCAGCATCGGGAACCCAAAGAGAATTTGAATTTTGGAGCCCAAATTTTGGAAACCAAATTTGAATCCTATTGAGGCCTATAAATACCCCTCAAATCTCAGCTGAGAACACAACTTTTTGAGCATCAAGAGTTTGAGAGAAAGGTCTTAGAAAAGTGTTAGCTTGTCTTCTTTTCAATTTGCTAGTGTTCACCTCATCTCTTCTCGAAAATCTGTAAGAGAGTGAACCACTTGTAAAGAGTTGTAAGAGGGGTATTTACCCTTCCATTTCAAGAGACTTGCTAGTGGAAGGTGGGAGCCTCATCGAAGAGGGGCCTCATAAAGAGGAGTAGGTCATTTGACCCGAACCACTCTAAAATCAAGTGATCCTTGGTTTGCATTTCATTATTGCTATTTACATTATTGCAAACCTTCTTATATGCTTTAGTTCCTTATTAGTTTTGCTGCGCATATTTAAGAATACGCTTTCAAGATTAAGCTTGTCAAGTTCCGCTCTTATCATACGAAAGATTTTTTTAAAACCGAAGTTTTAATCCGCTGCACTAATTCACCCCCCTCTCTTAGTGCTACTCCGATCCTAACAATAAAGAGAGGAGAGAAATTTCTGTAAGGGTTGTCTCCTAAGCCCGTCAAAAGGAGTGAAACTATAAAAGGGCAGTTGGCCTTCGCCTATTGAAGGAAGGCCTCTAGTTGACGTCGGTGACCTCGTCGGTGGAGAAAGCCAAAAGTGGAGTAGGTCAAGACTGACCGAACCACTCTAAATCTCAGTTTGCATTTACTTTGAGCATTTTATCATTACTGCAAACCTCCTAAATCGCTACTGCCTTCTGCGCTTTTATGAATGAGTTTCTAAGTTCAGAACTTTCCGAATATGCGTTTAGATGTAAATCGGCGTTTTCGTATGATCATTACATTTCAGTTTACGTTTACGTTTTGACTCCAATTATAACTGCAAACTGCCTTCTGTGCATTTACAAAACATATCTCAAAGTTCATTATCTTCAAAGTTGACGTTTAGACGTAAACCGGTTTTATCGTACGAACATCGCATTTCAGTTTGCGCTTGCATTCTGATTTTTATCATAAACTGCAAACTGCCTTTGTAGATTTACTTTAATGTCATCTTGCTTAATCTTAATCTAAAGTAGTCTTAAAATCAGATTTTACATCGAAATCGTTTTTGTCATTCGAACGCAGCTTTCAATTTTAATCGCAGAAAGTTTTCCGCTGCACTAATTCACCCCCTCTTAGTGCTCTTGATCCTAACAATTGGTATCAGAGCAGGGTTAACTCTCTAACGGATTAAAACCCAAGAGAGATGGCATATGCCGGAAACCAAGAAGGTCATTCTATTACACGTCCACCCATGTTCAGTGGGACGGACTACACCTACTGGAAGACCCGAATGAGGATCTTTCTTATTTCTATGGATTTTGAACTATGGAATCTTGTCGAAAACGGATTTTCGAAGTCTTCTCTTCCAATGATCGATTGGAATGAATTGGAGAAGAAGGCTTTCGCTCTTAATGCAAAGGCTATGAATGCCTTATTTTGTGCGCTTGATAAAAACTAGTTTAACCGTATTTCAACTTGTGAAACCGCATTTGATATTTGGCACACACTCGAAGTGACTCACGAAGGCACAAGTAGAGTGAAAGAGTCAAAAATCAATCTGTTGTTACATTCTTTCGAACTTTTCCGGATAAAACCGAGTGAAACCATTGGCGACATGTTTACCCATTTCACGGATGTCGTCAACGGTCTAAAAGGATTCGGAAAAAGCTTTTCGGATTTTGAACTCGTAAACAAGATTTTGCGTTCTCTTTCTAAGAAGTGGGATTCAAAAGTAACTGCAATACAAGAAGCTAAAAACCTAAACAACTTACCACTTGAAGAACTAATTGGTTCGTTGATGACATATGAAATGGTGCACAATGCACATGATGAACATGTTGAACACAATCACATTCCAAAGAACAGGAAGGATTTGGAACTCTGGACAAATGAATGCCACTTGAGCGATGACTCAAGTGATGAGGACAATGATGAACAAAACAACCTTCTAAAGAACAGGAAGGATTTGGGACATAGAACATTTGAAGACCACTCGAGCATAAGCTCAAGTGATGGTGAACTTAAACTACAAATGAAACGAAAATTAAAAAGCAAAAAGAATGGAACTACTTGCTTTAAACGCAAGAAGAAGAACAAAAATTGGGATGAATTGAGCTCCTCCGAAGACGAGAAAGTCAACAAAAGCGAGGCTACAAACTACGCCTTAACAGCCTATGACGTTGAGGTAATTAAAATGCCTTTGGTTTATTTTGAAATTACTTGATGCTTTTATGATGTATTTTTTTTTTAGTTTAGAATTAATTTTCTTAAAAATTACATGTTTAAAAATAAAAATACAAAAATTATGATCATGCTAGTAATTTCGAAAATGATAATATTGCATGATAAACAAACAAAATGATTTTGATTGAAAATATGAAATCATGGTTAAGAAGTAATAATGTGTATCATGTTTGATTAACATTGTTGAATAAAATCACGTTTGATTTAAAGTAATGCATAATGATGTAATATTAAATGGTTATGATACAATGATTAACAATTTTATGCATGAGATTTTAAGTTATCCATGATCATGAGCTTGTTTGATCTTCATGATTTAATTTCAAAATCTATAGCAAAAATCATGTCTGAATATATAAAAGTGTTAAATCTCATTTTCGGATTTTCATGATCCTAACAATTCATTTTTGAGAATCTATTGATCTTGTGGTTCTATGACGAAATTCATTTTTCGATCCTAAACATTGATGCATGTTTTTATTTAACATAAATGAAAAAGCATGCTAACATGAAATCAATTGTATGAAATGGAAATAATTTTCTATCCTATTGAGATTAATAAATTTATTTTACTAATCTTATGAATCTCATGAAAATAAACATGATTAATATTTTGAAAATAAATGAGTGTATCATGCATTTGGTCTTAATGATTTCTCTTTAAGATACTTTTTGAAATCATACTTGATGATGAATATTAAAAGGATGTTATCATGGAATCATGCTTGATGAGTTGTTTTATAAGATTTTGCCTTATGTCTTGAACTTTCATGCTTATCTTAATTTGGCATATAAAGACTAAGGCATGCTTAGATGAAAAAGAATCTCTTAAAAAAAAATGCTTTTCCCATATGATCGAGATTAATGATTTCATGATATTTTGTGAATCTCGAAATTAATTTTAATGACTTGATTATGAATTTCAAGTTAATGATTTGATTTGAATAAGTTTTATCTAAATCATAATCTTGATCTTGCAAAATTGAAGTCACAAATAATATCTTGTGGTATTCATTAATTGATACTCACAATATGAAAGCATTGATATTCATGACTTGAATTGGATTGAAACATTGTATGCTTAAATTAATCATTCTTCTACGTTTCAAAAATTCCTTAAATGCCTTATGTGATGATTGAAAACTAACTTGCTTTATGATGAATCATGAATCATGACTTGATCTATGATATGAATCACGAATCACGAATCACGAATCATGTATGCTTAAATTAATCATTCTCCTATGTTTCAAAAATTCCTTAAATGCCTTGAAATGATTGAAATATTTAACACTTCTATGCTCTTCCCCCTACTTCCTTCTTGTTTTCAATGATAAAATGGGGAGAAGTTTTGATCATGCATGGTAGGATATAATTTGACAAAATTGATACCATCATGATATGAAACATTTATGATGTGCAATTATGCATGCAATACTTGCGCTTTCTAATTATGATGTGATGTATTGCATATGATGTAAATCATGATTTAAAATGCTATGAGTGCTAAGTTACACACTTTGAGAAGAAATTGCTGTATTGAAACATTAATGTAATTATGAATGGTGATATGAAATTATGCATGTAATACTTCAACCTATGATAACGATGCATGCAATGATAAAATATTCATGATGAAAAATTGTCTTGACTTTCATGACTTGATTATTCATCCTTTGTCATGATTTTGAAATCATTGTAAAAGGAAAAAGAACTACAAAACTGTATTCTTTCTTTCTTTTTGACAATGACAAAGGGGGAGATAGATAGCTTGCACAAGTCAAGAAGATGCAAAAACTTGATTGCTAGCTTGTCTATCTTAAGTAGCAAAGAAGCAAAAATTGACTTCTTGAACATCACTATCTTGAGTTTCTCAAGAAGCAAAACATGCAATTTGCGCATTGCAATAAGAAGCAAGAGCTTACACAAGAAAGCTATCTTGCATTTGCTTCTGAAATTATTGCTAGCTTATATATTGTGAAACTTGTATATCGTAAAAATTGCTAGTTTGTGATCTAAAGAGAAGCAAAAACTTGCTATCTCAAGAAGCAAATGTGCTATCTTGCCTATCTCAAGAGGCAAAAATGCTAACTTGCACATCTAGCAAAACTTGACAAATTTGCATATCTCAAGAAGCAAGAGTTGCTTTCTTGAACATCTCAATGTAGAACTTACTATCTTGAACATTACCAAAAGTGCTATCTTGTATGCTATAAAACTTGCATATCTAAAACTTGATAGCTTGAATATTCTAAGCATTATGTAACACTTACTAAATTTTATAGCTTCAAAACTTGCATGATAATAAAACTTGATATTATGTTTTTCATGCAATAAGTTGAACCAATATCACAAACGCTTGATTGTGGTACTTCTCCTTTTTGTTGATGACAAAGGGGGAGAAGTATGATGTTATGCATAAGTTTATGCATAAGTTCATGATGACGTGTTGCAAGTATTCATGATGAATATTGCAATGACTTGAATTCAGTTTGAATTCAAGATTCTATCAATATGGCATATTGATAGGGGGAGTTTGTTTAAACTTTGGGAGTTAAGTTTAACTCCGTCATCAAGTTGTTGTCATCATCAAAAAGGGGGAGATTGTTGAATCTCGTATTTTGATGATGAAACTACTTGATATATGTTTATGATTTAATTTGCGTTTTGAGTGACGCAGGATGCTTCGATCAGGATGAGACAATTAAAGCAGGAAAATCATGTTGCGCCGAAGGAACATGTTAGAAGATTGGACGTCGGGCCGGTGGATCGGTCGACGTATCGACAGAAGGCTTCGGGCCGTGGAATCGGGCATCGGGCCAAGAAGCGCGGGTATTGTGCCAAGGATATTGGAGTTGCGGAGTCAACTGGCCGATTGGGCAATAGGCTGCAGGAGAGGACGATGCGCCGAAGAATCGGACGAAGCGTCGAGGGACCAATGACATGTCGGACAACTTGGTTAATTGCTTAGGATTAATTGTCTCGATCGAAGTTTTATTTTAAGTGTGTAGGATTAACTACGATGAAAGTTAGACATGCAGCAGGAGTTGCGCCGGAGTCAAGACAATGATCACGTTGGGAGTTCGATGGAAGTTCGGACAGTCGTCGGAGGTTCTGCGGGAACAGATCCGAGAAGTCCAGGAGCTTGCCAAAAGAAGCTCGTCGGAACTCGCCAAGTGGATCGTCGCAAGTCCAGGAGTTTGCTAGAAGTCCGCAGGAGTATCACCGAGGGTTCATTGGATGATCGACAGAAGTTCGCCGGAAACTCGCCGGAAGAAGCGATTGACGCACCGGAGCAAGCTGCAGAGATTGTCTTAGGATTTATCATAGTTAGCACATTGATTAAGTTGGAAATGGGAGGTGATCCCATTAGCTTAATCTTGGGGCAATTGGGCCCCTGAAAAACTGAAATTGGGCCGAATGGAGCTAAACATTCGGACCCTGATTGCTGTGGGAGGTGCAACCGCCCAAGCCAGGAGGTAGCACCGCCTGGGCTAAGTCTCCCAGGGAGACTTGGCGGTGCAACCGCCCCAGCCAGGAGGTGGCACCGCTTGGGCTCAATCTCCGAGCGAGACTGGGCGGTGCAACTGCCCCTGACAGGAGGTAGCACCGCTTGAGCTCGGTCTTCGAGCTCTGGCAGGCGGTGCAACTGCATCAGTCAGGAGGTGCAACCGCCTGAGCTCGGTCTTCTAGCTTTGGCAGGCGGTGCAACCGCCCCTGACAGAGGTGGCACCGCCTAGAGGCTCAGTCTTCGAGCTCTGCCAGGCGGTGCAACCGCTCCAGTAAGGAGGTGCAACCACCTGATCCCGGAATTCCGGGATTTGATAGTTTTGAGCTCCAAATTTGAACTAGGTTGGGGCCTATAAATACCCCACCCATTCAGCATAGAAACAACACAGACATACACTGAAATCTTGATCTTTTTCTGTGATTCTTAGAGCTCAAAATTGTTGTAAAGTCTAAAAGTTCTTCTCCCTCTTTTCTTCCAAGTTCTGAGTTGTAAAGAGAGGAGAGAAATTTCTGTAAGGGTTGTCTCCTAAGCCCGTCAAAAGGAGTGAAACAATAAAAGGGCAGTTGGCCTTCGCCTATTGAAGGAAGGCCTCTAGTTGACGTCGGTGACCTCGTCAGTGGAGGAAGCCAAAAGTGGAGTAGGTCAAGACTGACCGAACCACTCTAAATCTCGGTTTGCATTTACTTTGAGCATTTTATCATTATTGCAAACCTCCTAAATAGCTACTGCCTTCTGCGCTTTTACGAACGAGTTTCTAAGTTCAGAACTTTCCGAATCTGCGTTTAGACGTAAATCGACATTTTCGTACGATCATTACATTTCAGTTTACGTTTACGTTTTGACTCCTATTATAATTGCAAACTGCCTTCTGTGCATTTACAAAACATATTTCAAAGTTCGGTATCTTCAAAGTTGACGTTTAGACGTAAATCGTTTTATCATACGAACATCACATTTCAGTTTGCGCTTGCATTCTGATTTTTATCATAAACTACAAACTGCCTTTGTAGATTTACTTTAACGAAATCTCACTTAATCTTAATCTAAAGTAGTCTTAGAATCAGATTTTACATCGAAATCATTTTTGTCGTTCGAACGCAACTTTCGATTTTAATCGCAGAAAGTTTTCTGCTGCACTAATTCACCCCCCCCCTCTTAGTGCTCTTGATCCTAACATCTAGCCACTTCCCGGAGTCTATACTCATAATAGCCCCCTCGTAGGTCTGAGGATCAATATCCTCTACATCCTCTCCTCTAATATGTCCCACATATCTCTCAGGAAGATGAGATACTCTATCAGACCTGCGTAAAGTTGAAACTTGTGTATTAGGTACCTGAACAGACTCGTGCTGTAAAGTGGTGCTTGAGCTTGGTTCTCCAACCTCGCTCAATTCTATCATTCTCCCACTATCTCCGCCAAGAATGTGTTCCTTCTCAAGGAACACTGCTCTCTTAGCTACAAAGACCTTTGGGTCCTCGAGATGATAGAAATAATACCCACAAGTTTCCTCGGGGTATCCCACAAATTTGCATCGCTCTGACCTTGATTCTAACTTAGCGGGGTTGTGTCTTTTAAGATGTGCAGGGCAGCCCCAAATCTTAACAACCTTAAGATCAGGCTTCTTCCCTTTCCATATCTCATATGGTGTAGACACTACCGACTTAGTTGGAACTCTGTTCAGAAGGTAAGCTACGGTTTCTAGGGTATATCCCCAGAATGAGATGGGTAGGTCAGTGAAACTCATGATGGACTGTACCATATCTAATAATATACGATTTCTCCTTTCAAAGACACCATTGAGCTGAGGTGTATAAGGAGGTGTCCATTGGGATAATATCCCATGGTCCTTGAGGAACTGAGTGAACTCTATACTTAAGTACTCACCTCCTCGATCTGATCGAAGAGTTTTGATACTCTTTCCAGTCTGGTTTTCCACCTCATTCTTATACTCTCTGAATTTCTCAAAGGCCTCGGACTTATACTTCATTAAGTACACATATCCATACCTTGAGAAATCATCAGTAAATGTAATGAAGTAGGAGTAACCTCCAATGGCATGAGTTGACATAGGTCCACATACATCACTATGTATGAGTTCCAACAACTTAGTGGCTCTCTCTCTAGTTCCACTAAATGGAGAGTTGGTCAGTTTTCCACGAATGCAAGGCTTACAAGTTGCATATGACATATAGTCGAATGGATCTAGATATCCATCATTTAGCAACCTTTGAATCCTTCTTTCATGGATGTGACCTAGCCTACAATGCCACAGGTATGCACTGTTCAACTCATCTCGTTTCCTTTTGGACATATTTACATTCATGATATATGGAGTAGTGTCTAATATAAATAAACCATTAAGTAATGTTCCTTTCATGATGATCTTATCATCTAATAATATCGAACAACCAATGTTCTCAAAAACAAATTTATATCCACTAACTGTTAAACATGAAATGAAGATAATGTTTTTGATAATAGAAGGAACAAAATAACATGCATCTAATGCAATAAAAGCTCCACTAGGCAGATGTAGGGCGACCTCGCCAACAGCTACTACAACAACTTTTGCTCCATTACCCATCTTGAGGTCCATCTCGCCTCTCTCTAGTCTCCTAGGCCTTGCCAGAACCTGCAACGAATTGCATATATGATAAGCACTACCGGTATCCAATACCCATATGTTATCATAAGAGTGACAAATGGAGACTGATCATGAATGTACCTGATGCTTTATCAAGATTTTGTTTCGCCCTTTCTGCAAGGTACTCTTTGCAGTTTCTCTTCCAGTGCCCATCTTTACCATAGTGGAAGCACTAGCCTTTGTCCTTTGCTGGGTCTTTCTTAGCAACCTTTGCTTTACCTGGTTTGACCTTGCCCTTTCCCTTCTTAAGGGACCTTTCTGCTTTCATTTTCCTTTTGGTCTCACCAGTGTAGAGAACTGGCTTCTCTTTCTTGATAGTACTCTCTGCCTCCCTCAACATATTGAGAAGCTCTGGGAGAGTCACTTCAAGCTTGTTCATATTAAAATTCATTATGAACTGTGAAAAGGAATCTGGTAGGGACTGAAGCACAATGTCCACACACAAGTTATCCTCTAGGACCATTCCTAGACTTGTGAGTTTCTCTATCCACTCAATCATCTTTAGGACATGGTTCTGAACCGGTGTCCCCTCACCATCAGAGCGGAAGAGGCTCTTAGATAACTCATATCGCTGAAGTCCTTCCACTGTTCCTCAAACAATTTGGGACATGTAGGAGAATGGATCCGGCATCCATCTTTCATGTTGTCTCTCAGAACTTCGAGAGTCATAGAGCCCAACATATAGCACCGAAAGCAAGAGTGGAGTCATCAATGTACTTCACGTGAAGCGGCGATCTCATCCTCGTTTGCCCCTTCTTGGTATTCGCAGCATCACTCATATCAAGGACATACACGATTTTTCTCTCACAGTGAGAACAATTCTCAAGTTCTGAGCCAATCCAGGTATAATTTGGACCAGTGAGGTGGTTGACATCAAGTATGCCACGTAAGGGATTTGAAAGCGACATTTTCTGAAAATAAAGATGCAGCAGAAATGAATAACATGCAGATTTTGCAAGAAATAAACTATCAAGATATGGACTTCTATCTTACTATGTTCCCACTATTTTACTAACGAGTCACGTGACACCCTCAGCACGTGAAACGAAAATCTCCGGCAGACTTCTAGTGGGGATCAGGATCCAATCAGTGTCTTAGTGTAACCTCGAGGGACTCGACCAATCACACTAAGCCTAAAAGGTAGGCAACTCTTGTCGATCACAACTCCTTGTGATTCCCGTCCTGTTCGGCCTCCGAATCACCATGGCCTCGAGGGACTCAACCAACCATGATGCTCGGTTAAGTCTGTTAGGATCAAGAGCACTAAGAGGGGGGGGGGGGGGGTGAATTAGTGCAGCATAAAACTTTCTGCGATTAAAACGAAACTGCGTTCAAACGATAAAAACAATTTCTGTTTGAAAGCCGATTCTAAGATTACTTTAACTTAAGATCAAGCAAGATGATGTTAAAGTCAATCTATGAAGGCAGTTTGCAGTTATGATAAAAACCAGAATATAAGTGCAAACTGAAATACGACGTTCGTACAAAGAAACTGATTTACGTCTGAATGCTGATTCGTAAATCACTTGATTAGGCACGATGCTGTTTAAGCAAGGGTATAAAGGTAGTTTTCAGTTATGATAAAAATCAAATGTAAACGTAATCTAAAATATGATGATCTTACGAAAAAGCAGATTTACGTCTAAACGCAGATTCGGAAAGTGCAAAGCTTGAAACCTGATCGTATATGCGCAGAAAGCATTAAGCTTCAGAGGAGGTTTGCAGTAAAGATAATATGCTCAAAGTAAATGCAAACCGAGATTTAGAGTGGTTCGATCGATCTTGACCTACTCCACTTTTGGCTTCCTCCACCGACGAGGTCACCGACGTCAACTAGAGGCCTTCCTTTAATAGGCGAAGGCCAACCACCCTTTTACAGTTTCACTCCTTTTGACGGGCTTAGGAGACAACCCTTACAGAAATTTTCTCTCCTCTCTTTATAACTCAAAACTTTGAAGAACAAAGGGAGGAGAACTTTTAGCCTTTACAACAATTTTGAGCTCTAAGAATCATAGAAAGAGATCAAGATTTCGAGTATGTCTGTGCTCTTTCAGTGCTGAATGGGTGGGGTATTTATAGGTCCCAACCCAGTTCAAATTTGGAGCTCAAAACTATCAAATCCCGGAATTCCGGGATCAGGCGGTTGCACCTCCTGACTGGAGCGGATGCACCGCCTAGCATAGCTCGAAGACCGAGCTCAGGCGGTGCTACCTCTCTGTCAGGGGAGGTTGGTTGCCCGCCATCTTGCTTGAGATCGAGCCCAGCGGTTGCACCTCTCGACCCGAGGCGTTGCACCGCCGCCAGAGCTCGAAGACCGAGCTCGGGCGGTGCTACCTCTCGGGGAGGTTGCACCGCCCGTCTCGCTGGAGATCGAGCCCAGCGGTTGCACCTCCCTAGCTGGGCGGTTGCACCACCCAGTCTCCCAGGGAGACTTAGCCCGGGCGCTACCTACCTCTTTCGCTTGGCGTTGCACCGCCCAAAGGTCTATCGGGGTCCGAATGGGTAGATCCAATCGGCCAACTTGGGTTTTTCAGGGGCCCAATTGCCCCAAGATTAAGCTAATGGGATCACCTCCCATTTCCAACTTAATCATTATGCTAACTACGATAAATCCTAAGACAATTTCTGCAGCTTACTCCGGTACGTCAATCGCTTCTTCCGGTGAGTTTCCGGCGAACTTCCGTTGATAAACCGATGAACCCTCGGTGATGCTCCTGTGGACTTCCGACAAACTCCTGGACTTGCGACGATCCACTTGGCAAGTTCCAATGAGCTTCTTTTGGCAAGCTTATGGACTTCTCGGATTTGTTCCCGCAGAACCTCCGACGACTGTCCGAACTTCCGTCGAACTCTCGAACTCCCAACGTGATCATTGTCTTGACTCCGACGCAACTCCTGCTGCATGTCTAACTTTCATCATAGTTAATCCTGCACACTTATCTCAACACATAGATTAGACAACAAATGACAATTGACTTCATCATCAAAATCCGAGATTCAACAAAGTCAACACCTTCGTTACAAGATGAGTCTGATTTGATGATATACCCTCGAGGGACTCGACAAAGTCAACATCTCTATGTCGTAAGCAAGATAGCGAATCGCGATATAGGTGAGTTTCGAGGGACTCGACCAACTCAACCTACAACGGGAATCGGTTCCTACTTATAACGATGGAAGGCCACGTGGGTCAATCTAATTGCCTCACGTTTACCAACTTAATATTATCGAGAGATGTTTCTATGATTTGGTCTCCTAGTATGACATGTCACACATATACATATTTAATATATATCTACATCGCATGCAAATATATATACATATCTAGTATGTGTATAAGCAATTACACTAGATGATCATGGACCACAACCTAATATGATTAGGCCCGAGCCAGTAGGCCTAATCACTCACATCAAGATCTATGTGTGCAACGGTGCATCTCCATCCCCTGTGATCGTTCATTTCATCCTTGTCGGTTCTGTCGACATCTTGATGCATCTTCATGCATCACGATCGTCCGTCTCGTGGGTCCCGCTATCGCATCCACGCTCCCGCTTTGTCTCTGATGTGATTACGACTTAATCATGGGCACACAGGCCCGACAATAAACGAGAAATATGATGGAGGTTCGCAGACCTCAATAATAATAATCACAGGTACACACATCACAAGGTCCATGATCATCCGTTCACATATCATACATCACATGTATAAATAATCATCATCATGTAGGACTACTAGATAATAATAATAAAAAATAATAATCAACTAAACCTTTTAATTAATTAATATTTTCTGAAATCAGGGATATTAAAGGGAATTTCTGAATTCATATGGGTATTTTTGTAATTTGGATAAAAGATAGAAACTGGCATTTCTCAAATTTCGAGGGGCAAAACTATCTTTTGCCCAGAAAACCCTAATGCCCTTTCCCCTTTTCGCTGCTGCCGTCGCCACCACCCTGCCGGCGGCAGCCTGTGCGGCGGGGCGAGGGTTCTGCCCTCGCCTGCAGGCGGCACGCCCGCTGCCACTGCGGATGGGCGCCCCCTTCGGGCGCCGCCGCCTCCGCAAGTGGTGCTGTACCACCGGGCGGTCGGCGCTGCCGCTGAGGGTGGGCGCCCCCTTCGGGCGCCGCCACCTCCGCAGGCAGTGCTGTCCCACCGGGCGACCGCCCCTGTGGGGGGTTTCGCCCGCGGGAGCAGTGGCGGCGGGTGCCGCTGCCCTGTACTGTATCCCTAATGAACTCATTCTCTAATGAGCACCTGTATTGTATCTCTAGTGTCCCTACATAAGCAACTATGAGACCAGCTGCATCCATCATATGGACGGGTATACAGCACACCAGTCTGTCCAGTTATCCCGATATCCCTCTCGAGTAACCTATGACCGGGATTATTTAGGATATGTGTTTAAAGGTAAATCGATCTCACTATCGTGATCTCATCACGATCCGATTCCTATTGCACAAATCCAAGGACACCACAATATATGTATGCATTTATGCAATAGTTATAAAATGATATATGCCAAAATATAATAAGCAAAAAGATTCTATATTAAGTCACACGTGCCATCACTCACGTGATTGGCTTGCTGGGCACCTATGACTAGCATCTACACCATATGAGATATGGAAAGGGAAGAAGCCTGATCTTAAAGTTGTTAAGATTTGAGGCTGCCCTACCCACGTTAAAAGACACAACCCCGATAAGTTAGAATCAAGGACAAAGCGATGCAAATTTGTGAGATAGCCCAAGGAAACTTGTGGGTATTATTTCAATCATCTCGATGACCAAAAGGTCTTTGTAGCTAAGAGAGCAGTGTTCCTTGAGAAGGAACACATTCTTGGCGGAGATAGTGGGAGAATGATAGAGTTGAGCGAGGTTGGAGAACCAAGCTCAAGCACCACTCTACAGCCCGAGTCTGTTCAGGTACCGATTACACAAGTTTTAACTTTACGTAGGTTTGATAGAGTATCCCATCCTCCTAAGAGATATGTGGGATATATTAGAGGAGAGGATGTTGAGGATATTGATCCTCAAACATACAAGGAGGCTATTATGAGTATAGACTCCGGGAAGTGGCAAGAAGCCATGAATTCTGAGATGGATTCTATGTACTCCAACAAGGTTTGGAACCTAGTTGATGCACCCGAAGGTATTGTACCCATCGGTTGCAAGTGGATCTTTAAGAAAAAGATCGGAGTAGATAGAAAGGTAGAAACCTATAAAGCAAGGCCAGTGGCTTAGGGGTATCGTCAAAGGCAAGGTGTTGACTACGACGAAACCTTCTCACCTGTAGCAATGCTAAAATCCATCAGAATTCTATTGGCTATTGCAGCACATTATGATTATGAGATATAGCAGATGGATGTGAAAACCGCATTCCTCAATGGGAACCTTGAGGAGGAGGTGTATATGATGCAACCTGAGGGATTCGTGTCCATAAACTACCCAGATAAGGTGTGTAGGTTGCTTAGATTCATTTATGGACTAAAGCAAACTTCCCAAAGTAGGAACATAAGATTTGATGAGGCAATCAGATCTTATGACTTCGTTAAGAACGAAGATGAGCCTTGTGTGTATAGGAAGGTAAGTGGGAGCGCTATCACCTTTTTGGTGTTATATGTGGATGACATCCTGATCATTAGGAATGACGTGTTGAATCTCGGATTTTGATGATGAAATCAATTGATGGGTTAATTGATCTAATCCATATTATTGAAGTTGAGTGTGCAGGATTTACTATGACAGCCTAAAAACATAAAGCAAGGATACCGAAGTCAAGTTCGATGGACGTTTGAGAGTCCGAAGATTCGTCGGAGATGCTGTCGGAACCAACCAAGAAAGATCGTAGACTTGTCGGAACTTTTGGAAGTCTGCCGAAGAGATCGTTGGAGGTTCACAAAGATCACCGAGAAGGCTCGGCTACTCGTTGAACTCGTCAAAAGATCGGGAGCCTGCTAGGAGTCCGCTAGAAGAAACCAGAGGGCGTATCGGAAGTCCACTGGAAGAACGCGAGAAAGCTCGCCGAAACAAAATTTGACGTTGGCCGGTTAAATACTTGCTTAGGATTATGTTTTTAGGTATGTAGTTCACATGTAATTAGGGTTAGGATTAAGGGATAATCCTATATCTTGGTTAGGGGCCAACTGGGCCCAAAAGTGACTTGGTTTAGGTTGGACATAAAGCTAAACCAGGAACTTGTAAGGACGGGCGATGGCACCACCCAGAACCCGAAGTGTCAGGCGGTGGCACCACCCAGCACCCGAGACCAGACGGTGGCATAGCCACCAATAGGCGGTGGCACCGCCAGTACGCTTGCCTCACAAGACATTGACAGGCGGTGGCACCGCCAGTCTCGGAAACCCAAGAGGAATTCAAAAATTGGAGCCCAAATTTTGAATCCTCTTGGGGCCTATAAATACCCCTCAATTCTCAACTGAGAACACACCCCTTTGCAAAGCAATAGTTTGAGTTAAGAGCCTTAAAAAGTCTTAGCACGTCTTGTTTTTCATATTGCTTGAGTGTTCACCTCCTCTCATCTTATTGAAAAGAATTGTAAGAGTGTGAACCACTTGTAAAGGTTGTAAGAGGGGTATTAGTCCTTCCCCTACAAGAGATTTGCTAGTGGAAGTTGGAAGCCTCTTCGAAGAAGGCTTCGCAAGTGGATGTAGGTCATTTTGACCGAACCACTTTAAAATTACTGTGTTATCTGGTTTGCATCCTACTCTTGCCATTTACATACTGTAAACTTCTTTACTTAGTCACTACGCTTCCATACGCTTCTAAGTTATCAAGCTTCCAAATTATTTTCATCAATATTTGTTCTTATTGTACGAAAGATTTTTTCAAAACCGAAGTTTTAATCCGCTGCACTAATTCACCCCCCCCTCTTAGTGCCACTCCTATCCTAACAATTGGTATCAGAGCAAGGTTCACTCTCATATTTGGTTTAAAACCCAAGAGAGATGGCTTACTCCGGCATGCATGAGGGACATTCTATCACACGTCCACCTATGTTTAATGGGTCGGATTGCACGTATTGGAAGACCCATATGAGGATCTTCCTCATTTCCATGGATTTCAAGCTTTGGACTATTGTCGAAAATGGATTTCAAAAATCTTCTCTTCCGATGAGCGAATCGAATGAATCAGAGAAGAAGGTTTTTACTTTAAACGCAAAGGCTATGAATGCCTTGTTTTGTGCACTAGACAAAAATGAGTTTAATCGTGTTTCAATTTGTGAATCGGCTTTTGATATTTAGAGAACTCTTGAAGTCACTCATGAAGGCACTAGCCGAGTGAAAGAGTCCAAAATCAACATCCTTGTGCACTCTTATGAACTTTTCCGAATGAAACCAAGTGAGTCCATCGGAGACATGTACACCCGTTTCACGAATGTCATCAATGGACTCAAAGCTCTTGGTAAAGATTTTTCTAACTTTGAACTAGTAAATAAAATCTTAAGATCTCTTCCTAAAAGTTGGGATCCAAAAGTTACGGCTATTCAAGAGGCCAAGGACCTTAAAACATTCCCTCTTGAAGAACTTATTGGGTCTCTAATGACTTATGAAATGACGTGTCAAGATCATGACGAACTCGAGAACCCCCTTCCAAAGAACAGGAAGGATATACACTCACATCACAAGAAGATCACTTAAAAGGAACATCAAGTGATGAGGACAGTAAAAATGACATTGCACTCTTAACTCAAAAATTCAAAAAAATTTTAAGAAAGAACAAATTTAAGAACTACACCAAAAACAGACTTGAACATAAAAAGGATCAAGTGATATGCTATGAATGCAAGAAGCCAAGGCATTTCAAAAATGAATTCCCCCAAGCCAAGAAGAAGCAACCAAAGAAGAAGAAAGCTCTAAAGGCAACTTGGGACGATTCAAGTGATTCGGAAAGTAAAGAAGCTAGCAACAAAGAGGAGACAAACTTCGTACTAATGGCTTTAGGAGAAGAGGTATGTGATTTATTTAATGAAGATTTATCTTTTGAAGAGCTCTCTATCGCTTTTCATGAATTATTTGATGAATGTAGAACTATTAGTAAGAAATTAAGTATCTTAAAGAAAGAGCATGTTTTACTATAAAATAAGTTTAATAGTGTTCAAACTCCTCCATGCTCTAAATGTGAACATTTATAAGCAATAAAAAATGAAAATTTGGTTCTTAAAGAAACCTTAAACAAGTTTAAGGTTGGTAGCAAAGGATTAGATATGATCCTTGCAAATAAAAGGACCTACATTACATGTTTCATCTTATATGAAATGTAACTTTTGTTGCAAATCCGGACATATTGCCTACAAATGTCCATTTAGGAAAATTAGTTCACAAAAATTAATATGGGTTCCTAAAGGAACTATAAATGATTCAATAATAAATAACAAAGTTAGTGGATTAATTTTTAGGGCACCCAAAATCAAATGGGTACCTAAAAATCATCCTCTTTTGTGGACAAACCCACAAGCTAGGAGCAAGAGATGGTATCTCGATAGTGGATGCTCAAGACATATGACTGGAGATCCATCTCATTTCTCTATGCTCACTAGCAAAGAAGAAGGGTACGTCACCTTCGGAGACAACAACAAAGGCAAAATCATTGGCAAGGGAACTATTAGTAACAAATTAAAATTTTCTATTGATGATGTTTTACTAGTTGATGGATTGAAACATAATCTCTTGAGTATTAGTCAACTATGCGATAAAGGTTATATCATTATATTCGAATCAAATCTGTGTGTTATCGAAAAACCAAACAATAACATGACTATGATTGCATTAAAACAAAATAATGTCTACACCATCAACCTTGATGAACTAAGTAATGAAATGTGCTTCTCCGCTCTAAATGATGATGCTTGGCTTTGGCATAGGAGATTAGGCCATACAAACATGAAACTAATATCTAAGATCTCATCTAGAGAATTAGTACGAGGGATTCCAAATATGAAGTTTACTAAGGACAAAGTATGTGATTCATGTCAACTAGGTAAACAAATAAAAACTAGTTTCAAACCAAAAAATCAAATTAGCACCACTAGACCACTACAATTGATCCATTTGGACTTATTTGGACCAATTGACACAACAAGTCTAGGAGGAAGCAAATATGCTTTTGTAATTGTGGATGACTATACTAGGTACACTTGGACCTGTTTCTCAGTCCACAAAAGTGATTGTTTCAAGTGCTTCTCAAAATTTTGTAAACTCACTCAAAACGAAAAGGGCTTCATGATTTCATCAATTCGGAGTGATCACGGTGGTGAATTTCAAAACCGTGACTTTCAAAATCTTTGTGAAATTAATGGATATAATCACAACTTCTCCACTTCAAGAAATCCTCAACAAAATGGAGTAGTTGAAAGAAAAAATAGAAACCTACAAGAAATGGCAAGAACTATGTTGAATGAACATAGTCTACCCAAGTATTTTTGGGCCGAAGCCGTAAATACGGCTTACTACATCATGAGTAGGGTTCTAATAAGACCATCTTCATCAAAAACTCCCTATGAATTATGGAATAACAAAAAACCAAATATTTCTTATTTTAAAGTTTTCGGTTGCAAATGCTTTATTTTGAATGAAAAGGATGCCTTAGGAAAATTTGATGCTAAATCCGATGAAGGCATCTTTCTTGGTTACTCTTCCGTTTCTAAGGCTTTTCGTGTTTTTAACAAAAGAACCTTAGTTATAGAAGAGTCTATTCATGTAGTTTTTAATAAAATTTTTGATTTAAAGAAAAATAATTTTGATGATGATCTTGGTTTTGATAATTTGAATTTAAATGAACCCCCTCCTCAAAATAGCAACTTGGATGCATCTTCTTCCTTACCCAAGGAATGGAAGTATATGGATGCTCATCCAAAGGAGCTAATTATAGGAGATACATCAAAAGGGGTTCAAACTTGCTCTTCTTTCAAGAATTTTTGTGCCAACACCGCCTTTCTTTCTCAAATCGAACCAAAATGCATTGATAAGGCCTTAAAAGATGATTTTTGGGTCATTGCAATGCAAGAAGAATTGAACCAATTTGAGAGAAATGAGGTATGGAAGCTTGTTCCTAGACCTAGTGACCATTTAGTCATTGGTATTAAATGGGTCTTTAAAAACAAGCAAGACGAATGTGGCATCGTGGTTAGAAACAAGGCTAGATTAGTGGCCAAAGGTTTCAACCAAGAAGAAGGTATCGACTACGAAGAAACCTTCGCTCCTGTGGTAAGATTAGAAGCCATTAGAATGCTCTTTGCCTATGCTAGTATTAATAATTTTAAACTATTTCAAATGGATGTCAAAAGTGCTTTCTTGAATGGTTTTATTTCCGAAGAAGTATATGTTGAACAACCTCTCGGATTTGAAAACTCTCTTCTTCTCAATCATGTATTCAAATTGACTAAGACTCTCTATGGCTTGAAACAAGCTCCTAGAGCTTGGTATGAAAGGCTTAGTTCCTTTCTTATTTTAAATAATTTTACCGAAGGCAAGGTTGATACTACATTGTTTATCAAACACTTTGAAAATAATTTTCTTATTGTACAAATTTATATTGATGATATTATTTTTTGTTCTTCGGATGAATCGCTATGTGAATCATTTGCCAAATGTATGAGTCATGAATTTGAAATGAGTTTAATGGGTGAATTAACCTTCTTTCTAGGATTACAAATTAAACAACTTAGTGATGGTATATTTCTTAACCAATCTAAATATACATTAGAATTGTTAAAATAATTTAATATTAATAATTCAAAAGCGATAAACACCCCTATGAGTACTTCGACTAAGTTGGATATGGATGAAAATAGTGAAAATTTCGATCAAAAAACATATAGGGGAATGATAGGTAGTCTACTCTACCTTACCGCGACTAGACCGGACATCATGTTTAGTGTAGGACTTTGCGCTAGATTTCAATCTAATCCTAAACTATCTCATCTTAAGAGTGTTAAAAGAATATTTAGATATCTTAAAGGAACTCCAAATTTAGGATTGTGGTATCCAAAGTTTGATAAATTCAATTTAATAGCTTATGCAGATGCCGATTTTGGCGGATGTAGGATAGATAGAAAAAGTACATCCAGAACATGCCAATTTTTAGGACATGCACTTGTTTCTTGGACTTCCAAGAAACAAAATTCAGTTGCACTATCTACGACGGAAGCTGAATACATTGCTACAAGTGCATGCTGTGCACAAGTTGTTTGGATGAAAAATACATTAGAAGACTAAGGAATTCATTTGAAAAACATTCCCATAAAATGTGATAATACAAGTGCCATATGTCTTACCAAAAATCCAATTCAGCACTCTAGAACTAAGCATATAGATATTAGACATCATTTCATACACGATCATGTTCTTAACAATAATGTCGTTCTAGAATTTATTGATACAAAGCATCAATTAGCAGATATTTTTACAAAAGCCTTAAATGAAGACTAATTTGAATTTATTAGAAGGGAACTAGGCATGTTAAATTGTCCCTTAAAGTAAGTTGTTTGAATGTATTTTTCGAAGAATGTCTCATCCTTATTCCGTTCTTTTGTGGATTTGATTTCATCCTCTTCTTTCGATTCCAAACGATATATTAAAGTATAACTCAATATCTCAACCTTTCTTGAGTCAAACACCTCTGGAAATCAAGAAGGGGGAAGAAAAATTTTCTTTCTTTCTTCCGCGGCAAGCCAGCGGTGGCACCGCCAGAATCGACGGTAGCACCGCCTAAGCGCTTGGGCGCCAGGCGGTGGCACTGCTTGTTTTGGCGGTGGCACTGCCCAAGAGCCCCTTTATAACCCGAGGGGTTAGGGCCGGCGGTGACACCACCCCCAACCTATAAGGAATCGCCTCTACTTCTCCCACAACCTCTCCAAAGCTTCATTCCAGCATTTAGAAGCCTTGGAAAGTGATTCTTGTTGATCCAAGCTCTCCATCTTCTAAGAGATTCTAAATAAGGTAAAATCTAAAATTTTTCCTCTCTTCTCATTAGTTTATCTACTCCTTACAGTTTCATCTATCATATCCAGATAATGGCTCCTAAAAGATCAAAAGGGAAAAGGGTTGAATGTGATTCATATGACCAAGAGCTTTTTAGATCCAAAGAAGTAGCTCTTAGGTTTGCAAACTTCGAAACTAGATGTATCCATAAGGGTAAACATGTTGATCTCAATAAACTAGGAAACCTAGAACCTATTAGGTGGTTTGCACATCTAGATGCCCTACCTCTGTTGTAAATAAATGAACCAGTCTATCCTCGGTTAGTCAGCTATTTTATGCAAACTTATATGTGGATAATGATAGCCTAAGTACTTACCTACTAGGAACACATATTAGAATTTTTGATAGTACTATTTATGAACTAATTGGAATCACTGAAAAAGATAGGGGTTGTTATTTTAGAGGTAAATGGGATGTCAACACAATCGGAGCAACTTACTCCGAAGTTGTCGAAACTATTTTTGTAAACCCTGACCTCGACATAATACCCAAGAGTTGTGAGCACCTACTGCCCTTTAACTCTAAAATACTTCATTATATCATAACTAGCATACTATTCCCTAAGCAATTTCATCTTGATGAAATGAGTCAAATAGAAATAAGCACCATGTATTGGATTATGATCGGTCAACATAACTGTTTTGGATACTCAATCTGGCAACACATGAAAGATATTATAGCTAAAGACACTATGTTGCCATATGGAGGGTTAATCACTCGACTCCTACTTACCCATGACATTTGTATCCCACCTGATGAAGAAACAATTCAAAGTGATCGGTATAACATTATCATTAGAAATCTGCTGAAAAGACTTAGGTGCACATTTAACAACGGTATATGGGTTAGGCAACCTAGAAGGACTGATCCAATTCCCCCACCAGTAGAACACCCCGAAACACCAATTCTTAGGGGAAATGAATCTCCTCCTCCTAGTCCCTTTGGCGCGGCACCTTCGGCTCCTGTTTCATCCTCCGAAGAACTCATTATGGCAGAATTGAATCAGATTAAATCGCAGCAAGAACAAATTCAAATCCAGCAAATTGAAATTTTGAAGGAACTATGACAAATGAATCAAAAAATAGATATCATATATCAGCACTATGGCTTACCTCCTAAAGATTAATCGATGTAGTTTCTTGTTCTGTTCTGATTACTCTTCATGTGAAGTTTGAAGTCCATCATCTTCTGTTGAACAAAAACTGAACTTTTGTTTAAGATGTATTGTTAAATTCTGGATGTTTTGCTGAATCTGGATAAATATTCCTTGCGACATTAATTTTGAATGATGAATTTCGTATGATTAATCTTTATGCTGACTTCTTTTGATCACAAACTGTGTACTTCAAGTCTCATCTCCTTCTCTGCATTTTCCTTTTTCTTGTTGATAACAAACGGGGAGAAGTGATGACTTGTATGACTTATGCGCATCGATAGCATGACTTATATGAATTGTAAAAACTTATCTTATATGCCTTGCTTGTCTTACATATCTTATTCTTTGAGTATATCGCAAGATTGGTTGATCATATCATATCATGAAATTCATGTTGAAAATCTTTATCATATTTTTTATCTCTCGTCAAAGTGAAAATTATCTCTTATCATTTGACTTGAAAATGATTTTCAATAGTTGAAAATTATGAGAAATACGAAGGTTCGTATTTGCTTTTGCTTAATAAGACAACGATAAGTTCCACATTAGAACTTATCGATTTATGCTTGAATTCAATAGGATAGAATTCAAGTGGTTTTATCTTCTCACAATATGGCATATAGATAGGGGGAGTTATGTTTAACTCCGTCATCAATTGATTGTCATCATAAAAAATGGGGAGATTGTTGAATCTCGGATTTTGATGATGAAATCAATTGATGGGTTAATTGATCTAATCCATATTATTAAAGTTGAGTGCGCAGGATTTACTATGACAGACTAAAAACATAAAGCAAGGATACCGAAGTCAAGTTCAATGGACGTTTGAGAGTCCGAAGATTCGTCGGAGATGGTGTCGGAACTAACCAAGAAAGATCGGAGACTTGTCGGAACTTTTGGAAGTCTACCGACGAGATCGTTGGAGGTTCGCAGAGATCACCGAGAAGGCTCGGCTACTCGTTGAACTCGTCACAAGATCGGGAGCCTGCTGGGAGCCTGCTGGGAGTCCGCTGGAAGAAATAAGAGGGCGTATCGGAAGTCCACTGGAAGAACACGGGAAAGCTCGCCGAAACAAAACTTGACATTGGCCGGTTAAATACTTGCTTAGGATTATGTTTTTAGGAATGTAATTCACATGTAATTAGGGTTAGAATTAAGGGATAATCCTATACCTTGGTTAGGGGCCAACTGGGCCCAAAAGTGACTTGGTTTGGGTTGGACATAAAGCCAAACTAGGAACTTGTAAGGACGGGTGGTGGCACCGCCCAAAACTCGAAGTGTCAGGCGGTGGCACCACCAGACTAGGCGGTGGCACCGCCCAACACCCGAGACCAGGCGGTGGCACAGCCACCAACAGGTAGTGGCACCGCTAGTATGCCTGTCGGACAAGACATTTACAGGCGGTGGCACCGCCACACTAGGCAGTGGCACTGCCCAACACCCGAGACCAGATGGTGGCACAGCCACCAACAAGCAGTGGCACCGCTAGTACGCCTGCCGGACAAGACATTTACAGGCGGTGGCACCGCTAGTCTCGGAAACCCAAGAGGAATTCAAAATTGGAGCCCAAATTTTGAATCCTCTTGGGGCCTATAAATACCCCTCAATTCTCAGCTAAGAACACACCCCTTTGCAAAGCAATAGTCTGAGTTAAGATCCTTAAAAAGTTTTAGCAAGTCTTGTTTTTCATATTGCTTAAGTGTTCACCTCCTCTCATTTTGTTGAAAAGAATTGTAAGAGTGTGAACCACTTGTAAAGGTTGTAAGAGGGGTATTAGTCCTTCCCCTACAAGAGATTTGCTAGTGGAAGTTGGGAGCCTCTTCGAAGAAGGCTTCGCAAGTGGATATAGGTCATTTTGACCGAACCACTTTAAAACTGTTGTGTTATCTGGTTTGCATCCTACTCTTACCATTTACATACTGTAAACTTTTGTACTTAGTTACTACACTTCCATACGCTTCTAAGTTATCAAGCTTCCAAATCATTTTCATCAATATTTGTTCTTATTGTACGAAAGATTTTTCCAAAACTGAAGTTTTAATCCGCTGCACTAATTCGCCCCACCCTCTTAGTGCCGCTCCGATCCTAACATGACGTAGGAATACTATCCACAGTAAAGGCTTGGTTATCTAGACACTTCTCCATGAAAGACTTAGGGGAAGCATCCTATATCTTGGGGATTAGAATATATAGAGATAGATCCAAGAGGATGCTTGGCTTGTCTCAGTCCAAGTACATAGAAACCATTGTTAAAAGGTTTGGCATGGAAAATTCCAAGAGAGGTCTCATACCGATGAGACATGGGATATCGCTTTCTATGAGTATGTCCCCAAAGACTCCAGAAGAAAGGGCGAACATGGATATGTTACCTTAAGCCTCAGCAATAAGGTCTATCATGTATGTCATGCTATGTACTAGGCCTGATATAGCGCATGCTCTGAGTGTCACGAGCAGGTATCAGGTGGATCCAGGCTTGGAGTATTAGAAAGCAGTAAAGTGTATCCTTAAGTACTTGAGAGGAACTAAGGATCTTTTACTAGTATATGGAGGTAGTAGCCTTAAGGTTGAAGGCTGCACAGACTCAAGTTTTTAGTCTGATGTTGATGATAGCTAGTCGAATTCAGGGTACGTGTACACCTTGAATGGAGGAGCAGTGTGTTGGAAGAGTTCCAAGCAAGATACTACTGCTGATTCGACCACAGAGGCGGAGTATATTGCTGCATCAGATGCAGCAAATGAGGGAGTCTGGTTGAAGAAGTTCATCATAGATTTGGGAGTCGTGTCGGGTAGCGAGGAGCCGATCTCCTTATATTGCGACAACAACAGGGCGATTGCTCAAGCGAAGGAACCTAGGTCTCATCAGAAATCTAAGCATATCTTGAGGAGGTTTCACCTTATCAGAGATATTGTAACCCGAGTAGATGTAGTAGTGGAAAGAGTTCCATCCGAAGATAACATTGCAGATCTACTAACAAAGCCATTGTCTCATATTATCTTTGAGCGTCAAAGGGGTCTGATTGGGATCAGACACATAGGTGATTGGCTTTAGGTCAAGTGGGAGATTGCTAGTCATAGGTGCCTAGCAAGCCAATCACGTGAGTGATGACATGTGTGACTTGATACAGAATCTTTTTGCTTATTATATTTTGGCATATATCACTTTATAACTATTGCATATATGTATATATATATATATATTGTGATGTCCTTGGATTTGTGCAATGGGAATCAGATCATAATGAGATCAAGAAAATGCGATCGATTCACCTTTAAACACATATCCTAAATAATCCTAGTCATAGGTTACTCGAGAGGGACATCGTGATAACCAGACAGACTGGCGTGCTGTATACCTGTCCATATGATTGATGCAGCTGGTCTCATAGCTGCTCATGTAGGGACACTAGGGATACAGTACAAGTGCTCATTGGAGAATGAGTTCACTGATTGATCCACTTACGGAATGCTGGATGGTTGATGATGCCTTATTGTTAGATAGCGATTCCGTAGTCCTAGTGGTATATCTGGTCCTTAGACTTGAGACATCAAGGATGTCCTGTATGAGTGCTCTACTCTTTGATACTAGATTTATAGGTTTGGCTATCCTAGATCTAGTACAGCTGGTCATTGGGAGTAGTAGTCGACCTTACGAGGGTTATTGAGTGTTAATAGAGGATCATCCACTCTCGGCGTCATGAGAGGAATATCCCATGTATTCTTACTCAGACAAATCCCTAGCCAGGGTCATTCGGGTTGAGAGAAAAAGAGTTTTTCGGGAGAATCCGATTAGAGTGAGACTCGAGTAGAAACCGTATGGGTCTAACAGCACCATGCTCGATATACGGTCTCTGGGATATTAGATGGATAAGGAACTATAGGTACACGGTAACTAAGGAAAGACAGGTCCAATGGATTGGATTCCCTTGTATCGTCTGGGGACTATGGCGTAGTGGCCTAATACGTCCGTAGTCGATAAGTCAAGTGAATTATTACAAAGATAATAATTCACTGAGTTAGAAGGAGTTCTGACAGGTATGACTCACGGCCAGCTCGATATTGGGCCTAGAGGGTCACACACATATGGTAAGCATATTCGATGAGTAGAGGTTCGGATATGAGATATCCGACAGAGCCCTTGTCTTATTTGATATCCAATAAGCCCCTGAATTATTGGATCCCATGGACGAGATCCAATAAGATCCCATGAGAGATTATTGGATAGAGATCTGCTAATCTAAAAGGCTTGGGTTATTGGATGTATATCCAATACCCACTAGGCGAGGATCCATTAGGGTTTGATAGGGGACCTCTATAAATAGGAGGGATTCAGAGCCTCATAGGCTAGAGCCTTTGCTTGCCTCTCCTATTCTCCTTCCCCTCTCCACCTCAAAGTAGGCCAGGAGTTTTGAGGAGCGTCGTTGCAGCCCTGTTGTGTGGATCACTGTTAGAGAGGAGGACGCTTGACCTCCTTCATCCTCTCCTAAGGATCTGCAAGGAAATAGGGATATACGATCTCCCTAGGTAACACAATCTACTCTATATGCAGTTTTTTCAGTTTCGTAGATTTTGCGCACCAATCTTCGCACGACGACGAACATCTCTTTGGGAATCGGGGATTTTGTTTTCTTGTTCTTCCGCAGCGCATGTGATGTTGCCCCTAAAGATTTTCCTTCATGGCAACTTGAATGGCAACACTGTGGCATATTCTTCAAGAGTACCCACCTCCATGTCCTCTTGCCCCGTGCCAAGGCCTTCTTAACCCAACTTCGTCTCCGCAAGTTAAGTCACCTTAGTTCCTCCATCAAATGCTTCTCCGAGATAAGGTGCATCTGCCCAGAAGCTCCCTTCATCTTTGGCACCATGTAAGATGAGTCTACTCCGTTAGAATGAAGGATCCATGGAACAACATGATCCTGCTCTTGCCTCTACAAGAGTTCATATACTTTACCTTTATCCAAGGAAAGCACTATGATTCCGCTCCATGTTCCATCTTCTATGCTGGCTCCCTTCATGCGGCTTGGGTACTTCACCAAGTTACACCTAAGTTGCTCCGCTCCTCGTTTTTGCATTGAGTTGATGGTGGCTCTCGCGCCCACCATTCCACGGGTCAGCCCTCCCTTGAGTCTAATCTCTATATTGACTCTAAGTGTGCCTTCATTTGTGTTTCTTTGGGTCCCCCTCACTTGATCTCATAATGCATCCACCAATGCATTCTCTCAAACGAGATCATATGATGACTCCTCACAGCTTGCTCGATCCATTGAGCTTCGTGGAGTTGTTGTTTGTTGAGGTACTCCTCCATAACATGTATGGTATGTTAGACATGATTTTCCCTCTAGAGAAATCAGGATCTATCCCTCCTGGATAACTTTCCCATTGGAGCAACATCTCTCTTTGTTTTGGAGACCACTATCCCCTTGGACTACTCTGATTTGCTGAACAAACTGTGCATTGTTCTACCTCCTACAAACGCACTTGCTAGATTGCGACTCCACGTCAATACAGCCCCCACTGCACCACTCAAGGCCTAGCAACATGCTGAACTCGCTGCATACTTCAGCCTCTTATGGACGTATCCTTCACATGCCGAAGAGAAAGTTTCAATGCTCCATGGAACCGAGTTTCGGTCGCCTTGGGATGGCCGCGAACATTCCATTGTCCACATACAAGTCCATGCATGAGTACCAAATTCTTTGAGTTAGCAATTTCCCTCACCTCTGTGAGCTTTGAACAACTCTTTCAGTCGCTAAGCAACTCATTCCACCTTGCATGGTCTCATCCTTTACCAAGCACCTCACTTACCTTGAGCACCATCAAGTATAGTTGTCAACGTTAAGCCATAGCTCAAACTCAACCATCCCAACCTTTGTGTGCTCCTTATTCTTCCAAGCTTACTTGTTCTCATGGTGCCTCTTGCGCGAAGGTTTGGCCATTCCTTTGAATGCCAATCTCAAATGCCAGCTCCTCCGAGCGACTCCTTTTCCCTACATCTCCATGCCTGTTTTCCCCCAAATGGTCGAGCGTGTGTTGACTGCCCTCAACGCGGCACCGCTAGTGTTGAATCTTGGATTTTGATGATAAAATCAATTGATGGGTTATTTGATCTAATCCATATTATTGAGTTAAGTGTGCAGGATTAACTACAATAACCAGAAAACACAAAGCAAGGAAACCGGAGTCAAGTTCGATGGACGTTTAAGAGTCCGAAGAATCGTCGGAGATGCTGCCGAAACCAACCGAGAAGAAATCGGGAACTTGTCGGAATTTTCGGAAGTTCGCCGAAGAGATCGTCGGAGGTTCATGGAGATCACTAAGAAGGCTTGGCTACTCATTAAAGTCATCACAAGTTTGGGAGTTTGCTGGGAGTCCGTCGGGAGAAGTTCGTCGGAAAGCTCGCCGGAACAAGACTCGACGTTCGCGGTTGAAAAATTGCTTAGGATGTGTTTTGTTATGTAGTTAACTTGTAATTAGGATTAGGATTAAGAGACAATCCTATATCATGGTTGGGGGCCAACTGGGCCTAAAATTAGACTTGATTTGGGCTAAGTTTGAAGCCCAACCAATCAACCGAAGAGTCTGGCGGTGGCATTGCCAGACTGGGCGGTTGCATCGCCCAGCACCCGAGAGCTGGGCGGTGGCACTGCCTAAGCTGGGCGGTGGCACCACCCAGTGCCCGAGAGCCAGGCGGTGGCACCGCCCAGCACTGTCAACGTCTGACAGTGATAGGCGGTGGCACCGCCAGCATCGGGAACTCTACGAAAATTCAAATTTGGAGCCCAAATTTGAATCCTCTTGAGGCCTATAAATACCCTTCAAATCTCAGCTGAGATTACAACTTTTTAGAGAAGCAATTGATTGAGAGAAAAGTCTTAGAAGAGCCTTTGCTAGTCTTGTTTTCAATTTGCTAGTGTTCACTTCCTTCTTTCTTGCTGAAAATCTGTAAGAGAGTGAACCGCTTGTAAAAGTTGTAAGAGGGGTATTTACCCTTCCCGTTCAAGAGATTTGCTAGTGGAAGATGGGAGCCTCATCAAAGAGGGGCCTCGCAATTGGATGTAAGTCATTTGACCGAACCACTGTAAAATCGACGTAATCTCTAGTTTGCATTTACTTATTATCATTTATATTGCTGCAAATCATTTGCACTTTAAGGCTCTACTTCTTTGTCTCTGTCTTACTTATCCTTTTAAGTTAAAACAAAATCGAAATAGTTTCAAATGAAAACGTTACTTTTATCATACGAAGTTTTCGAAAGGTTTTAAATCGCGAAAAGTTTATCGCACTTTACCGCTGCACTAATTCACCACCCCCTCTTAGTGCCGCTCCGATCCTAACAATTGGTATCAGAGCTAGGCTCACTCTCATATTTGGTTTAATACCCAAGAGAGATGGCTTACTCCGGCATGCATGAGGGACACTCTATTATACGTCCACCTATGTTTAATGGGTCGGATTACACGTATTGGAAGACTCGGATGAGGATCTTCCTCATTTCTATGGATTTCGAGCTTTGGACTATTGTTGAAAACGGATTTCAAAAATCTTCTCTTCCGATGAGCGAATGGAATGAATCAGAGAAGAAGGTTTTTGCTTTAAATGCAAAGGCTATGAATGCCTTGTTTTGTGCACTAGACAAAAATGAATTTAATCGTGTTTCAATTTGTGATTCGGCTTTTGATATTTGGAGAACTCTTGAGGTCACTCATGAAAGCACTAGCCGAGTGAAAGAGTCCAAAATCAACATTCTTGTGCACTCTTACGAACTTTTCCGAATGAAACCAAATGAGTCCATCGGAGACATGTACACCCGGTTTACGGATGTCATCAATGGACTCAAAGCTCTTGGTAAAGATTTTACTAACTTTGAACTAGTAACTAAAATCTTAAGATCCCTCCCTAAAAGTTGGGATCCAAAAGTTACGGCCATTCAAGAGGCCAAAGACCTTAAAACATTCCCTCTTGAAAAACTCATTGGGTCTCTAATGACCTACGAAATGACATGTCAAGCTCATGACGAGCTCGAGAACCCCCTTCCAAAGAACAGGAAGGATATGGCATTCAAATCATAAGAAGACCACTTGAAAGGAACATCAAGTGATGAGGACAGTGACAATGACATTGCACTTTTGACTCAAAAATTCAAAAAATATTTAAGAAAGAACAAATTTAAAAATAATACAAAAAATAAATTTGAACAAAAGAAGGACCAAGTGATTTGCTATGAATGCAAAAAACCGGGACACTACAAGAACGATTGCCCTCAAGCCAAAAAGAGAACATCAAAGAAGAAGGCGCTCAAGGCAACGTGGGATGATTCAAGCTCGTCCAAAGAAGAGGAGTCTAACACCGAGCAAGTTGCTCATTACGCCCTAATGGCCATCGGAGAAGAGGTAACGAATTTAATTGATGCAGATTTACCTTATCATGAATTATTAAATGCTTTCCATGAGTTATTTGATGAATGTAAGACAATTAGTAGAAAATATAAATTACTAAAAAAGGAGCATGATAGTCTCACTTGTGATATCGATAGATTAAAAACTGAATATCATGATAGTTTAGCTCCATGTATAAAATGTCATGATCTAGAATCTCTCCAAAAGGAGAACTTGCTACTTAAGGACACCTTGAAGAAATTCAAGGTTGGTAGCAAATCCTTGAACATGATCCTTACAAATAAGGGTCACATTCCTAAAAGAAGTGGAATCGGATTTGTGAGAAGTCCTCACCAAAATCCAACCACCTTCGTTAAAGGCCCCGTTTTACATGTTCGGCACCAAAGCCATTGCAACTTTTGTTGCAAATATGGACATAAAACTTATAAATGTCCATTCAAGAAAATTAGTCCGGACAAACTAATTTGGGTTCCAAAAGGAACTATGATCAATTCTATGCAATATGATGAACAAGTTTTTAAGGCACCCAAAAGAAAATGGGTACCTAAAAATAATCCCTTCTTGTAGAAACATACACCATCACAAGCTAGGAGCAAGAGATGGTATCTAGATAGTGGATGCTCAAGACATATGACTGGAGATCCATCTCATTTCTCTATGCTCACTAGCAAAGAAGAAGGGTACGTCACCTTCGGAGACAACAACCAAGGGAAAATCATTGGCAAGGGAACCATAGGTAACAAATTTAATTTTTCTATTGATGATGTCTTACTAGTTGATAGATTGAAACATAATCTCTTAAGTGTTAGTCAATTATGCGATAAAGGTTATATCGTTAGATTTGAATCAAATGTATGTATTATTGAAAAACCAAACCATAACATGAATATGATTGCATTAAAACAAAATAATGTCTACACCATCAACCTTGATGAACTAAGTAATGAAATGTGGTTCTCTGCTTTAAATGATGATGCTTGGCTTTGGCATAGGAGACTAGGCCATGCAAGCATGAAACTAATCTCTAAGATCTCATCTAGAGAATTAGTGTGAGGAATTCCAAATATAAAGTTTATTAAGGACAAAGTATGCGATGCATGTCAACTAGGTAAACAAATAAAAACTAGTTTCAAATCAAAAACTCAAATTAGCACCACTAGACCATTACAATTGATTCATTTGGACTTATTTGGACCAATTGATACGACAAGTCTAGGAGGAAGCAAATATGCATTTGTAATTGTGGATGACTATACTAGATACACTTGGACCTATTTTTTAGCTCACAAAAGTGATTGTTTCAAGTGTTTCTCTAAATTTTGTAAACTTACTCAAAATGAAAAGGGTTTTATGATTTCATCAATTCGTAGTGATCACGGTGACGAATTTCAAAACCGTGACTTTCAAAATTTTTGTGAAGTTAATGGATACAATCACAACTTCTCTACTCTGAGAAATCCCCAACAAAATGGAGTAGTTGAAAGAAAAAATAGAAACCTACAAGAAATGGCAAGAACTATGTTAAATGAACATAGTTTACCTAAGTATTTTTGGGCCGAAGCCGTAAATATGGCTTGCTACATCATGAATAGAGTCCTAATAAGACCATCCTTATCAAAAGCTCCCTATGAATTATGGAATAAAAAAAAACCAAATATTTCCTATTTTAAAGTTTTCGGTTGTAAATGCTTTATTTTAAATGAAAGGGATGCCTTAGGAAAATTTGATGCTAAATCCGATGAAGGCATCTTTCTTGGTTACTCTTCCGTTTCTAAAGCTTTTCGGGTTTTTAATAAAAGAACCTTAGTAATAGAAGAGTCTATTCATGTAGTTTTTAATGAAGTTTCAAATTTAAAGAAAAATGATTTTGATGATGATCTTGGTTTTGATAATTTGAATTTAAATGAACCCCCTCCTCAAAATAGTAACTTGGATGCACCTTCTTCCGAAATTTCCTTACCTAAGGAATGGAAGTATATAGATGCTCATTCAAAGGAGCTAATTATAGGGGATACATCTAAAGGGGTTCAAACTCGTTCCTCTTTCAAGAATTTTTGTGCTAATGCCGCATTCCTTTCTCAAATCGAACCTAAGTGCATTGACGAGGCTATAAAAGATGATTTTTGGGTTATTGCAATGCAAGAGGAATTGAATCAATTTGAGAGAAATAAGGTGTGGGAGCTTGTTTCTAGACCTAGTGACCATTTAGTCATTGGTACTAAGTGGGTCTTTAGAAACAAGAAAGACGAAAATGGTATCGTGGTTAGAAACAGGGTTAGATTAGTGGCCAAAGGTTTCAACCAAGAAGAAGGTATCGATTACGAAGAAACCTTGGCTCCCGTGGCTCGATTAGAAGCTATAAGGATTCTTCTTGCCTATGCTAGTAGTTATAATTTTAAACTATTTCAAATGGATGTCAAAAGTGCCTTCTTGAATGGTTTTATTTCTGAAGAAGTATATGTCGAACAATCTCCCGGATTTGAAAATTCTCTTCTTCCTAATCATGTATTCAAATTGACTAAGGCCCTCTATGGCTTGAAATAAGCTCCTAGAGCTTGGTATGAAAGACTTAGTTCCTTTCTTATTTTAAATAATTTTACCAAAGGCAAGGTTGATACTACATTGTTTATTAAATATTTTGAAAATAATTTTCTTATTGTGCAAATTTATGTTGACGATATTATTTTTGGCTCTTCGGATGAATCACTATGTGAATCATTTGCCAAATGTATGAGTCATGAATTTGAAATGAGCTTAATGGGTGAATTAACGTTCTTTTTAGGATTACAAATCAAAAAACTTAGGGATGGTATATTTCTTAACCAATCTAAATATACTTTAGAATTGTTAAAACGATTTAATATGGATAATTCAAAAGCAATAAACACCCCTATGAGTACTGCGACTGAGTTAGATATGGATGAAAATGGTGAACATTTCGATCAAAAAACATATAGGGGAATGATAGGTAGTCTACTCTACCTTACCGCGACTAGACCGGATATTATGTTTAGTGTAGGACTTTGCGCTAGTTTTCAATCAAATCCTAAATTATCTCATCTTAAAAGTGTTAAAAGAATATTTAGGTATCTTAAAGGAACTCCAAATTTAGGATTGTGGTATCCAAAATCTGAAAATTTTGATTTAATAGCTTATGTGGATGCTGATTTTGGCGGATGCAGGATATATAGAAAAAGTACATCCGGAACATGTCAATTTTTAGGACATGCACTTGTTTCTTGGACCTCCAAGAAACAAAATTCAGTTGCACTATCTACGGCGGAAGCCGAATACATTGCTGCAAGTGCATGATGTGCACAAGGTCTTTGGATGAAAAATACATTAGAAGACTATGAAATTCACTTTAAAAACATTCTCATAAAATGTGATAATACTAGTGCCATATGTCTTACTAAAAATCCAATTCAGCACTCTAGAACTAAGCACATCGACGTTAGGCATCATTTCATACGCGATCATGTCATTAACAATGATGTTGTTCTAGAATTCATTGACACAAAGCATCAATTAGCAGATATTTTTACAAAAGCCTTAAATGAAGACCAATTTGAATTTATTAGAAGGGAACTAGGCATGTTAAATTGTCCCTTAGAGTAAGACGTTTGAATGTATTTTACGAAGAATGTCTCATCCTTGTTCCGTTCGTTTGTGGATTTGATTTCATCTTCTTCTTTCGATTCCAAATGATATATTAAAGTACAACTCAATATCTCAACCTTTCCTTGCATCAAAAACCTCTGGAAATCAAGAAGGGGGAAGAAAAGTTTTCTTTCCTTCTTCCGCGGCAAGCCAGTGGTGGCACCGCCAGAATCGACGGTAGCACTGCCTAAGCGCTCGGGCGCCAGGCGGTGGCACCGCCCGAGAGCCCTTTATAACCCGAAATGGTTAGGGCCGGCGGTGACACCGCCCCCAACCCATGGAACTCTTGCTCCAACTCTCCCAAAATCTCTCAATCCCTCATTCTAACTTCTACAAACCTTGGAGAAGGATTCTTGTTGGTCCAAACTCTCCATCATCCTAGAAACACTCCATAAGGTAAAATCTTCCCTTCACTTTCTTCTTGTTTCACCTATTCATTACAATTCATATTTCTCTTATCATCTTGTCTAGAAAATGGCTCCTAAGAGATCAAAAGGGAAAAGGATTGAAGGAGATTCATATGATCACAATCTTTTTAGATCCAAAGAAGACGCCCTTAGGTTTCCAAATTTTGAAACAAGATATCCATAAGGGAAAACACGTTGATCTCGATGAACTAGAAGACTTGAACCCATTAGGTGGTTTGCTCATCTAGAGGCCCTATCTCTCTTACAAATATATGAACCAATTTATCCTAGATTAGTTAGGCTCTTTTATGCAAACCTATGGGTAGATAACGATAGCCTAAGTACTTACCTGTTAGGAACACAAATTAGGATTTCTGATAATTCTATTTGTGAACTAATTGGAATCACTAAAAAAGATAGGGGCTGCTATTTTAGAGGAAAATGGGATGTTAATATAATAGGAGCAACTTACACCGAAGCTGTCGAAACCATTTTTGCAAACTCGAACTTCGGAATAATTCCCAAGAGTTGTGAACACTTACTACCTTTTAACTCTAAGATTCTTCATCATATCATGACAAGCATACTATTCCCTAAGCAATATCATCTTGATGAAATGAGTACAATAGAGATAAGCACTATATATTGGATTATGACCGTTCAACATAACTGTTTTGGATACTCAATACGGCAACACATGTAGGACATTACAGCTAAAGATATTTGTTGCCATATGGGGGGTTAATCACTAGATTTCTTCGTGCCTATAACATTTGCATCCCACCCGATGAAAAAACAATTCAGAGTGATAGATATAACGTCATCAATAAAACTCTACTAAAGAGACTTAGGTGCATATTTAACAATGGAATATGGGTAAGGCAACCTAGAAGGACTGATCCTATTCCTCCACCAATAGAACAACCAGAAACACCAATTTTTATGGGAAATGAATCTCCTCCTCCTAGTCCCTTTGGTGTAGTGCCTTCAGCTCCTGTTTCATCCTCTGAAGGACTCATTATGGCAGAACTATCTCAGATCAAATTCCAACAAGACCAACTCAAATCGCAGCAAGAATAAATTTAACTCCAGCAAATTAAAATTTTAAAGGAACTACGACAGCTAAATCAAAAAATAGATGTTATGTATCAGCACTATGGATTTCCTCCTACGGATTGATGTATATTTTTATTATGTTCTGTTTACTCTTAATCTCAAGTTCCAAGCTGGTCATCTTTTGAACAAAAACTAAACCTTCTTTTTAAATATACTTTTAAATTCTAGATATATGCTTCTGGATGAATGCTGATTTTTCTTTTTAAAGCTGAATTCTGGATAAGTATTTTTGGTAAATCTGAATGAATGAATGCTGAATTTGAATGAATGAATGCTGAGTTTCAAATTGACGAATTGAATTTGAATGGGCTTGTATAGAAAGAAGAAATTTGATAAAATTAATGAATGCTGAATATTTCTTTCCTTTTTTGTTGATGACAAAGGGGGAGAAAAGTGATGACTTGTATCATTTTAATAGCATGACTTATATAAGCTAGTGTGATATGAATGTCTTATGTGCCTTGCAAAATCTTTGAGAAATTCGCAAGATCGAATGATCATATTGAAAGCATGTCAAACATGTATATCATGAAATTCATGTTGAAAATCTTTATCTCCCGTCGCAGTAAAAATTGTCTCTTATCTTTCGACTTAAAAAGGATTTTCATTGAAGTTTAGCATTTACATTATGCTTAATGAGAATAACGATAAGTTCTATGGTTAGAACTTTTCGGTTCATGCTTGAATTCAATGGGATGAAATTCAAGTGTTTTTATCTTCTCATAATATGGCATATAGATAGGGGGAGTTATGTTTAACTCCGTCATCAATTGATTGTCATCATCAAAAAGGGGGAGATTGTTGAATCTCGGATTTTGATGATAAAATCAATTGATGGGTTATTTGATCTAATCCATATTATTGAGTTAAGTGTGCAGGATTAACTACGATAACCAGAAAAAACAAAGCAAGGATACCGGAGTCAAGTTCGATGGACGTTTAAGAGTCCGAAGAATCGTCGGAGATGCTGCCGGAACCAACCGAGAAGAAATCGGGAACTTGTCGGAATTTTCAGAAGTTCACCGAAGAGATCGTCGGAGGTTCACGGAGATCATCGAGAAGGCTCGGCTACTCATTAAAGTCACCACAAGTTCGGGAGCTTGTTGGGAGTCCGTCGAGAGAAGTTCGTCGGAAAGCTCGCCGGAACAAAGACTCGACGTTCGCGGTTGAAAAATTGCTTAGGATGTGTTTTGTTATGTAGTTCACTTGTAATTAGGATTAGGATTAAGAGATAATCCTATATCCTGGTTAGGGGCCAACTGGGCCCAAAATTAGACTTGGTTTGGGCTAAGTTTGAAGCCCAACCAGTCAACCAAAGAGTCTGGCGGTGGCACTGCCAGACTGGGCGGTTGCACCACCCAGCACCCGAGAGCTAGGCGGTGGCACCGCCTGGGCACCGCCCAGCACTGTCAACGTCTGATAGTGATAGGCGGTGGCACCGCCACTGACAAGCGGTGGCACCGCCAGCATCGGGAACTCCACGAGAATTCAAATTTAGAGCCCAAATTTGAATCCTCTTGAGGCCTATAAATACCCCTTAAATCTCAGCTGAGATTACAACTTTTTAGAGAAGCAATTGATTGAGAGAAAAGTCTTAGAAGAGCCTTTGCTAGTCTTGTTTTCAATTTGCTAGTGTTCACCTCCTTCTTTCTTGCTGAAAATCTCTAAGAGAGTGAACCGCTTGTAAAAGTTGTAAGAGGGGTATTTACCCTTCCCTTTCAAGAGATTTGCTAGTGGAAGGTGGGAGCCTCATCAAAGAGGGGCCTCGCAAGTGGATGTAGGTCATTTGACCGAACCACTGTAAAATCGGTGTAATCTCTGGTTTGCATTTACTTATTGTCATTTATATTGATGCAAATCATTTGCACTTTAATGCTCTACTTCTTTGTCTCTGTCTTACTTATCCTTTTAAGTTAAAACGCAATCGAAACGGTTTCAAATGAAAACGTTACTTTTATCGTACGAAGTTTCCGAAAGGATTTAAATCGTGAAAAGTTTATCGCACTTTACCGCTGCACTAATTCACCCCCCCCCCCCTCTTAGTGCCGCTCCGATCCTAACAGCTAGGTCCCCCATATTTGCATGCTAAGTGTTTCTATAAGTGCTTGTCCCACTCTGATACCATCTGTCACGGACTTAGCTAGTTTTGCCTAAGTCGTGCGGCACCCTTGCATGTCCATCCACAAAGGTCAACCTCCCCGAAAACTCCCATGGTCCCTTAGGACCTACAAAAGAGAAAATAGGTTAAAGAAAATACCACACTTGGGATCCACAAGTAAACATTTCCGAAAATACTTCATAGACAATACAAATTACAAACAGACTTTACAAGCTCTGAGCAGTTGCATAACAAAGGGTCAAAATGGTCCATTATAGACTGAGAATCTCTCACAAGTGTCTACATGACACAACCTTTATTTACAAGCCTAAAGCGGCCACCAACCCAACTAAAATGGGACTATTAAGCCTTCGCCCGTCCCTCTATATGCTATGCAAAGCATGAACATACCAAAAGACATGGAAATACATAACCATTACATCAAACATCATGTTTAGAAGTTTGTCTGTGATATTGTATTGCCTAAGTCGCGCTTTGCCCTTGTGATTTGCATCCACAAAGATCAGCCCACTTGCAACCTCTCGCAGGTCCCGAAGGACCTGTAAAAAGAGAAAGTTGATTAGTTCGAAGAACGAGTGATGGACAAGTCCCGACATCTCGCGAAAAGGGGAAGCTTTATAAGCAATTCAGCAAGCACCTTATGTGCACAAGAGAAAAGAGGGAGAGAGGGAAAACAAGGACTTTAGAAAGTTGAATGAATAGCTACAAGTCCACAAACAACTGCTCACCGGGTGTTGGGTGCGACAACAAGTACCCCTCAAGGTAATGTGCGAACTTATGAAAGATTGTTAAACGCTCGACACTATACCGAAGCCCCATCGAGCCATATGCCACCTGAGGGGTTCCATGGTGCTGAGATTCATGACGTTTTACGTGCAATAGCGGACTACAGAAATTAACCCGTGGCACACGAAAATGGAGCTATTTTGGGGCTATTTTGCTCTATTCGATGAACGGTTACACTGTAGCACTACATCTTGTTCGAACTTATAGTTTTACAAGCAAAATGACTTAAAATAAAGCTAAAACATGCTTCCAAGCAGCTGTACATGTAGACGAGAATGATGAATGGTTCATTAAATGGAATTGTTACGGGTGCGCGACGATCGTTCGTGACATTCTCCCCCACTCAAACTGCCGATGCCCTCATCGACGCTTGTTGATAGTTATTGATGATTGCTTCTTCATGTCGTATGGCATCTTCAGGCTCTCAACTAGCTTCATTTCGGTGAAGTATTCACCACTTCACCAAGTACTCTATTTGCTCAGCTCTAGTGGGTAGCTTTATCTTGCGATCCATGAGAATGGTTTCAACTCGCTTCTTGTAGGAGGCTGTGGTGAGAGGTAGCCGAGTTGGAACACTTCGGGAAGCATCTTGCAGATCCGAGTGGTAGGCTTTCAAGTTGTTGGAATGAAGAACATTGTGAATTTTGAACCACACCGGCAATTGCAACTTGTATGAGACATTGCCCACCCTGCTGATAATTGGGAAGGGCCCTTCATAGTTATGCAACAATCCTTTATGTACTTTGTTTCTAAAGAAATAGAGTGATGTTGGTTGGAGCTTGACCAACACCAAATCGCCGATCTTGAATTCTTGCACTCGTCTTCCCAAGTCTGCCTACTTCTTCATTCTTTTTGTCGCCTTCTCCAAGTAAGCTCGCGCAATATCTGTATTTCGGTGCCACTCCTTTGCTAAGTGATAGGCTAACGGACTACTCCCAGTATACCCGATTGCCATGGTGTAAGGAGTTGACGGTTGTTGTCCTGTAATGATCTCGAAGGGGCTCTTGTTTGATGTAGAGCTCTACTATAAGTTGTAGGAGAATTGGGCAATGTCCAACAACTTCACCTAATCTCATTCGTTGGCACTCACGTAGTGTCGAAGATATTGCTCTAGAAGCGAGTTTACCCTCTCGGTTTGGCAATCCGTCTAGGGGTGGAGACATGTGGAGAAGTATAACTTGGACCCCAATAATTTGAATAGCTCGATCCAGAATCTTTCCATGAACCGAGCATCTCGATCACTGATGATATTGTGCAGGACTCTCCAATACTTCACCACATCCTTCATCATCAGCTTGGCCGCTTTCTCTGCTGAATAGTGTAGGAGAGTAGCAATGAAAGTTGCATACCTTGAAAATCGATCGATTACCATGAGTATCGATCCAAGTCTCCCTACTAGTGGCAATCTTGATATGAAGTCCACTCCAACAGTCGATCTTTCTGGTATAGGCAATGACTCCAATAGTCCCACCGGCTTCCACTGCTCCGTCTTATCTTGTTGGCAAGTAAGGCATGTTTGAACATATTCCTCCACATTAGTCCTCATCTTCGGCCAGTAGAAGGCCCTCTCCATGAGAGTTAACATTCTGTGAATGCCTATGTGTTCAGCCTAAAGGGAGTCGTGACACTCTCTTAAGAGTTCATGCCTTAAATTGTCCACTCGAGGAACATAAACCCTATTTCCTTTTGTGTAAACGAGTTCCTCTTGGACCCAAAATCATCGTGTCTTGCCTTCTTTAATGAGCTATATCAGGGCGTCTGCTTGGGGATCATTGTATAGTCTATCCCTGATCCTAGAAAGGAAGTTAGAGTGCAACTGACTTGCTTGGCCTTTGTCCTCCAATTGAACGACATTCACACGCTCTAATTCTGACTCAGTGCATCGGCCACGATATTTACCTTTCTGGGCTTATACTCCATTGCCATATCAAACTCAGCCAGGAAGTCCTGCCATCATGCCAGCTTTGGGGAGAGTTTCTTCTGAGTTTCAAAATAGCTCTGAGCGATGTTGTTTGTCCTCAGCACAAATCGTGATCCAAGGAGGTAGTGTCACCAAACTCATAGATAGTGGATCACCGCTGTCATCTCCTTCTCATGCACTGGATACTGTCGCTCGGTCTTGTTGAGCTTGCGGCTCTCATAGGCCACCGGATGACCCTCCTACATGAGTACTCCCCCAATAACGAAGTCTGAAGCATCTGTATGGACTTCAAAGGGCTCCCTATAGTCTAGTAATTTGAGCACCGGTTCTTCCAAAACGGCAGCCTTCAGATCTTGGAATACAATTTCACATTTATCAGACCATCTCCAAGATTGCTTGCTAGTCATAGGTGCCCAGCAAGCCAATCACGTGAGTGATGGCATGTGTGACTTAATATAGAATCTTTTTGCTTATTATATTTTGGTATATATCACTTTATAACTATTGCATAAATGCAAACATATATTGTGATGTCCTTGGATTTGTGCAATGAGAATCGGATCGTGATGAGATCATGATAGTGAGATCGATTCACCTTTAAACACATATCCTAAATAATCCCGGTCATAGGTTACACGAGAGGGATATCGTGATAACCGGACAGACTGGTGTGCTATATACCCGTCCATATGATGGATGCAGCTAGTCTCATAGCTACTTGTGTAGGGACACTAGGGATACAGTACAGGTGCTCATTGGAGAATGAGTTCACTGATTGATCCGCTTACGGAATGCTGGATGGTTGATGATGCCTTATTGTTAGATAGCGATTCCGTAGTCCTAGTGGTGTATCCGGTCCTTAGACTTGAGACACCAAGGATGTCCTGTATGAGTGCTCCACTCTTTGATACCAGACTTATAGGTTTGGCTATCCCAGATCTAGTACAGCTGGTCATTGGGAGTGGTAGTTGACCTTACGAGAGCTATTGAGTGTCGATAGAGGATCATCCACTCTCGGCGTCATGAGAGGAATATCCCATGTGTTCTTGCTCAGACAAATCCCTGGCTAGGGTCATTCGGGTTGAGAGAGAAAGAGTTCTCCGGGATAATCCGATTAGAGCGAGACTCGAGAAGAAACCGTGTGGGTCTGACAACACCATGCTCGATATACGGTCTCTGGTATATTAGATAGATGAGGGACTATAGGTGCACGGTAACTAAGGACAGACAGGTCCAATGGATTGGATTCCCCTGTATCGTTTGGGGACTACGACGTAGTGGCCTAGTACGTCCGTAGTCGATGAGTCGAGTGAATTATTACAGAGATAATAATTCACTGAGTTAGAAGGAGTTCTGACAGGTATGACTCACGGCCAGCTCGATATTGGGCCTAGAGGGTCACACACATATGGTAGGCATTACGATGAATAGAGGTTCGGATATGAGATATCCGACGGAGCCCTTGTCTTGTTAGATGCAGATCCAATACCCACTAGGGGAGGACCCATTAGGGTTTGACAGGGGACCTCTATAAATAGGAGGGATTCAGAGCCCCATGGGCTAGAGAGCTTTTGTTTGCCTTTTCCTATTCTCCTCTCCATCTCCACCTCAGAGTAGGTCTGGAGTTTTGAGGAGCGTCGTCGCAACCCTGCTGTGTGGATCACCGCTAGAGAGGAGGACGCTTGACCTCCTTCACCCTCTCCTAAGGATCTGCAAGGAAACAGGGATATACGATCTCCCTAGGTAACACAATCTACTCTATACGCGGTTTCATGTTTCGCGGATTTTTGCGTACCAATCTTCGCACGACGACGAACATCTCGTTGAGAATCGGGGATTTTGTTTTTCTTGTTCTTCCACTGCGTATATGATGTCGCCACCAAGGATTTCCCTACAGTGGTATCAGAGCCAGGTTGCTCGTGCGAATGATTGGTTTTGAACTACGTGTGTTGTGTTTAGGAAGAATTTTGACGTCAAAATTGTTGACGCAAAAACAAGGAAGGGCAGCAACAGTTGCTGCCCTCGATCTGCGTGCGTGCAGCGCAACCGAAGGCGGGCAGCACAGGGGCTGCGTCTGCTGCAGCCGGCCGGGGGCCTGCTTGCAGTAGGCTTGCTGCCGGCGGGGCTGGCTGCCCACGGGCAGAGGCGCCGTAGGGCAGCGGCGCCCACCGCCGCTGCTCCCGCGGGCGAACCCCCCCCCCAAAGGGGTGGTCGCCCGGCAGGATAGCACAGCCTGCAGAGGCGGCGGCGCCTGAAAGCGGCGCCCACCCACAGCGGGAGTGCTGCCAGCGGGCGTGCCGCCTGCAGGCGAGGGCAGTGCCCTCGCCCCACCGCACAGGCCGCCGTCGCCACCCCATTAGGGTTTTCTGGGCAAAAGATAGTTTTGCCCCTCGGAATTTGAGAAATTTCGGTTTCTGTCTTTTTGTCCAAATTATGAAAATACCCCTATGAATTCAGAAATTCTCTATAATGTCCCTGATTTCAGAAAATATTAATTAATTAAAAGGTTTAGTTATTATTATTTTATTATTATTATTATCTAGTAGTCCTACATGATGATGAATATTTATACATGTGATGTATGATGTGTGGACGGATGATCATGGACCGTGTGATGTGTGTACCTGTGATTATTATTATTGAGGTCTACGAACCTCCATTATATTTCTCGTTTATTGTCGGGCCTGCGTGCCTATGATTAAGTTGTAATCACATGAGGAGGCACAGCGGGAGCGTGGATGCGATAGCGGGACCCACGAGACAGACGGTCGTGATGCATGAAGATGCATCAAGATGTCGACGGAACCGACAAGGACGAAATGGACGATCACAGGGCATGGAGATGCACCATTGCACACATAGATCTTGATGTGAGTGATTAGGCCTACTAGCTCGGGCCTAATCATATTAGGTTGTGGTCCATGATCATCTGGTGTAATTGCTTATACACATACTAGATATGTATATATATTTGCATGCGATGTAGATATTGTTGAATCTCGGATTTTGATGATGAAACTAATTGATTGTGTTTAGATGTTTAACTGCATTTTGAGTAATGCAGGTCTACTCGATTAGGATTAGACAGTTGACGCAGGAGGAATTGACGTTGCGTCGGAGGAGATCACGTCAGGATATTGGATGGCAGAAGGCTTCGGACGTCGGGCATCGGGCCAAGGAGAGCGGAATTGCGCCAAGGATATCGGGGTTGCAGAGGTCAACCGCCGATTGGGCAACAAGCCGCAAGAGAAGATGATGCACTGAAGAATCGAATGAAGCGCCAACCAATGACGTGCCGGGCAACAGAATGTCAATTCGCGTTGTAATAACTGTCTAGATCAGAGTAGAGTTTTGGCTTGCATGTGCAGGATTAACTACGATAACGATGAAGACATAAAGCGAAACAAAGTGCGGAGTCAAGCACGAAGGATTCGTTGGGAGTTCAAGAGTTCGACGGAAGTCCGAAGGTTCGTCGGGAACGCTGCCGGAACTAGCCGAGAATGAGTAGGGAGCATGCCGAAGGGTTTTTCGGAAGCTCGCCGGAAGGTTCGTGGGAAGTTCGCAGAGTTTGCCGAGAGAGATCGGAGCTTGCTGAAGAAGCTCGTTGGAACTCGCCAAGATCAAATCGTGAAGTTTAAGAGCTTGCCGGGTGTCCGCAGAATGGTTTCCGAGAGTTTATCGGAAGATCGCCGAAAGTTCGCCGGAAGCTCGCCGGAAGAAGTCTTGACTTATGGACTTTGTAATAGCTTATAAAATGTCTTTAAATTCGTAGTTAGTATGTTAATTAGGGTTAGGATTAGGTATTAATCTTATAACCCAAGTAGGGGCCAATTGGGCCCGAGTTCGGACTAGTTTGGGCCAAGATTGAAGCCCAACTGGTGGGCTGAAACACTGTAGGCGGTGGCACCGCCCAGCACTGTCAGGGTCAGAAACTGACAGGCGGTGGCACCGCCAGCATCGGGAACTCCAAGAGAATTCAAATTTTGGAGCCCAAATTTGAATCCTCTTGAGGCCTATAAATACCCCTCAAATCTCATCTAAGATTACAACTTTTAGAGAAGCAATTGATTGAGAGAAAAGTCTTAGAAGAGTCTTTGCTAGTCTTGTTTTCAATTTGCTAGTGTTCACCTCATTCTTTCTTGCTGAAAATCTGTAAGAGAGTGAACCGCTTGTAAAAGTTGTAAGAGGGGTATTTACCCTTCCCTTTCAAGATATTTGCTAGTGGAAGGTGGGACCCTCATCAAAGAGGGGCCTCGCAAGTGGATGTAGGTCATTTGACCGAACCACTGTAAAATCGGCGTGATCTCTAGTTTGCATTTACTTATTGTCATTTACATTACTGCAAACCATTTGCACTTTAATGTTATACTGCTTTGTCTCCATCTTACTTATTCCTTCAAGTTAAAATGGAATCGAAACGATTTCAAACGAAAACGTTACTTTTATCATACGAAGTTTCCGAGAAGTGTTTAAATCATGAAAAGTTTATCGCACTTTACCGCTGCACTAATTCACCCCCCCCCCTCTTAGTGCCGCTCTGATCCTAATAGATATATATTAAATATGTATATGTGTGACATGTCATATTAGGAGACCAAATCATAGAAACATCTCTCGATAATATTAAGTCGGTAAACGTGAGGCAATTAGATTGACCCACGTGGCCTTCCATCGTTATAAGTAAGAACAGATTCCCGGTGTAGGTTGAGTTGGTCGAGTCCCTCGAGACTCACCTATATCGCGATTCGCTATCTTGCTTACGACATAGAGATGTCACCGCTGACCTGAGGGCATGGTATACTTGGTTGAGTCCCTCGAGGGTATATCATCAAATCAAACTCATCTTGTAACGAAGGTGTTAACTTAACCGAGCATCATGGTTGGTCGAGTCCCTCGAGGCCATGGTGATTCGGAGGCCGAACAGGACGGGAATCACAAGGAGTTGTGATCGACAAGAGTTGCCTACCTTTTAGGCTTAGTGTGATTGGTCCAGTCCCTCGAGGTTACACTATTACGCTGATTGGATCCTGATCCCCACTAGAAGTCTGCCGGAGACTTCCGTTTCACGTGCTGAGGGTGTCGCGTGACTCGTTAGTAAAATAGTGGGAGCATATTAAGATAAAAGTCCATATCTTGATAGTTTATTTCTTACAAAATCTGCATGTTATTCATTTCTGCTGCATCTTTATTTTCAGAAAATGTCGCTTTCAAATCCCTTACATGGCATACTTGATGTCAACAGCCTCACTGGTCCAAATTATACGGATTGGCTCCGTAACTTGAGAATTGTTCTCACAAAGGAGAAAATCGTGTACGTCCTTGATATAGTGATGACTGCGCCCGAAGAAGGGGCAAACGAGGATGAGATCGCTCGCTACGTGAAGTACATTGATGACTCCACTCTTGCTCAGTGCTATATGTTGGGCTCTATGACTCCTGAGTTACAGAGACAACATGAAAAGATGGATGCCAGATCCATTCTCCTACATGTCCGCAAATTGTTTGAGGAACAGGGAAGGACTCAGCGATATGAGATATCTAAGAGCCTCTTCCGCACTTGGATGACTGAGGGGACACCGGTTCAGAACCATATCCTAAAGATGATTGAGTGAATAGAGAAACTCACTGGTCTAGGAATGGTCCTAGAGGATAACTTGTGAGTGGACATTGTGCTTCAGTCCTTACCAGATTCCTTTTCACAGTTCATAATGAATTTTAATATGAATAAGCTTGAAGTGACTCTCCTAGAGCTTCTCAATATGTTGAGAGAGGTAGAGAGTACTATCAAGAAAGAGAAGCCAGTTCTCTACACTAGTGAGACCAAAAGGAAAAGGAAAGCAGAAAGGTCCCTTAAGAAGGGAAAGGGCAAGGTCAAACCAGGTAAAGCAAAGGTTGCTAAGAAAGACCTAGCAAAGGACAAAGGCCAGTACTTCCACTGTGGTAAAGATGGGCACTGGAAGAGAAACTGCAAAGAGTACCTTGCAGAAAGGGCGAAATAAAAGCTTGATGAAGCTTCAGGTACATTCATGATCAGTCTCCATTTGTCAGACTCTTATGATAACATATGGGTATTGGATACCGGTAGTGCTTATCATATATGCAATTTCGTTGCAGGTTCTGGCAAGGCCTAGAAGACTAGAGAGAGGCGAGATGGACCTCAAGATGGGTAATGGAGCAAAAGTTGTTATAGTAGCTATTGGCGAGGTCGCCCTACATCTGCCTAGTGGAGCTTTTATTGCATTAGATGCATGTTATTTTGTTCCTTCTATTATCAAAAATATTATCTCCATTTCATGTTTAACAGTTAGTGGATATAAATTTATTTTTGAGAACAATGGTTGTTCGATATTATTAGATGATAAGATCATCATGAAAGGAACATTGCATAATGGTTTATTTATATTAGACACCACTCCACATATCATGAATGTAAATGTGTCTAAAAGGAAACGAGATGAGTTGAACAGTGCATACCTGTGGCATTGTAGGCTAGGTCACATCCATGAAAGAAGGATTCAAAAATTGTTCAATGATGGATATCTAGATCCATTCGACTATGTGTCTATGCAACTTGTGAGCCTTGCATTCGTGGAAAACTGACCAACTCTCCATTTAGTGGAACTGGAGAGAGAGCCACTGAGTTGTTGGAACTCAAACATAGTTATGTATGTGGACCCATGTCAACTCATGCCATTAGAGGTTACTCCTACTTCATTACATTTACTGATGATTTCTCAAGGTATGGATATGTGTACTTAATGAAGTACAAGTCCAAGGCCTTTGAGAAATTCAGAGAGTATAAGAATGAGGTGGAAAACCAGACTGGAAAGAGAATCAAAACTCTTCGATCAGATCGAGGAGGTGAGTACTTAAGTACACAGTTCAATCAGTTCCTCAAGGATCATGGGATATTATCCCAATGGACACCTCCTTATACACCTCAGCTCAATGGTGTCTCTGAAAGGAGAAATCGTACATTATTAGATATGGTACGGTCCATGATGAGTTTCGCTGACCTACCCATCTCATTCTAGGGATATGCCCTAGAAACCACAGCTTACCTTTTGAACAGAGTTCCAACTAAATCGGTAGTGTCTACACCATATGAGATATGGAAAGGGAAGAAGTCCGATCTTAAGGTTGTTAAGATTTGGGGCTGCCCTGCACATGTTAAAAGACACAACCCCGATAAGTTAGAATCAAGGACAGAGCAATGCAAATTTGTGGGATACCCCAAGGAAACTTGTGGGTATTATTTCTATCATCTCGAGGATCAAAAGGTCTTTGTAGCTAAGAGAGCAGTGTTCCTTGAGAAGGAACACATTCTTGGCGGAGATAGTGGGAGAATGATAGAATTGAGCGAGGTTGGAGAACCAAGCTCAAGCACCACTCTACAGCCCGAGTCTGTTCAGGTACCTAATACACAAGTTTCAACTTTACGCAGATCTGATAGAGTATCCCATCCTCTTGAGAGATATATGGGACATATTAGAGGAGAGGATGCAGAGGATATTGATCCTCAGACCTACGAGGAGGCTATTTTGAGTATAGACTCCGGGAAGTGGCAAGAATCCATGAATTCTGAGATGGATTCTATGTACTCCAATAAGGTTTGGAACCTAGTTGATGCGCCCGAAGGTATTGTACCCATCGGTTGCAAGTGGATCTTTAAGAAAAAGGTCGGAGTAGATGGAAAGGTAGAGACCTATAAAGCAAGGCTAGTGGCTAAGGGGTATCGTCAAAGGCAAGGTGTTGACTATGACGAAACCTTCTCACCCGTAGCAATACTAAAATCCATTAGAATTCTATTGGCTATTGTAGCACACTATGATTATGAGATCTGGTAGATGGATGTGAAAACTGCATTCCTCAATGGGAACCTCGAGGAGGAGGTGTATATGATGCAACCTGAGGGATACGTGTCCAAGAACTGTCCAGATAAGGTGTGTAGGTTGCTTAGATCCATTTATGAATTAAAGCAAGCTTCCCGAAGTTGGAACATAAGATTTGATGAGGCAATCAGATCTTTTGACTTCGTTAAGAACGAAGATGAGCCTTGTGTATACAGAAAGGTAAGTGGGAGCGCTATCACCTTTTTGGTGTTATATGTGGATGACATCCTGATCATTGGGAATGACGTAGGAATGCTATCCACAGTAAAGGCTTGGTTATCTAGACACTTCTCCATGAAGGACTTAGGGGAAGCATCCTATATTTTGGGGATTAGAATCTATAGAGATAGATCCAAGAGGATGCTTGGCTTGTCCGAGTCCAAGTACATAGAAACCATTGTCAAAAGGTTTGGCATGGAAAATTCCAAGAGAGGTCTCATACCGATGAGACATGGGATATCGCTTAAGGTTGAAGGCTACACTGACTCAAGTTTTCAGTCTGATGTCGATGATAGCAAGTCAAATTCAGGATACGTGTACACCTTGAATGGAGGAGCAATGTGCTGGTGTTAGGATCGGAGCAGCACTAAGAGGGGGGGGTGAATTAGTGCAGCGGATAAAAACTTCGGTTTTATAAAAAGTCTTTCGTATGAAGAGAGCGGAACTTGACAAGTTTAATCTTGAAAGCGTATTCTTAAATATGCGTAGCAAAAGTAATAAGGAACCAGAGCATATAAGAAGATTTGCAATAATATAAATAACAGTAATGAAACGCAAACCACAGATCACGCCGATTTTAGAGTGGTTCGGTCAAATGACCTACTCCACTTGCAAGGCCCCTCTTCGATGAGGCTCCCACCTTCCACTAGCAAGCTTCTTGAAATGGAAGGGTAAATACCCCTCTTACAACTCTTTACAAGCGGTTCACTCTCTTACAGATTTTTTGAGAAGAGATGAGGTGAACACTAGCAAATTGAAAAAAAGAAAGCTAACACTTTTCTAAGATTTTTCTCTCAAACTCTTGCTCACTCAAAGGTTGTAATCTCAAATGAGATTTGAGGGTATTTATAGGCCTCAAGAGGATTCAAATTTGGGCTCCAAAATTTGGGCTCCAAAATTCAAATCCTCTTTGGGTTCCCGATCTTTGGCCAAGCCACCGCCAGGTGTCTTGGCTGGTGCCACCGCCCAGCTCGAGAGAAACACCGCCCACCAGTGGTGCCACCGCCTCTCTCTCCGGTTCACTTGGTTTGGCTTTCTTTTAGCCCAAACCAAATCTGACTTTGGCCCCGCTTGGCCCCTAACCAGGATATAGGCTTATCTTCTTAATCCTAATCCCAATTACAAGTGAACTACATAACAAAAACACATCTTAAGCAATTTATTAACCCCCTTGACGTCAAGTTTTGTTCCGACGAGCTTTCAGGCGAACTTCCTTCGACGGGGTCCAAGCACGCTCGAACTTGTGATGACTTTAAAGAGTAGCTGAGACTTCTCGGTGATCTCTGCGAACCTCCGACGATCTCTTGGTGAACTTCCAACAGGTTCCCCGATTTCTTCTCGATTGGTTCCGAATAAAGCATCTCCGATTCATCGAACTCTTAAACGTTCATCGAACTTCGACTCTCTGTATTCTAGCTTTGTATTTTCTGTTTATCGTAGTTAATCCTGCACACTTAACTCAATAATATGGATTAGATTAAATAACCCATCAATTGATTTTATCATCAAAATCCGAGATTCAACAATCTCCCCTTTTGATGATGACAATCAATTGATGACGGTTAAACATAACTCCCCTATCTATATGCCATATTATGAGAAGATAAAACCACTTGAATTCCATTCCATTGGATTCAAGCATAACCCCGATAAGTTCTAACCGTAGAGCTTATCGTGATCCTCTTTAAACAATAGTGAATACAAAACTTCTATGAAAATCATAAGTTAAATGAAAAGGGACAAATTTTACTACGACGAAGATAAAGATTTTCAATATATATTTTATGATTTAGATGTATGGCATGCTTTCAATATGATCAATCAATCTTGTGATATTTTCATGGATTTTGCAAGGCATATAAGTCAATCATATCACACAAGTTTTGTAATCCATATAAGTTATGCTATCATTATGGTGTAGGTCATCACTTCTCCCCTTTGTCATCAACAAAAGGAGACAAGCCATCGAAAAAAATAGCATTTAACAAGGTTTATCATTGAAATTTGCCAGAAATAGTTTATCCAAAAGAAATCATGCAGATCAAAACATACTTAAAAGATACCAAAGTGGTTATCTAAAAGGAAGGATCAGTTATCGTTTAATCGATGACAAACTTGTTGTTAAAAGCAAACAGAACAGAATTAAAAAGATACATCGGTTTAATCCTTAGGGAGGTAATCCACAATGCTTTGATACATGATATCCATTTTTTCATTCAGTTGTCGTAGTGTCTTCAAAATTTCAACTTGTTGATTTTGAATATGTTCTTCTTGTGATTTGATCTGAGACAGTTCTGCCATAATGTGATCTTCAGAGGAGGAAATAGGAGTGAAGGTGTCTTTGCTGCTAAAAAAGGACTAGGAGGAGGAGAGTCATTTCCCATAAGAATTGGTGTTTCGGGGTGTTCTATTTGTGGAGGAATTGGATCCGTCCTTCTAGGCTGCCTAACCCATATGCCATTGCTAAAGGTGCACCTAAGTCTTTTCAACAGGTTTTTATTTATTATGTTATATTTATCATTTTGAATAGATTCTTCATCGGGTGGGATGCAAATGTCATAGGCATGAAGAAATCTAGTGATTAACCTCCCATATGGCAGCATAGTATCTTTACCCATAATATCCTGCATGTGTTGCCGAATTGAGTACCCAAAACAATTATCCTGACCGGTCATAATCCAATACATGGTACTCATCTCAATTTGACTTATTTCGTCAAGATGAAATTGTTTGGGGAATATGATGCTTGTGATAATGTGATGAAGAATTTTAGCGTTGAAAGGCAGTAAGTGTTCACAGCTCTTGGGTAGGAAGTCAAGGTTTGGATTTGCAAAGATTGTTTCTCTGACTTTCGGTATAGGTTGCTCCTATTGAGTTGACGTCCCATTTACCTTTAAAATAGCATCCTCTATCTTTTTCAGTTATGCCAATTAGCTCACAAATGGTGTTGTCAAATATTCTAATGGGTGTTCCTAGAAGGTAAGTGCTTAGGCTATTATTGTCCTCATATAGGTTGGCATAGAACAATCTAACTAATCATGGATAGATTGGTTCATCTAGTTGCAGTAGTGGTAGAGCTTTTAGGTGTGCAAAATACCTAATGGGATCTAAGTCTTCTACTTCATCCAAGTCAACATATTTTCCCTTATGGATACCTCGTCTTTTTCAAATTTTGGAAAACTAAGGGCTACCTCTTTTGATCTAAAAAGATCATGGTCAAATGAATCTCCTTCAATCCTTTTTCCTTTTGATCTCTTAGGAGCCATTATCTAGACAAGATGATGATGAAATTGTGAAAAAAAAATAAGCAAAGGAAAGAGAAAAGGAAAAGAGGGAATGAGATATCAAAAATGAGGAATTTCAAGTGTTACCTTATGGAGATTATCTTTGAGAGATGGAAGGCTTGGACCACCAAGAAACCTTCCCCATTGCTTCTAAGAGGCAGAATGAGGGTTAGAGGAAATGGGAGAGGGTTTGGAGAGCTTTCTTCGGGTTGGGGCGGTGTCACCGCCGGCCCTAACCCCTCGGGTTAATAAGGGTCGCTTTCGGTCAATTACCACCGCCAAACCGGCGGTGTCACCGCTGGCCTGAAGCTTAAGGGTGCAACCCTTCCCTCTGGCGGTGCCACCATTGGCATCCCGTGGAGGAAAGAAAAAAATTTTTCTTCCTCTCCCCTTTTTGTTTGCTTCCCTCAAGATAATAAGTTATACTTTAATGGATCATTTTGAAGTGAAGAAGAAAGAAGAAATCAAATCTACAAAAAAAAGAAAGGAAAAGGACGAGTCATTTTTTTGAAGCTCATTTTAGGGACAATTTAACATGCCTAATTCCCTTCTAATGAATTCAAATTGGTCTTCATTCAAGGCTTTTGTGAATATGTCTGCTAATTGATGCTTAGCGGTCGATGAATTCTAGAACAACATTATTGTTAAGAACATGATCACAGATGAAATGATGCCTAACGTCGATGTGCTTAGTTCTAGAATGCTGAATTGGATTTTTAGTAAGACATATGGCACTAGTATTATCACATTTTATGGGAATATTTTTTAAAGTGAATTCCATAGTCTTCCAATGTATTTTTCATCCAAACAACTTGTGCACACATCATCAAAGAAGAATGTATTCGGCTTCCTACCGTAGATAGTGCTACTTGAATTTTATTTCTTGGAAGTCCAAGAAACAAGTGCATGTCCTAAAAATTGGCATGTTCGGATGTACTCTTTCTATCTATCCTACATCCGCCAAAAATCGGCATCCAGTAAGCTATTAAATCAAATTTTTTTCAGATTTTGGATACCATAAACCTAAATTTGGAGTTCCTTTAAGATACCTAAATATTCTTTTAACACTTTTAAGATGAGATAATTTAGGATTTGATTGAAACCTAGCACAAAGTCCTACACTAAACATGATAGTCTAGTGGTGTGTAAGGTAGAGTAGACTACCTATCATTCCCCCGTATATGTTTTTTTGATCGAAGTTTTCACTATTTTCATCCATATCTAACTTAGTCAAAGTACTCATAGGGGTGTTTATTGCTTTTGAATTATCCATGTTAAATCGTTTTAACAATTCTAATGTATATTTAGATTGTTTGAGAAATACACCATCCTTAAGTTGTTTGATTTGTAATCCTAAAAAAAAAAGTTAATTCCCCATTAAACTCATTTCAAATTCATGACTCATAGATTTGGCAAATGATTCACATAGTGATTCATCCTAAGAGCCAAAAAAATAATATCGTCAACATAAATTTGTACAATAAGAAAATTATTTTCAAAATGTTTAATAAACAATGTAGTATCAACCTTGCCTTTGGTAAAATTATTTAAAATAAGAAAGGAACTAAGCCTTTCATACCAAGCTTTAGGAGCTTGTTTCAAACCATAGAGAGCCTTAGTCAATTTGAATACATGATTAGGAAGAAGAGAATTTTCAAATCCGGAGGGTTGTTCGACATATACTTCTTCGAAATAAAACCATTCAAGAAGGCACTTTTGACATCCATTTGAAATAGTTTAAAATTGTAACTACTAGCATAGGCAAGGAGCATCCTTATGGCTTCTAATCGAGCCACGGAGGGCCGAAGGTTTCTTCAAATCGATACCTTCTTCTTGGTTGAAACCTTTGGCCACTAATCTAGCCTTGTTTCTAACCACGATACCATTTTTCGTCTTGCTTGTTTCTAAAGACCCACTTAGTACCAATGACTAAATGGTCACTAGGTCTAGGAACAAGCTCCCACACCTTGTTTCTCTCAAATTGATTCAGTTCCTCTTGCATTGCAATAATCCAAAAAAATCATCTTTTATGGCCTCGTCAATGCACTTAGGTTCAATTTGAGAGAGGAAAAAAAAACATTAAGCAAAAAATTCTTGAAAGAGGAACGAGTTTGAACCCCTTTAGATGTATCCCCTATAATTAGCTCCTTTGGATGAGCATCTATATACTTCCATTCCTTAGGTAAGGAAATTTCGGAAGAAGGTGCATCCAAGTTGCTATTTTGAGGAGGGGGTTCATTTAAATTCAATTTATCAAAACCAAGATCATCATCAAAATCATTTTTCTTACAATTTGAGACTTCATTAAAAACTACATGAATAGACTCTTCAATTACTAAGGTTCTTTTATTAAAAACCCGAAAAGCTTTCGAAACGGAAGAGTAACCAAGAAAGATGCCTTCATCGGATTTTGCATCAAATTTTCCTAAGGCACCCCTTTCATTTAAAATAAAGCATTTACAACCGAAAACTTTAAAATAGGAAATATTTAGTTTTTTGTTAATTCATAGGGAGTTTTTGATAAGGAAGGTCTTATTAGGACTCTATTCATGATGTAGCAAGCCGTATTTACGGCTTCGGCCCAAAAATACTTAGGTAAACTATGTTCGTTTAACATAGTTCTTGCCATTTCTTGTAGGTTTCTATTTTTTCTTTCAACTACTCCATTTTGTTGGGGATTTCTCGGAGTGGAGAAGTTATGATTGTATCCATTTACTTCACAAAAATTTTGGAAGTCATGGTTTTGAAATTCGCCACCATGATCACTCCGAATTGATGAAATCATGAACCCTTTTTCGTTTTGAGTGAGTTTACAAAATTTAGAGAAACACTTGAAACAATCACTTTTGTGAGCTAAGAAATAGGTCCAAGTGTATCTAGAGTAGTCATCCACAATCACAAGCATATTTGCTTCCACCTAGACTTGTTGTATCAATTGGTCCAAAGAAGTCCAAATGGATCAATTGTAATGGTCTAGTGGTGCTAATTTGATTTTTTTTGGTTTGAAGCTTGTTTTTTATTTGTTTCCCTAGTTGACATGCATCGCATACCTTATCTTTAATAAACTTTATATTCGAATCCCTCGCATTAATTCTTGAGATGAGATTTTAGATATTGTTTTCATGCTTGCATGCCCTAATCTCCTATGCCAAAGCCAAGCATCATCATTTATGGCGAGAAACACATTTCATTACTTAGTTCATCAAGATTGATGGTATAGACATTATTTTGTTTTAAAAGCAATCATAGTCACGTTATGATTTGGTTTTTCAATAATGCACATATTTGATTCAAATCTAACGATATAACCTTTTATCGCATAATTGACTAATGCTCAATAGATTATGTTTTAATTCATCAACTAGTAACACATCATCAATGGAAAAACTTGATTTGTTACCTATGGTTCCCTTGCCAATGATTTTGCCTTTGTTGTTGTCTCCTAAAGGTGACATAGCCTTCGGCCATGCTAGTGAGCTTGGTGAATTGGGATGGATCTCCGTCATATGCCTTGAGCATCCACTATCAAGATACCATCTTTTGCTCCTAGCATGTGATGGTGTATGTTTCTACAAGAAGGAATTATTTTTAGGTACCCATTTACTTTTGGGTGCCTCAAAAAATAATCTAACTTGTTTATCATGTTGCATAGACTTGATCATGGTTCCTTTAGGAACCCAAATCAATTTGTTCGACTAATTTTCTTGAATGGACATTGGTAAGTTATATGTCCATATTTGCAACAAAAAAGTTGCAATTGCTTTGATGTTGAACATGTAAGATAGGACCTTTAACGAAGGTGGTTGGATTTTGGTGAGTACTTCTCACAAATCCGATTCCACTCCTTTTAGAAACGTGACCCTTATTTGTAAGGATCATGTTTAAGGACTTACTACCACCTCTCGAATTCTTCAAGGTGTCCTTAAGTACTAAGTTCTCATTTTGGAGAGTTTCTAAATCATGGCATTTAACACATGAAGCTAGACAATCATGATATTCAGTTTTTAATTTATCAAAAGCACATGTAAGACTATCATGCTCCTTTCTTAGCAATTTGTATTTTCTACTAATTGTCTTACATTCATCAAATAACTCATGGAAGGCATTTAATAAATCATGATAAGGTAAATCTGCATTAATTAAATCCGTTACCTCTTCTTCAAGGCTATTAGGGCGTAGTGAGCAACTTGCTTTCGGTGTTGGACTCCTCTTCTTCGGATGTGCTTGAGTCATCCCATGTTGCCTTGAGCCCTTCTTCTTTGGTGTTCTCTTTTTTTGGCTTGAGGGCAATCGTTCTTGTAGTGTCCCGGTTTTTTGCATTCATAGCAAATCACTTGGTCCTTCTTTTGTTCAAATTTATTTTTTTGTATTATTTTTAAATTTGTTCTTCCTTAAATATTTTTTTGAATTTTTGAGTCAAAAGTGCAATGTCATTGTCACTGTCCTCATCACTTGATGTTCCTTTCAAGTGGTCTTCTTGTGATTTGAGTGTCATATCCTTCCTGTTCTTTGGAAGGGGGGTTCTCGAGCTCATCATGAGCTTGACATGTCATTTCAGTAGGTTATTAGAGACCCAATGAGTTCTTCAAGAGGGAATGTTTTAAGGTCTTTGGCCTCTTGAATGGCCGTAACTTTTTGGATCCCAACTTTTAGGGAGGGATCTTAAGATTTTAGTTACTAGTTCAAAGTTAGTAAAATCTTTACCAAGAGCTTTGAGTCCATTGATGACATCCAGAACCCGGTGTACATGTCTCCGATGGACTCACTTGGTTTCATTCGAAAAAAAGTTCGTAAGAGTGCACAAGAATGTTGATTTTGGACTCTTTCACTTTCGGCTAGTGCCTTCATGAGTGACCTCAAGAGTTCTCCAAATATCAAAAGCCAATCACAAATTGAAACACGATTAAATTCGTTTTTTGTCTAGTGCACAAAACAAGGCATTCATAGCCTTTGCATTTAAAGCAAAAACCTTCTTCTCCCATTCATTCCATTCGCCATCGGAAGAGAAGATTTTTTTGAAATCCGTTTTTCAACAATAGTCCAAAGCTCGAAATCCATAGAAATAAGGAAGATCCTCATCGAGAGTCTTCCAATATGTGTAATCCCAATTCCGTTAAACATAGGTGGACGAGTGATAGAATGGCCCTCTTGCATGCTCGGAGTAAGCCATCTCTCTTGGGTATTAAACCAAATGTGAGAGATAACCCTGCTCTCGGATACCAATTGTTAGGATCGGAGCAGCACTAAGAGGGGGGGGTGAATTAGTGCAGCGGATAAAAAACTTGGGTTTTATAAAAAAAGTCTTTTCAGTATGAAGAGAGAGCGGAACTTGACAAGTTTAATCTTGAAAGCGTATTCTTAAATATGCATGCAAAAAAAAGTAATAAGGAACCAGAGCATATAAGAAGATTTGCAATAATATAAATAACAGTAATGAAACGCAAACCACAGATCACGCCGATTTTAAAAGTGGTTCGGTCAAATGACCTACTCCACTTATGAGGCCCCTCTTCGATGAGGCTCCCACCTTCCACTAGCAAGCTTCTTGAAATGGAAGGGTAAATACCCTCTTACAACTCTTTACAAGCGGTTCACTCTCTTACAGATTTTTAGAAGAGATGAGGTGAACACTAGCAAATTGAAAAGAAAGAAAGCTAACACTTTTCTAAGATTTTTCTCTCAAACTCTTGCTGCTCAAAAGGTTGTAATCTCAGCTGAGATTTGAGGGGTATTTATAGGCCTCAAGAGGATTCAAATTTGGGCTCCAAAATTTGGGCTCCAAAATTCAAATCCTCTTTGGGTTCCCGATCTTTGGCGCCACCACCGCCAAATAAGCAGTGCCACCCAATGTTGCTGGTGCTGGGTGGGCGGTGCCACCACCAGCCTCAGAGAGGTGTCATCGCCCAGCACTTTCGGGTGCTTTGCGGTACCCCTGGCACCTTTCCTGCTTCACTTGGTTTGGCTTTCTTTTTAGCCAAAACCAAATCACTTTTGGCCCCAGTTGGCCCCTAACCAGGATATAGGCTTATCTTCTTAATCCTAATCCTAATTACAAGTGAACTACATAACAAAACACATCTTAAGCAATTTATTAACCATGAACGCGTCAAGTTTTGTTCCGACGAAGCTTCCCACGAACTTCCTTCGACGGGGTCCAAGCACGCCCTCCAACTTGTGATGACTTTAAAGAGTAGCTGAGACTTCTCGGTGATCTCTGCGAACCTCGACGATCTCTTCGGTAACTTCCAACAGGTTCCCCGATTTCTTCTCGATTGGTTCCGGACAAAGATCTCCGACGATTCATCGAACTCTTAAACGTTCATCGAACTCGACTCCGGTATTCTTGCTTTGTATTTTCTGTTTATCGTAGTTAATCCTGCACACTTAACTCAATAATATGGATTAGATTAAATAACCCATCAATTGATTTTATCATCAAAATCCGAGATTCAACAGCTGGAAGAGTTCCAAGCAAGATACCACTGCTGACTCGACCATATAGGCGGAATACATTGCTGCATCAGATGCAGCAAAGGAGTGAGTTTGGGTGAAGAAGTTCATCACAGATTTGGGAGTCGTGCCGGGTAGCGAAGAGTCGATCTCACTATATTGCGACAACAACGGGGCGATTGCTCAAGCAAAGGAACCTAGGTCTCATTAGAAATCTAAGCATGTTCTGAGGAGGTTCCACCTTATCAGAGAGATCGTGACCCGAGGAGATGTAGTAGTGGAAAGAGTTTAATCCGAAGATAACAATGCAGATCTACTAACAAAGCCATTGTCTCATATTTGTTTTGAGCGTCACAGGGGTCTGATGGGGATCAGACACATAGGTGATTGGCTTTTGGTCAAGTGGGAGATTGCTAGTCATAGGTGCCCAACAAGCCAATCATGTGAGTGATGGCATGTGTGACTTAATATAGAATCTTTTTGCTTATTATATTTTGGCATATATCACTTTATAACTATTGCATAAAGGCATACATATATTGTGATGTCCTTGGATTTGTGCAATGGGAATCGGATCGTGATGAGATCACGATAGTGAGATCGATTCACCTTTAAACACATATCCTAAATAATCCCGGTCATAGGTTACTCGAGAGGGATATCATGATAACCGGACAGACCGGGTGTGTCAGTATACCCGTCCCATATGATGGATGCAAATGGTCTCATAGTCGCTTGTGTAGGGATACTAGGGATACAAAGACAAAAGCTAATTGGAGAATGAGTTCACTATTTGATCCGCTTTTTAATGTTGGATGGTTGATGATGCCTTATTGTCAAACAAATGATTCCGTAGTCCTAGTGGTGTATCTGGGTCCTAGACTTGAGATACCAAGGATGTCCCATGAGTGCTCCACTCTTTGATACCAGACTTATAGGTTTGGCTGTCCTAGATCTAGTACAAATTGGTCATTGGGAGTGGTAGTTGACCTTACGAGGGCTATTGAGTGTCGATAGAGGATCATCCACTCTCGGCATCATGAGAGGAATATCCCATGTGTTCTTGCTTCGATAAATCCCTGGCCGTGGTCATTCGGGTTGAGAGAAAAGAGTTCTCCTGAGACTCGATTAGAGTGAGACTTCGAGAAGAAACCGTGTGGGTCCGACAACAACATGCTCGATATACTGGTCTCTGGTATATTAGATGGATGAGGGACTATAGGTATACGGTAATTGAGGATGCAGACAGTCCAATGGATTGGATTCCCCAGATTTTTCGGGGACTACTGGCGTAGTGGCCTAGTACGTCCAGTGGTCGATGAGTCGAGTGAATTATTATAGAGATAATAATTCACTGAAAGTTAGAAGGAGTTTCGACAAGTATGACTCATGGCCAGCTTCGATATTGGGCCTAGAGGGTCACACACATATGGTAGGCATTCACGATGAATAGAGGTTCGGATATGAGATATCCGGCCAGCCCTTTGTCTTATTGGATGCAGATCCAATACCCACTAGGGGAGGACCCATTAGGATTTGACAGGGGACCTCTATAAATAGGAGGGAGGATTGAGCCCCATGGGCTAGAGAGCTTTTGTTTGCCTTTTTCTATTCTCCTCTCCATCTCCACCTCAGAGTAGGTCTGGAGTTTTGAGGAGCGTCGTCGCAACCCTGCTATGTGGATCACCGCTAGAGAGGAGGACGCTTGACCTCCTTCACCCTCTCCTAAGGATCTGCAAGGAAACAGGGATATACGATCTCCCTAGGTAACACAATCTACTCTATACGCAGTTTCATGTTTCGCGGATTTTTGCATACCAATCTTCGCACAACGACGAACATCTCTTTGGGAATCGGGGATTTTGTTTTTTTTGTTCTTCCGCTGCGCATATGATGTCGCCCCCAAGGATTTCCCTACACTGCTCCCATGTGTCAACTCGACACCGACCTTATTGGATCTCCTCCTAATGGGCTCGCCACCAAAGTTTTGCATCTCCATTCAGATACATTGTCGCTATAGAAACTTTGGTTTCTTCAAAATCAGGCCTTGTAGCTCGAAAGTATTGTTCCATATCAAATAGGAAATTCTCGAGCTCTTTTGCATCTCTGGCCCCTCCATATCCATGAGGCTTGGATGCCCTCAAGTTTTGTGGCGACACATCGCGAGTATTGCTTCCTCCCACATTAAGTGCCCTTGTGAGCATGGACACCCTCGAAGTGAGTTTTGCCATAACTTCCTGCAGGTGTTGCATGGAGTCTTTGGTGTCATTTGACAATCGGTCGACTAGGGCCTCAACCTTGTCGATCTTGGACTCCGCTTCTTCTTGCGAGCTCTTTACCCCAACAAACCTTCGTTGGCCATGGTAGAGTTCCTCCAAGCTCGCTTCGAGAACATCCAAGCGGTTTCCGCCGTCGTGAGTCTCTCCTTATGACTCTTTTTTCCGATTGGCACTATAGATTGTGCCTCCTCCACTTACGGAGAGTAGCCAACTTCTCACTCATCATGTTCGCTGTCACGCTCCTCCTAAATAGCTCCAACAATATGCGAGCGAATGTGCACTTGCAGCCCACCTACGGCTATTTGGGGCAAGGGTCCGGCTTGCCCCGTCTTGCTTGATTCGCCACGTGCTTTGCCATAGTGAATTTGTGAAGTTCCTTCATTGCTCACTCGAAATGCTTGCCCACTCTGATACCACATTGTCACAGCCTTAGCTGGAATTGCCTAAGGCGTGAGGCACCCTTGCAACAAAGACGCGAACTTAGCTTATGTTGCCTAAGTTGTGAGGCACCCTTGCGGCAATGATGCAAACTTAGCTTGTATTGCCTAAGTCACTCTTTGCCCTTGCAATTTGCATCTGTAAAGATCAGCCCACTTGCAACCTCTCGCAGGTCTCGAAGGACCTACTAAAAGAAAAAGTTGATTAGTTCGAAGAACGAGCGACGGACAAGCCCTAACGTCTCGTGAAAAGGGGAAGCTTTATAAGCAATTCATCAAGTACCTTACATGCACAAGAGAAAAGATGGAGAGGGGGAAAACAAGGACTTTAGAAGGTTAAACGAATAGCTGCAAATCCACAAACAGCTAGCTACTCACCAGGTGTTGGACGCGATAATAAGTTCCCGTCAAGGTAACATGCGAACTTGCGAAAGATTGGTCAATGCCTGATACTATACCGAAGCTCTATATAGCCCTGTGCCACCCGAGGGGTTTGAGGGTGTTGAGATAGCTGATGTTTTGCATGCAGTAGTGGGCTGCAGAAATTAGCCCATGGCACGTGAAAATAGAACTGTTTTGGGGTTGTTTTGCTCGGTTCGGTGAGCGATTGCACTGTAATGCTGTAACTTGTTCGAACTTACATTTTTACAAGCAAAAGGTGTTAGGATCAAGAGCACTAAGATTTCAAAACCAAGGATGGTGAATTAGTGCAGCCGAAAACTTTTAACGTTTTCAAAACCCGTTCGTACGACAAAGCCGATTTCAGTAGAAAAGTCAATTCGTAAATTTCTTTAACTTAAGATTAGGTAAGAAGTAGTTAAAATAAATTTGTTAAGGTAGTTTGCAGTTGTGATGGAAATCAAAACGTAAGCACAAACTGAAATACGATGTTCGTATGAGAAAAGCGATTTCAGTAGAAAAGCTGATTCGTAAATCACTTTAACTTGTGATTAGGCAGGAAGCAGTTAAAACGAATCTGTTAAAGCAGTTTGCAGTTGAGATGGAAATCAGAATGTAAGCGCAAACTGAAATACGATGTTCGTACGAGAAAAGCGATTTACGTCTAAACACGATTCGGAAAATATGGAGCTTGGAAACGCAATCGTAAAAGCGCAGAATGCAATAAGCTGTGAAGGAGGTTTGTAGTAAGGATAATAAGCTCAAAGTAAATGAAAACTAGAGAGCAGCGCGATTTAGAGTGGTTCGGTCAATCTTGACCTACATCCACTTATGGCTTCCTCCACCGATGAGGTCGCCGACGTCCACTAGAGGCCTTCCTTCAATAGGCGAAGGCCAACCACCCTTTTACAAATTCACTCCTTTTGACGGGCTTAGGAGACAACTGTTAGGACTCTAGCTAGGAGAGTCCTAAGTGAGAGGGACATTCATGTAAAACCTACCTAAGCCGACCCCTATTAAAGAGGTGAGGAGGCCAGCTAGGGTTAGGAGATTGTTTCTTAGAGATAAATTAGGAGTTGTAAAGAAATAGGAGTCTTGATTAGAAGTCTATTAGGAGTTGGTTAGAAGAAGGAGTCTTGAGTAGGAGTCCTATTAGGAGTTAGGGTTTAGAAACCCTATAAATAGCCATGTATTCATCCTCTTTTCACAAGCAATAGATGAATCTTTTCTGCAGCCTTTGAGCAGCAACTTGGAGGGAGGAACCCCTATAGAGTTCCAAGGAGGCTGATCCCCTAAAGAGATCAACCCCAAGTTAGAATCTGTAAGGGTTCTAACACCTACCTTTGAGCAGCAACTTGGAGGGAGGAACCCCTATAGAGTTCCAAGGAGGCCGATCCCCTAAAGAGATCAACCCCAAGTTTAGAATCTGCAAGTGTTCTAACACCTGGTATCAGAGCAGCGTTCTTGGCGTCTCGCTGCCCTTCCATAGCCATCCATCAACCCTCCACAACCGCCCAAAGCAATTCCCATAATTGCTTAAGAGATCGTTGTCAAATTCCACCGTCATCTCCACCACCACGGATCATCCTTTGATCTCCCCGTAAATTGCAACAGGTTCTGGTTTTCTACCTTACTATTGCTGCAATTTAGTTATCTTTATTTGAAAATCCCAAAAAAATTATTCCTATATTGCTGCATATACTTTTCGTCATAAAGTTTTCATCTTTACGACGAAAGATACATTACAGAATTCCAACCGTATAGCACCGTCCGTTTGATCTTTTTACTATGTTTTTTCTATCCAAATCTCTACGAATTTTTTATGACATCTTTGACATTTCCTAATAGCAGATTCCCTTTGGTTTCATAAAAAAATTCTCAATATAAACCACTGATCTTTTACGTCTAATCTGCTATACTTAAAAATATGTGCTGCAGAAAATTTCAGCCACATATTATTGCCTTAACCCATCTATTTGCAATCTTTTTTGAATGAAATTTCTTATACACTTCATAGATCATCTTGGCTTCCATCTAAGATTGATTATAAAGAAATTCATCTCTAAAAACGATTTTGTGTTGCTGCAAATTTTCGTCGTAACCTGCTGGAATTTCTCGACGAGATTTCTGCAATTGCAACTTGCACCAATTTCCTTGCTGTTATACTATTGAAATTTTCTTGATTAAATTAGATATCCTTGCTGTCATATAAATTGTGATTTTGCTATCAATTCCCTCCTCAATTCTCTCACGTTTTTGGTGGGAATTACATCGAGAAACCGTTGTTTCTTCGACGATAATTCTACTCTTACAAGACAGCACATACTTGCTGCAACTTCCATTGATTTCTACCAAACCTTTGCTACCATCTACCACAGATCCCAAACTTTTATCTACAGCCCTAAAACTCTACCAAACCACACCCTCAACCTGCACCCAAAATAGCCACAAAATAAGCCTAAACCGTAGCCTACATCCACCAATCTACCAACCCTTTCGACCATCACCTCTCTCAACCAATACATACCTTTAACCCGACAACAAAAGAGAGATCTTGATATCACATATTAGACAGCATATACTATGATATATGAGGAGGTATTCAATGCTAAATTTGAAGCCTTCGAGGCGCGAATGGAGGATAAGATTGGGATGCTCTTTACCGAACTCAGATTGGGCCGACCACTAAACCCGAAGAAATCACATCAAGGAGAGAGCTTTGCCCAATCGCACCAAGCCCAAAGATATGAATTCCAAGAGATGAGAAGCTCTATGACCAACCTCAACTATCCATGCATGAGAGTGGACTTCCCTAGATGGGAAGAAGGAGACCCGATTGGTTGGATCTCGTGCGCGGAGCGATATTTTCGGTACCACAAAATCGCAGATGCATCTATGTTGAAAATTGCAGCTATACATCTTGAAAGGGATGCTATACAGTGGTTTGACTGGTTTGAACATACTTATGGAGTCTTTTCATGGCAAAAATTCAAAGAAGGACTGCTGATACGCTTCAAACCAACCGATTACGAGAATATTGACAGACAACTAGCAAAGATCCAACAAACCTCCACCATTCAGGAGTACCAAACCAGGTTTGAAAGGTTATCTAATCAAACTCATGATTGGTCTCAAAAATAGCTATTGAGGACCTTCATTGAGGGCTTGAAGCCGGAGATCCGAGGAGAAGTTAAAGCGCGACAACCGTATACGCTTATGGCAACCATCTCTTTCGCACGACATCAAGAGGAGCAATTGAACCATGAAGCTCGGAGGACTAGGGTCACTCCTCAATCAGTAATATTGAAGCCCTCAGCCCCCCCTACTGTCAACCAAGTCCCTACACCAAAGAGGTTAACAGGAGAAGAGCTTCGGGAGCGATATGCGAAGGGGTTATGTTGGCATTGTGACGAGCCGTGGAGCCGTGAGCATCGCTGTAGTAAAGGGAGACTTCTTATCATTGAACCAATAGAAGAACAGGTCATTGAACATTCAGAAGAGAGCCTAGAACATGAAGAAGAAGATATAGAAGAAGATCCACAATCGATCGAAGTTACGGTACATGCACTAGCCGACTACTCAAACCCGCAAACGATGAAAGTTGGAGGCCTTCTCAAACAACAACCGATCACTGTTCTCATCGACACGGGCAGTACTAATAACTTTCTAAACAGTAAGGTTGTTGTCCAGATAGCTTTACCTATTAAGAATTGTAGTAGGTTTGACGTTAAGATCGCCGATGGATGAATTTTGAAGTATGATCGTAGGCGCCCGCAAGAGAAACTATTGCTGCAGAACCAAGAGATAATTGCATATTTCTTCCTTCTCCCGCTTGATGATCATGAGGCCATGCTCATAATTAAATGGTTGACAACATTAGGTGATATTTCTTGAAATTTTATGCAACTAATTATGAAATTTTACAGTAAGGAGAAACAGGTGATACTGAACGAGAAACATGGGGGCGACGTAACGATGATTTGCACACAACAAATGGAGAAGATTTTGCATAAAGCATGCTGCAGATTTTTGGTACAACTTGAGCAGCAAACTAAGGGAGAGCCAATAGAATTTGAAGATCCAAACCTACTTCCTTTGCTTGCTGAATTTTCAGATATATTTGACGAACCTTACAACCTACCTCTTACCCGTCGGCATGATCATTATATAACGATTCTTTCGGACAAACCTCCAGCAAATACTCGGCCATATCAATATCTACATCTCCAGAAGGATGAAATAGAAAGGATTGTAAAAGAGATGCTCAAAATAGGAGTTATTCGGCCAAGTTGCAACCTCTACTCTTCACCGGTGCTACTTGTACGCAAGGATGGAACATGGTGAATATGCATTGATTACCGAGCTTTAAATGGCATCACCGTCAAGGACAAGTACCCAATACTAGTGGTGGATGAACTTCTTGATGAATTAAAAGGAGTTCGAGTCTTCACGAAGTTGGACCTCCGATCCGGTTACCACCAAATTCGGGTATGTGACGATGACATTCCAAAAACTACATTTCGCACACATAATGGCCATTATGAATTCTTAGTAATGTCTTTTGGACTCACTAATGCTCCTTCAACCTTTCAAAGTCTCATGAACGATATTTTTCGGAGCTATCTTCGCAAATTTGTGCTGGTATTTTTCGATGATATTCTCATTTACAACCCTTCTCTTGAGACTCACTTTCAGCATTTACGGATTGTTCTGACGATCCTTCGGGAGAATACTCTTTTTGTAAAGCAACCAACGTGCAGCTTTCTCCAGCAAAAAAGTAGAGTACCTTGGGCATATAATATCATAAAAAAGGGAGGGCAGTAGACCCAGCAAAAAATGAGGGCAATGCAAGGCTGGCGAAACCTACAAACGGAAATTACTGCGGGGGTTCCTTGGACTAACGGGCTACTACCAAAAATTTGTTAAGGACTATGGGAAGATCAGTGCACCACTCACTTCTTTACTGAAAAAAGATGCTTTCCAATGGTCGGACAAAGCCTCTGCTGCCTTCGACAAACTTAAGGCAGCCATGACAACGACGCCGGTACGTGCGCTACCAGATTTCAATAGACCCTTCATCATTGAGGCCGACACATCTGGAGTCGGAATTAGAGCCGTTCTCATGCAAGATGGTCGACCACTCACATATACTAGCAAGACACTATCTCCCTCCCATCAAAATAAGTCAATATATGATAAGGAGATGCTTGCCATTGTGCGCGCAGCAACGAGGTGGAGACCCTACTTGAATGGTCGACGATTTCAAATTAAAATCGACCATAAAAGCCTCAAGTACTTTTTCGAGCGAAAGATATCATCCCCTAAGCAGAAAAAATGGGTAACAAAACTTCTTGGATTTGATTATGAAATAACTTACAAAAAGAGGAAAAAGAATATTCTTGCATATGCGCTTTCGCAGCTACCCGAGCAAGCTGAAGTTTCAGCCGTTTCACTTCCGACCAGTGACTTCCTTGAGGATATTAAGATGGAATGGCAGGAAGATTCAGAGACAAGTAAGATTATAAAGAAATTGCAGGAAGCACCAAGCTCCGTGGCTCATTACAAATGGGACTCAAAAGAATTACACTATAAGGGACGCATTGTGCTTATGATAAATTCTACTTGCATCTTCACGAGCAGATTTTGGACAAAGTTATTCTATATATAGGGTACTAAATTGAAAAGGAGTACAGCATATCACCCGCAAATCAATAGCCAGACAAAATTTGTAAATAGTGCTTGGAGGCAGCCCAAAGCCACCCACCAAATATGACTATCCAAGGAGAACTCCAGACCCAACCAAGTGTCATTATTGAACGACGGATCGTGACTCGACGACGACGACCCACTACTACAGTGCTAATACAGTGGGTGAATCTACCAACAGAAGATGCCACTTGGGAGAACTATGACGACTTGAAGATCAAATTCCCAAAATTCATGAATCGTCAGCCTCGAGGACAAGGCTGATTTGAAGAGGGCGGGTTTGTTAGGACTCTAGCTAGGAGAGTCCTAATTGAGAGGGACATTCATGTAAAACCTACTTAAGCCGACCCCTATTAAAGAGGTGAAGAGGCCGGCTAGGGTTAGGAGATTATTTCTTAGAGATAAATTAGGAGTTGTAAAGAAATAGGAGTCTTGATTAGAAGTCTATTAGGAGTTGGTTAGAAGAAGGAGTCTTGAGTAGGAGTCTTGAGTAGGAGTCCTATTAGGAGTTAGGGTTTAGAAACCCTATAAATAACCATGTATTCATCCTCTTTTCACAAGCAATAGATGAATCTTTTCTATAGCCTTTGAGCAGCAACTTGGAGGGAGGAACCCCTATAGAGTTCCAAGGAGGCCGATCCCCTAAAGAGATCAACCCGAAGTTAGAATCTGCAAGGGTTCTAACACCTGCCTTTGAGCAGCAACTTGGAGGGAGGAACCCCTATAGAGTTCCAAGGAGGCCGATCCCCTAAAACGATCAACCCCAAGTTTAGAATCTACAAGGGTTCTAACAACAACCCTTACAAACTTTTCTCTCATCTCTTGAAAGATCTGAACTTCGAAGAAAAGAGGGAGAAGAACCTTTAGTTTATACAACACTTTTGAGCTCTAAAATTACAAAGTAAGATCAGGATTTTAGTTTATACAACCTTTAGTTTATACAACACTTTTGAACGGTTGCACTGCCTGACAAAGCTCGAAGACTGAGCCTTTGGGCGGTGCCATCGCTTGTCAGGGGTGGTTGCACCACCTAGCAGAGCTCGGAGACCGAGCTCAGGCGGTTGCACCACCCAGTCTCGCTCGGAGACTGAGCCCTGGCGGTGCCACCGCCGTCCCAGGCGGTGCCACCTCTGGCTGGTGATCTGGGTCCGAATGGTTTGATCCATTCGGCCCAATTTGATTCTTTCAAGGGCCCAATTGCCCCTAGATTAAGTTAATGGGATCACCTCCCAATTCTAACTTAATCATCGTGCTAACTATGACAATTCTTAAGACTTTTACTACAGCTTGCTTCGGTGCGTCAATCGCTTCTTCCGGCGAGCTTCCGGCGAACTTCCGGCGAACATCCGACAGACCTCCGACGATGCTCCTATGAACATCCGGCAAACTCCTGGACTTGCGACGATCCTCTTGGCGAGTTCCGACGAGCTTCTTTTGGCAATCTCCTGGACTTCTCAGATTTGTTCCCGTAGAACCTCCGACGACGGTTCGGACTTCCGTCAAGCTTTCAAACTCCCAACGTGATCATTGTCCTGACTCCGGCGCAACTCCTGCTGCATGTCTTATTTTTATCGTAGTTAATCCTGCACACTTATCTCAACATATGGATTAGATAACAAATGACAATTGATGTCATCATCAAAATCCGAGATTCAATAATCTCCCCCTTTTTTATGATAACAATCAATTGATAACGGAGTTAACCTTAACTCCCCCTATCTATGTGCCATAATTGAGATAAGTCATTCTTGAATTCAAAGCCTTTGAATTCAAGAGACATATTGATAAGTTAAAGTCATTTAACCTTATCAATACTCCCATCATGATTCCCATCATAATGTATCTCTCTGTATGATGTCAAGACTCGACATCCATTTTCAAATTTCAAATGTGAATTGTTGTAATGATAGCAATTCATCATATGGAAAGATATCAACATGTAAAATTACAATGCAAGTTCTTGATATCTTAATATGATGCAAATATGGCAATCATAGCAAACATGGCATAGCATCAATAATCATATGTCTGTTTCTTTTAACATAATATGACATTTATAGCATCAATTTATATACTTCATATATCTGCTTCTTTCAACATAATATGGCATTTATAGCATCAATTTATATACTTCTCCCCCTTTGTCATCAACAAAAAGGAGAACGATATAAGCATCTTTTGAATATACATGTGATGCCATAAGTAGGTTCATATCATTTATAGGATGCAAACATCTCAAGAAGATCATGACATGGAGATTATCTACATAGAGTGAAAACTTCTTCCTTTTTATTTGTTATTATTCTTTTTGTATTAAGGAGGAAAGTCATTTGTGTAGTTCAAATCGATAGCATGCTTTACAAGGATCAGGATATTTATGTGAGTCAAGTCCTTGCAGAAACTATTTTCCTTTTATAAGAGAGAATCATCAAATTTATTTCTCAAAGGCAATATTTTCACATGATAAGTCTAAAAGCTATGCATTTGCTAGGTGTTTCTATTTGTCAAAAATTTATGATGTGAATCAAAGTTCGAAAGAGAAAAATGTATTCATGAAATCCGATTTGGAACTGAAAATTTAATTTAACACTTTCATGCAAGACTATGTAATTCAATCAATAAAGTCCGAATAATAATTTTAACAAATTTATGCATTCGGACACATCATCATGGCAATCCATCAACATCATGGTATCAGCATCATGGTAATACATCAATATTATGATAATCATGGTAATACATCAATATTATGATAATCATGGTAATACATCAATATTATGATAATCATGGTAATACATCAATATTATAACACATCAATTTCAAGGCTATATTACTTTCACATTCATCATGGAAACCAAGACACAAGGTTTTCAAAGTTGGTATTATAGAAACATTTAACACGAAATCCGATAATGAGTAATGAGATTGAGCAACGTAACCCTGCATATTCTTACATCAAGTAACCATAATGCATTGTGATCAAGGTGAGTAATAAAAAGTTTACAACAACGTAATTATTACAACAAGAGGTTATTGTGTCCACATATACAAACTTTATTCAGGAGGTGGAAAATTAATGTGCCTAAATAAAGAGTCAAATTATCGATGAATTTGCTGCAGTTTAGATAGGATTTGATCTTGCCGGTGTTCAAGCCGATCATGTCTTTGTTCAAATCGGTCCATCCGAATCCCAATGTCTTCAATGGATAATGCATGAGCTTGCTCAAACGGATGTGTTTCCTCAAAGGGACGGATCGGAGAAGATTGAGTGCCCCTAAAGACTGATGTTTCAGGTTCTGGTTCTGGTTGAGGGTGATCGGTTCTTCTAGGCATTCTAACCCAATTATCATTTCTATAAACACATCTCAATCGATGAAGTAGATTTTTGTTTATTATGCTAAACCTATCCACTTTCATCACTTCTTCGTCGGGTGGGATTTGGATATCGTATGCTTTAAGGATTCTAGTGATTATACCTCCATATGGAAGCATCATGTCTCTCTTTGATAGTTCTATCATGTTTTGTTGGATGAGGTATCCAAAACAGATGTTATGTCCTTTCATGATCCAATACATGGTTCCTAATTCCAATTGACTTACTTCATCATGATGATATTGTTTAGGGAGAATGATGCTAGTTAGGATATGATGAAGTACTTTAGTGTTTAGTGGTAGTAGGTGTTCATAGCTTTTAGGAACTATCACTAAGTTGGGATTACCGAAAATTGTTCCTAAGGCTTCAACATATGTTGTCCCAACTGTTTCATTATCCCATGATCCTCTAAAATAAAGTCCTCTATTTTTTACAGGAATGCCTATCATGTCACAAATGAATTTATTCGTAATGGAGATGTGTTATCCTAAGAGATAGGTGGACATTCTTTCTTCTTCATCTACTTGTAGATTGTTGTAAAACAATCTAACAAGTCTTAGATAAATGGGTTCACTAATTTGTAAAATAGGGAGTAGATCTAGGTTGGCAAACCATTGGATTGTTTCTAAGTCTCTTAGTTCATCTAAATCTACATGTTTTCCCTTATTGACACTTCTAAATTCAAAGGAAGAAAATTTTTCAACATGATAGTTTGAATCAAAGAGGGTAAGATCAAAGTCTTCCACTAATCTCCTCTTTCCTTTGTCCCCTAAGGATCTTCTAGAGCCCATAACTACTGTTATTTGAGAGGATAGTAATGAGTAAGTGTAAATGAATCCAAAAACAGAATTTAGAGGGTTCTTAGAGAATACCTTGAGTGAGATCTTCAAGAGAAGGAGAGATTGTTGATCTTTTGCTTTGAAATGAGGAGGATTTGGGATGCTAAGATGGGAGAAATGGAGGTGGAGAGGCTTTGGAAGAGAGAAGAAGGGAAGGGAGTAAGTTGGGGTCGGTTCCACCGTCGGCCCTAGCTTGGTTTAATAGGGGGCAAGATTGCAAGCGGTTGCACCGCTGGCTGGGGCGGTGCAACCGCTTACAACCCGTGACAGCCGGCGGTGCTACCGCCAGCTAGAGCGGTGCCACCACCTGTAGGCAGTGAGCACTCGTTTTGACTACTGTGTGGTCTATTTTGAATGTTTCTTACTTGAGAAGAGCTTTTATTTATGGAGCAGTCAACTTTACTTTCGTAACTACGCAAGAATTTTCATTTTAAGATCACGATAGATCTAGTGATGCGCATATTCTTCTTCAAATGTCATATTCATGTTTGTGACAGTTTGTCCATGTTGGTAAGCTTTGCTTACAACGTGAGTTCATGATATAGTTGAATTTAAAAGTAACGAACTTTTCAGTTTGATGGGATCGGAAATCCAGAGGATATGTGAAGGTACATATGGGTTTCCAATTCTGAGGGATAAAATAGGTTTGTATTGCTTTTGTAATTTTTGTTTTCTAATCCTCTTTTCATTTACGCTTAGGGAGCATCATGTGTTCTTTTTGGATCTCGGGTTATGAATATGGAGAATCCAAAGAGCAGGATATTATTTCTTGCTCTCAGCTTGTGATGGTGTATGTTTCTACAAAAAGGGATAATTTTTAGGTACCCATTTACTTTTGGGTGCCTCAAAAGTTGATCTATATTGTTTGTCATGTTGCATAGAGTTTATCATGGTTCCTTTAAGAACCCAAATTAATTTGTTTGGACTAATTTTCTTGAATGGACAATAATGCGTTTTGTGTCCATGCTTGCAATAAAAGTTGCATTTGCTTTGGTGTTGAACATGTAGGATGGGGCCTTTTATGAAGGTGGTTGGATTTTGGTGAGAATTTCTCATAAATCCGATTCCACTTCTTTTGGGAACGTGACCCTTGTTTGTAAGGATCATGTTCAAAGACTTACTACCAACCTCAAATTTCTTCAAGGTGTCCATGAGTAGCAAGTTTTGCTTTTGGATAGTTTCTAGATCATGAAATTTGATACAAGAGCCTAAACTATTATGATATTCAGTCTTTAACTTATCGAAATCACAATTAAGACTATCATGCTCCTTTTTTAGCAATTTGTATTTTCTACTAATAATCTTGCATTCATCAAATAAATCATGAAAGGCATTTAATAATTCATCAAATGTTAAATCTGCATCAATTAAATTTGTTACCTCCTCTCCGATGGCCATTAAGGCGTAATGAGCAACTTGCTCGGTGTTGGACTCCTCTTCTTCGGATGCGCTCGAATCATCCCATGTTGCTTTGAGCGCCTTCTTCTTTGATGTTCTTTTCTTGGCTTGGGGACAATCACTCTTCTTCTTTGTAGTGTCCCGGCTTTTTGCACTCATAGCAAATAACTTGGTCCTTTTTGGGTTCAAGTTTATTTTTTGTGTCATTTTTAAATTTGTTTATTTTAATGAATTTTTTGAATTTCCTTGTTAGAAGTGCCAAGTCATCGTCACAGTCCTCATCACTTGAGTTTTCTCTCAAGTGGTCATCTAAAGTTCTAAGTGTCATATCCTTCTTGTTCTTTGGAAGGATGTCTTCTTGCTCTTCATGAGCCTTGCATGTCATTTCATAAGTCATTAGTAACCTGATTAGTTCTTCAAGAGGGAAGTTGCTTAAATCTTTAGCCTCTTAAATAGCAGTGACTTTAGGGTCCCAACTCTTAGGAAGGGATCTTAGAATCTTATTTACAAGCTCAAAATCCGAAAAACTTTTGCCGAGTCCTTTTAGACCATTGACGACATCCGTGAAACGGGTGTACATGTCGCCAATAGTCTCGCTCGGTTTCATTCGGAAAAGTTCGAAAGAGTGTATCAAAAGATTGATTTTTGACTCTTTCACTCTACTTGTGCCTTCGTGAATCACTTCGAGTGTATGCCAAATATCAAATGCGGTTTCACAAACCGAAACACGATTAAACTCATTTTTATCAAGCGCACAAAATAAGACATTCATATCCTTTGCATTAAGAGTGAAAGTCTTCTTCTCGAATTCATTCCAATCGATCATTGGAAGAGAATATTTCGAAAATCCATTTTCGATAAGATTCCAAAGTTCAAAATCCATAGAAATAAGGAAGATCCTCATTCGGGTCTTCCAATAGGTGTAGTTCGTTCCATTGAACATGGGTGGACGTGTAATAGAATGACCCTCTTGGTTTTCGGTGTATGCCATCTCTCTTGGGTTTTAATCCATTTGAGAGTAAACTGAGCTCTGATACCAATTATTAGGATCAAGAGCACTAAGAGGGGTGAATTAGTGCAGCGGAAAACTTTTAACGTTTTCAAAACGCGTTCGTACGACAAAGCTGATTTCAATAGAAAAGTCGATTCGTAAATTTCTTTAACTTAAGATTAGGCAAGAAGTAGTTAAAATAAACTTGTTAAGGCAGTTTGCAGTTGTGATGGAAATCAGAACGTAAGTGCAAACTGAAATACGATATTCGTATGAGAAAAGCGATTTCAGTAGAAAAGTCGATTCGTAAATCACTTTAACTTAAGATTAGGCAAGAAGTAGTTAAAATAAACTTGTTAAGGCAGTTTGCAGTTGAGATGGAAATCAGAATGTAAGCGCAAACTGAAATACGATGTTCGTACGAGAAAAATAATTTATGTCTAAACACGATTCGGAAAATATGGAGCTTGGAAACGCAATCGTAAAAGCGCAGAATGCAGTAAGCTGTGAAGGAGGTTTGCAATAAGGATAATAAGCTCAAAGTAAATGCAAACCAGAGAGCAGCGCGATTTAGAGTGGTTCGGTCAATCTTGACCTACATCTACTTCTGGCTTCCTCCACCGATGAGGTCGCCGACGTCCACTAGAGGCCTTCCTTTAATAGGCGAAGGCCAACCACCCTTTTACAAATTCACTCCTTTTGACGGGCTTAGGAGACAACCCTTATAAACTTTTCTCTCCTCTCTTAAAAGTTCTGAACTTGGAAGAAAAGAGGAAGAAGAACCTTTAGCTTATACAACACTTTTGAGCTCTAAAATCATAGAGTAAGATCAAGATTTTGGTGGTTTTCGTTGCTCTTTTATTGCTGAAAGGGGGGTATTTATAGGCCCCAAACCAATTTGAATTTCGAGCTCAAAACTGTCAATTCCCGAAATTTCGGGGTCTGGCGGTTGCACCGCCTAACAGAGCTCGAAGACTGAGCCTCTGGGCGGTGCCACCGCTTGTCAGGGGTAGTTGCACCGCCTGGCAGAGCTCGGAGACCGAGCTCAGGCGGTGCCACCGCCTGACTAGGGCGGTTGCACCGCTGTCAGAGGTGGTTGCACCGCCTAGTCTCGCTCGGAGACTAAGCCCTGGCGGTGCCACCTCTGGCTGGTGATCTGGGTCCGAATGGTTTGATCCATTCGGCCCAATTTGATTCTTTCAAGGGCCCAATTGCCCCTAGATTAAGTTAATGGGATCACCTCCCAATTCTAACTTAATCATTGTGCTAACTACGACAATTCTTAAGACTTTTACTATTGCTTGCTCCGGTGCGTCAATCGCTTCTTCCGGCGAGCTTCCAGCGAACATCCGATGGACCTCCGACAATGCTCCTGCGGACTTCCGGCAAACTCCTGGACTTGCGACGATCCTCTTGGCGAGTTCCGACGAGCTTCTTTTGGCAAGCTCTTGGACTTCTCGGATTTGTTCCCGCAAAACCTCCGACGACCGTCTAGACTTCCGTCAAGCTCTTGAACTCCCAACGTGATCATTGTCCTGACTCCGGTGCAACTCCTGCTGCATGTCTTACTTTCATCGTAGTTAATCTTGCACACTTATCTCAACATATGGATTAGATAACAAATGATAATTGATGTCATCATCAAAATCCGAGATTCAACAAAAGGACTTAAAACCAAGCCAAAACATACTGCTATGTAGCTATACATATAGACAAGAGCAACGAATGGTTTGTTGAATAGAGTTGTTGCGGGTGCGCAATGACCGTTCATAACAAACCAGAGGAGCTTCTTCCTCAAGCGCGTGTTCCGATAGTTCTTGATCTCGTTGTTTGTCCTCTCGGGCAGCTTCACAGCGATCGAGGCCACCTTCCATGAAGAGAAAGCGTTTAGTTAGGTAAATATCAAAACACCATGGCTATTACTTGTTCTCTAGAAAGAGCAGAGATGAAAGTTGTGCTTATGGGATGTAAGACGGAAATAAAAATAGAATATCATAATAATTAAGAGAGAATAATTTCAATCAAGAAAGTAAGCATAGTATACCTTTATTAAACAACAAGACAAAACTTAGAAAAATATTTTACTCTCAAGTGCATATACTTTTACTTCATGAATCATGATCTTATTTATAGGATCTAATGGTAACTACCTCATCCCATCATGTCACTCATGATTAAGTTTGATATAGTAACTATCCTCATGACTCTAATTTCTTAGATCATGGGTTACTTATATAGAGCTACTTAAAACATAATTATAACTATCTAAAACATGATAATTAACTAAGATAACTATATATGAATCGATTCTTAACAATCTCGCATGATTCATAGTTACATACACCAATTTGAGACATAAAAAAAAAATATACTTCTGAATTGGAAGTGACTTGGTGAAAATATTTGTAACTTATTCATCTATGCTACAATGCTTCATTGTTATAGCTCTACTTGCTACAAGATCCCGGATAAAATAATAGCATATCTCTATATGCTTCATTCATCCATAAAATGTTGGATTATTCATCATTGCAATTGTGGTTTTGTTATCATAAAATATTTCAATTTCTTCTTTTTGTTCTTGATGAAGATATCCAATAAGTCATCTAAACCATATTGCTTAACATGCGGCTGATGTTGCAATTACATATTCTCCTTTCGATGTCGATAACATAGTTATTGCTTGCTTCTTTGAATTTCAAGATATAGCTCCTCAACCGAGGTTACAAATATTATTTAAAGTATTTTTTCTATTATCTAAAGCTCTTGTCCAATCATTATTAGTGAAACTAAATAATTTACATTTAAAATTATGAGAATATCAAATATAATAATATGTAATTCCAATAATATAACACATAATTCTTTTAATAGCTCAGAGATGATATTTGCTTAGATTATGTATAAACTTGGATACTACATTAATAGTGAAGGTAATATATAATCAAGTATGAGTTAGATAAATCAAATCTCTAACCAAACTTTTGTAGTATCTTACATTTATGAAACATGTACCATTTTTAAATTTTAATTTCTCTTTCATATTATTATTGTGGCTTTATGATTAATCATATTATACATTTCGAATAGATCTATTATATACTTTTTTATGAAATACAAGTTTTATTTAATCCTTGCTTCACCTCCAACCCAAGAAAATAGTGTGGTAGATTTAGATCTGATATTTCAAACTTATTCATCATATATTTTTTAAATTCTTCCATAAAAGAGTTAGATAAACCCATATATATATATATATATATATATATATATATATATATATATATATATATATATATATATATATATATATATATATATATATATATATATATATATATATATATATATATATATATATATATATATATATATATATATATATATATATATATATATATATATATATATATATATATATATATATATATATATATATATATATATATATATATATATATATATATATATGTATATATATATATATATATACATATATATATATATATATACATGTATATATATATATATATATATATATATATATATATATATATATATATATATATATATATATATATATATATATATATATATATATATATACATATATATATATATATATATATATATATATATATATATACATATATATATATATATATATATATATACATATATACATATATATATATATATATATATATATATATATATATATATATATATATATATATAGATAAACCATAAGAATATTATGTTTACCTTCCTTATTTAGATAAAGAATATATTCATTATTGATATTTTGATGAAAATAATAATCAATTTTGTTGTACTATACCCTTGGAGTTTATTTAAGCCCATAAAGAACTTTCTTTAGTTTATACAGCTTTTTTCGTATTCTTTAGCTAAAAAACCTTTGGGTTGAGTAACAAATACCTCTTCTTATAAATCATCATTTAAAAACATAGATTTTATATAAAATTGATAAACAGACCAACTCAAGTGAGCAGCTAAAGCTAAAAAAGTTCATATGGTTTCAAATCTAGCAATTAAAAAAAAAGTATCGTTAAAATCATTATCTTGTTTTTACAAATATTCTTTTGCTATAAGCCGAGTCTTGTGCTTTTGGATACTTTCATCTGTATTATACTTTATTTTGAACATTTATTTTAATCCAATAGCTTTCTTTTCTTTTGGTAGATCCGTTAACCCTTAGGATTTGACTTGATGTCCTTCTTTACTAACTTTTGTCATTCATTTTTTCAACTACTTTCTCAAAACTTATAGGATTTGAAATAAACAAAATAAATATTAAATAATAAATTTTTGTTAGTGATCTAAATTTTCCTAGAGGGGTTTCATCTAAAGAATCATTTGATAAATTTGAATTGCTACTAGGTGAGATTGATGATGAAATTATTAGAGCATGATTTATCACTTGATTCTATCGAGTGTCTAGTTTTACTAGAATCTAAATTATTTTTTCACCTTCATTGGTCTCCCAATTCTAACTTAACCTTTCATTAAACATAAGATTTTTATTAATAATAACTTTGCTATTAATAAGATTATACAATCAATATGCTTTGGATTGTAAGGAATAATTAAATAAGATGTATATTTTAGATTTTTCATCAAGCTTATGATCATTTTATAAATTTATCAAAGCATAAGCAATACAACTAACAATTCTTAGATGACTTACACTTAGCTTCATACTATACCAAGCCTCAAAAGGAGTTCAATTTATAATAGCTTTTATTAGTGAAATATTCAATAAATAAACTTCTGTTACAACTACTTCTACCCAAAACTAATTTAGAAGATGCTTTTCTTTAAGTAAACTTCTTGTTATTTTAATGATAATTTGATTCTTATGTTCAACTATACCATTTTGCTCCGGTATATATGGTGGTATTAATTTCCTACGAATATTATTTTTTTATAAAAATAATTAAACTCATTAGATAAAAATTTACTATCTCTATTTGTTTGAAATGTCTTTATGCATCTACTACTTTGTCTTTCTACAAGTGCCTTGAATTTTAAAAAAATTATCAAATATTTCATATTTCAGTTCTAGAAAATATATCCAACTTATACAACTATAATCATCAGTAAACAATAGAAAATATTGACTGTCATCGAATATTTTTTTATTCATAAGTCCACATAAGTTAGCATAAATTAATTCAAAATAATTAGATGCTCTCTATGCTTTTTCAATATGAAATAATTTTTTACTTTGTTTGCTATAAATGTATCCTTCACATATATCAAGTGTATTAATTTTGAACAATCAAAAAATTATTATTATTTATTTAATAACCTTAAAACATTAATGTTAAGATATTCATATCTTAAATGCTATAATTTAGACTCATTCTTTTGAGTTACAATAATAGTATGGCTTTTAATATTTGAAACATTAAGTGAAAACATCTTGTTTTATGTCATACAAACATTTACTATAATAAAACTAGATTTTTTATCTTTAATAATGCATGAATCATCATCAAATATAATTGAATATCTGTCATTTATCAATTGTCCAATATTCAACAAGTTATGTTATAAACTATGAACAAAGAAAACATTATCAAGCTATTTTACCTTCTCTTGACTTGTCTTCACCTCAATTATACCCTTTCCACTTATAAATTTCATCAATATATCTAAATATTAATCTTATACCTAATATATGATTAGAACATCTATTATCAAAAAATCAAATATTATTTGAGATATCATAACTTATGAATGAGTTATAAACAACTTATTATTTCCTTCATTTTCCTCCATATAACTTGCTTGCATTTTTCTTTTATAGTAATTTGCCTTCATATTACCAAACTTTTTATAATAATAATATTGAATTCCACTCTTATATTTTTTAATCATAATTTTATTAATTTTATTTATCATGCCTATCAAAGTATCATCTTCCTCTTCTATTTCCTCTATTATGAAATCCTCCTTTCCCACGTCCTCTTTCTATTGATTTTTTTTGTCTCTTCTTTTGAAGTAAAAGACTCCCTCTTAACCTAAAATATTTTTCTTTATTTTTCTCAAGTGACCTATTCAACCTTGCTTCATGTGTTTGTAAGAAACTTATTAGTTCATCAAATGAAAAGATAGATAAATTTTTTGACTCCTTAATTATGATAATAACATGATCAAATTTTAGAATTAAACTTCTCAAATCTTTTATAATAATTATATGATTATGAATATAATTATTATAATATTTTATTTGACTAATAATTTCAGTCACTTGAGAAAAAAAATCTTACACCAATTCTTTGTTTTTCATAAACAAAATTTTAAACTCACGACAAAGGGTTTAAAATTTTATTATAATTACCCTCGATGAACCTTGAAATTTATTTTGAAGTATAAACTAAGTTTGCATTTAGATTATCGCTATTGTAATCCTTAAGAAGATTGTCTCATGTATAACTTGAATGAAAAATAATATCTTTGAGTCCTTCTTTCTATTCTCCCTCAGCTTGGTTTCTTCATTTGCATTTGTATATATATTCTTATTAAGTCCCAAATATCCAAAGACTTAAATAGAGTCTTCATCTTGATACTTCAAAATTCATAACATTTATCCAAAAAGATAGGAATAAGGGATTGAGACATAGAAATATCATTAGAAGTTATAATGCCACATATGTTGTAAGGGTTCAGAGTGAAACTTAACTCTGATACCACATATGTTGGGGATATAGTAGAAAATAAATAAAAAAAGAATACTATGATGGAATTAAAAAATAATGCTTTCAATCAAGAAAATCAAATAGTAAGACTAAGAATACCTATAAAATATTCTCAAGTGCACACACCTTTGCATCATGAACCATGATCCTATTTATAGGATCTAATGGTAACTACCTTATACCATCATGTCACCCATGATTAAGTTAGGTGTAGAAATCATCTCTATGACTATAACTTCTTATATCATAGGCCACTTAGGTAGAACTACTTAGAATATAATTATAACTATCTAAAATATGATAACTACTTAAGATAATTACCTATAAATTAATTCGGAATAGTGCTACTCTTCTTCTTTAGTATCTCTTAATGTTAATGTTAGGTACATGGCCTATTCAGTCCTAGTGGGCCTTAAAAATCCACAACTCACATCAACCATTAAAACTCTTTTCTCTTTTAACTTAAACCTTTTTTTTCTTTTAATATAAACTTGTGGCAACTAGGGAAAGAGAACTTATAGCTATAGTGGACATTGCTAGGAGAAATCACAACAGTGATAGTTAAGGATAGAGGAACACGAGAAAAAGAAAATGAAAGAAGACGAGGGCAATATGCATGATGATATAATCCTTATATCTTTATTATTCTATTATGATTATTGAGTGGGTTTTAGGTCGAAGACTCTGAGATTTATATGTTTATTATTTTTATAGTGGATCTGTTTCTTTAGCTTGTCCCATAATTTTTTCCCTTTGTGTTGTAAGGGTTTTCCAAGTAAATCTTAGTGTTATATGTGATTATGATTTTTATTTAATTTTTTTGCTGCATGTTATAGCCTACTCATATTTGTTCATATACAAGATTTTTTATCCCATCAACTAGTATTATAGTAAGTTTTGGTGATACTTAATTTTTATATCTAAACTAGTGATTTAAAAATGTGCTCGGACGCTTGTTTAGGCGCTCAGGTGAGGAGAGGTGAGACCCGAGCGCCTCGCTTCATTTCCAAGCGGCGCGCTTCAAAGAGGCGTCGCTTGGGTGCTTGCCCGAGCCTAGGCACCGGGCGCTTCAAGCGAGCGCTTGGGTTAAACCAAGCGACCGAACTAGTGTTGGAGGTCTAGTTCGGTCTCCAGTGCTTTAGTTAGTTCAATAGAACCAACTAAAGCACCAATATCAACATGACTTCCCCAACTCTAACCCTGCTTGCCGTTCAAGCTACTATTGTCACTGCTCGCTACCGCTACTGTTGTCGCCACTCGCCACTCTCGCTGCCACTGCTCGCTACTACTGCTGCCACTCCCACTATCGCCGCTCATCGCTCTCACTCCTATAGCCGCTACTACCATTGCCACTGTCTTTGCTCGCTACTTCTGCTCCCACTCGCGCTGCTGTTGTCACTTCTCGCTGCTACCATTGCCACTGTCTCCGCTCGCCACTTCCGCTCCCACTACTCGCTGCTGCTAGTGCCACCGTTGCCGCTTGCCGCTCCCGCTGTCGCTGCTATTGCTCGCTACTACCGCTCCCCCTCCCGCTCTTCTTAGTTAACACCCTCAGTCTTTCAACTCTTCCCTTACACTCTTCTCCTCTTTCGATAGTATACTGTTAACTGTATACTAGTAATAGTATTTATATTTATTAGATTAATTTAATAGCATATTTTTATTTAAAAATTTAAATAATTATATTTATTAATTATATTATATATTTTTTATATTTTAGTGCCTCACTTTGCTCGGGCAAGCGCCTAGTGCCTCGGGTGTTTTTGGACCTTGGCACCTAGCGCTTTTTAAATCACTGGTCCGAACATGGAGGCTAGTAGTGTTTCCCGTATAGTTAGCTTGAATAGAAATAATTTGATGATATGGAAACTAATAATAAAAAGCCTCTTGTATTGTAAGGATTTGTATGGACTTTTGCAAGAGGATGGTACAAAGCCCGCAACTATAATAAATGATAAGTGAAAGAAGTTAGATCAAAAAGCAATCGGGTTTATTCAATAATGGCTCGATAACAGTATCTTTCACTATGTTTCTATTAAAAGTTTTGCACACTCCCTTTTGAAAAAGTTGGAAGGTCTCTATGAGAGAAAAATAATTGACAACAAGGCTTTCTTAATAAAAAAACTTGTGAACCTAAAATATAAAGAGGGCGCTTCTATTGCTGAGTATTTAAATAAAAAATAGAGTATCACTAACCAGTTATCCTCTATGAAAATATCTCTTGATGATGAGTTGCACCCATTATTACTTCTTAGTTCATTACTAGAAAGTTAGGAGACATTAATATTTTCCTCAGGAATTCTACGCCAGATGGTGTTGCTACCATAAGCCAAGTAACAAATAGTTTGTTAAATGAGGAGTTGAAAAGAAAAAATTCAGTAACATCTCAGATTAATTTATAGGCACTTGTCTAAAAAATTAGAGGAAGGTTAAAGTCCAAGGATAGAAGTGGTTCATGCATGGGTAAAAGCAAGTCAAGATCAAGAAAATATATTATTTATTACAATTGTAGTAAGAAAGGATATTACAAAAATCAATACAAGCAACCTAAGAAAAGCAAGGAAAAGAGAAAAGAAGTGGAGCCTATAGAGTTAAAAGATAATACCATAGCTATAGTGCAGGATGGTGACTATTTGATTTTATGTCCTGAGGATATTTTTTCTTGTATGTATCAGGATCTTGAGTATGTAATTGACACAAGTGCTTCTTACCATGCTACAACACGGAGGGAGTTCTTTGCTACCTACAAGCTTGAAAATTTTGGTGTTGTCAAGATAGGCAACTATGGCACAACAAATATTATCGGCATGGGGGATATCAATATAAAGACCAATCTTGGCTATAAGTTAGCACTTAAGGACATGAGACATCTTGTTGACTTGAGACTAAATTTAATTTTAGTTGGAAGGCTAGATGATGAAGACTTTAATAGCAAATTTTACAAAGAGCAATGCAAGCTTAGTAGAGATTCTCTTATTATAGTTAGTGGGAAGAAAGATTATACCTTTTACAAATTATAGGCTAAAGATTGTAGTGAGTAGTTGAATGATACAAAGAAAAACTTTAGCATGGATTTATAGCATAGGCGACTTAGACACATGAGCGAGAAAGTACATGTCTGAACCATTGTATTGATTGTTTGGTTGGTAAATAATATAGAGTTTCTTTTGCTAGTCCTATTTTATCTAGAAAAATATATGCGTTGGATTGTGTCTATATAGATATATGTGGTTTTTTAAGGATAAAATCTCTTGGTGGATTTAGTAATATTTTTTGTATCAATGGTATACTTTATTTTATCACTTTTATAGATATTTTTTCTAAGAAATTTTGGGCCTATGTTATGAAGACCAAAGATTAGGTTATTAATATTTTCAAAGAGTTTCATGCCAAAATTGAAAGAGAGATAGAAAGACAATTGAAATATATAAGATTAGATAATAGTTGTAAGTATACAAGATTGTTTGATGATTATTATAGGTCATATAGTATCCAACATAAGATGACAGTTCTTGGTATGCCTCAACATAATACAATTACAGAGAGGATAAACCACACCATCATAGAAAAGATCAGATGTATGCTTTCACAAATCAAGCTGCCCAAAAAGTTTTGGGATGAGGTTTTAATGACTACAATTGATATGATTAATTTGTCTCGAATAAGTATTGATTATTTGGTTTTCATGCATTTGCACAAGTTTCAAACATTGAGATATCCAAGCTGGATAGTAAGATAAAATAATGTATTTTTCTTGACTACTTACATGAACAGTTTGATTAGAACCTTGGGGATTAAAAAAAAAAAGAGATGTTTAGAAGTAGAGATATGGTCTTCTCTGAGGATCAAACCCTTAGAGATTTGAAGGAGACACCAACCAAGACTTATGTAGAAGGACTAATACACTGTGACTCGATTACTCCTCTAGTATATCAAGAGGATAGGGGAGATGTGTAGGAAGATGGTGTAGAGGTCGATATTGGTTTACTTGCAAGACATGTTGAGTAAGAAGACAACTTTCTACATAACCTCAATTGAGAAGATCTTCTAAACAACGCCAACCTTCTAAAAGATACTCTATAGATGAGTATGCGATGCTTACTAATGTAGGTGAACCAGAAGTTACCAAGAAGTAGTTGAAAGTGAGTAGAAAAAAAAAGGTTAATTGCTATGCAGAAAGAGATTGATGCTCTATAGAAGAATCACACATATGATTTAGTGTAGCTACCAAAGAGAATGAAGGCCTTGAAGAACAAGTAAGCTTTTAGGTTGAAGACTAAAACAATATTATCAACTAAAGTACAAAGCTAGATTATTTTTGAAAGGCTTTGGTCAAAAGAAATATATTAATTTTGAAAAAAAAAATTCTCTTATTATTAAAATATCTTATATCCGTATTGCTCTTGGTATTACTACTAGCCTAGACTTGAAGGTTAAGTAGTTGGATGTAAAAAAGCTTTCCATGATGATTTGGAGGAAAAAATTTATATGGAACAAACAGAATGCTTTAAAGTCAAAGATAAAGAAAATTTTATCAACAAGTTGAGGAAGAGCTTCTATAGGTAGAAGCAAGATCCAAGATAGTGGTACAAAAAATTTAATTCATTTATAATTAAAAATGAGTATAAAAGAATGACTTTAGATCATGTATATCAAACAGTTTGGTGAGGATTTTATTATTTTCTTATTTTATATTGATGATATGTTTATCTTTGGAAAAGATATATCTATAATTAATAGGTTAAATAAAGAATAAAATGAGTCTTTTGTAATGAAAGATATGGGCCAGCAAAGCAAATACTATATATGCAGATTTCTCATAATAGAAAAAAATAAGAAGATTTGATTGCCATGGAAGAAATAAGAATGTATTAGATAGGTTTAGTATGAGCAATGCAAAGCCAGTTGGTTATCCTCTTTCAGATCACTTCAAGTTGTGCTCAAAGTAGAGTCCATCAAGTGATGAGGAGAATAAGAAAATGCAAAAAATTCCTTATGCTTCAAAAATCGAAAGTTTGATATATGGTATGTACAAGTTCGGACATCACATATGTAGTGGGTGTTGCTAGCAGATTTCTTGCAAATCCAAGCAAATGACACTAGGCAGTAGTGAAGTGGATTTCTTAGATATCTTAAAGGGAGCTCCAAAGTTTATTTAAGCTTTGGAGGTGGACCACTTGTGTTGATAGGTTACACAGATGTAGATATGGTAAGAGATATTGATACGAGGAAGTCCACATCAAATTTTGTACTCACTTTTATAGGAGGAGTTGTGTCATGGCAATCCAGATTATAAAAGTATATTATCCTCTCCACCATAGAGGTAGAATATTGTTATTACATATATTTGTAAAGAAATACTATGGATAAAAGAATTCTTACAAGAATTGGGGTTGAAATAGGAAAATTATATAGAGTACCATCCATTTGTGTAAGAACATAACTTTTCATTCTAAGTCAAAACATATAGATGTCAGATACTACTCACTAGATTCGAAATGTATTTGAAGAGAAGTAATTACAACTTCAGAAAATTCACACAAATGATAACCGGACAAATATATTGACAAAGACCTTACCAAAAGAAAGGTAGGAGATGTATGACGGTTGGTCGACATGAGTTTGCATTGATGAGTCATGGAATAACCTCTCTTATGGGTTGAAGGGGGAGGTTATTGGGCATATGACCTATTTATTTAGCCCATAGTGTGCCTTAACAACTCACAACCCACATCAACCATTAAAAACCTTTTCTTTTTTAACCTAATTTTTTTTTTAACCTACTCTTATGGTGGCTAGGGTAGAAAAAGAGGGTTTGCGGCTATAGTGGATATGGCTAGGAGAAACCGCAATAGCTAGTTGAAGATAGAGAAACAAGAGAAGAAGAAAAGGAAAGAAGATAAGGGCCAAGTAATTCTTGCATCTATGTTATTCGCTTATGATTGTTGAGAGGTTTTGGACAAGAGACTCTATATGTTTATTATTTTATAGTGGATTTGTATCTCTTTATGTTGAAGGGATTTTTTCCCTTGTGATTTTTTCCCTTTGTGTTGAAGGGATTTTTTATGTAAATCTTAAAATTCTATATAATTATTATTTTCATTTAATTTTTTACTTTACGATCTACTCATATTTGGTCATATACAAATTTTTTTTATTCTATCATAAAAACATATATGCAGGTACATTTCAAAAGAGACTTAAAAGGAAATGATTCATGATATATCCTCATCCATGCAAAGACATTAGATATATCCTTTTTCCAACCATGTAGATATGGTTATGATGTGGAGATTTGAAGGGTTGAAGAATACCAAACTATGACCGTGAATGTGGAATTTCCGGATGTGATTGCATGATTGCAGGAGAGTAACTAAGGATTAGGTTTGCCATGCCACTCGACAAGGGTTTAACGGTCAAAAGCATTGAAATCTCTATGGCAAGGCTGAGAAGGATCCATGCACCTTCTCCCCTCAATTTGACACAGCACTTACTCTGCATCTGATCTGAGATGAAGAATTGAGGTGAATCATCCAAACTTTGGCACACGTTCCCCTTGATTTTCAAGTTCATGAACTGCTTGGGTTGTGTAAATTAGGTAGGATACGGGAAAAATTAGCTTAATCCTACCAAAGTAATCTTATGAATATTGGTTAGAAATAACATCTATCATGTTCTGCTCTGATCCTTATTGTCACACTTCAAAATCAGCAAGAACGTTCGAATTGGATCGAAGGAGAGGCAGCCGTTCATCGTATGCATTATAACGAGTTCTAGATCTTGTTTAAGGAGCAAAATGACATCAATTATTGATCAATCATAGCTGCGGTCTGATCAAGGTGTAAAAGTTTTGTTGTGCTATATGATTTTGCTGCAAGTAGCTTCATGGCTTGGTGTCCTTATGCCAGGCATTGGTGTCCACTGTGGTCATTATAAATTGCTTTGAGCATGAGAAACTCCATCGCATCCCATTGGCCCAGCTTGTCAAATTGCATAAACTAGTTGTTTCAGCCCAGATTCTGCAAGTGCTGAGAAGGAAACAGTGATGGCACAGCTCTGATCTATGATTCATTTTCCAGCTGAGATTCTGTAGTTGTTGGATCAGAATGAATCGATGTTTATATGATCATATATATACCTAGATTCCCTTAAATAAAAACCAAGAATGGCGTATCTCTTTAACAATGATCATCTGATGCCCATTCTGAACCAAAAGATCTATCTACATATGGATGTCTCCGCAAACACTGCAAACCAGGAAAAACTTCAAATCTGACAGTGAAGAACACAGAGTTGATCATGTGAAAAGAAGAGGAAGGAAAAGAAATGCATGCAATGCACCAGGTTGACTTCTTGTCGTATCGTAAGGCACTGCATACTTGATCTGCAATTGCCCCCACACTGTAAGTTGACATCGAGTGGTTGTTCTGTGAGATGTGTTGGTCAACTCAGGACACAATTTAGGCTCTCCACTACGAAATCCTCCACAGCTTCTCTGACGCTGCATCACCATCTTGTAGGATCTATTGGCAGAATAACGAAGGAAACACACAGCATATTGTATTCCTGTTGCGTTTCTTTGCTGATAGCTGCGAAACATCCACATTGTCATCGTTTCCTTGATGAAAAAACTATGGCCAGCTTTCCTTAGTTTCAGCAAATAATAGCATGCAGATGCAGAAAGTGAGAGTTGACTAACTCTTCAACTTTCTCTTTCATAGCAGCTGATGTATGTCAAAAATGCTTTCTTATGGATTTTTGCTTCCACTACCAGTTACAATAGCATCTCATTTAAAAGCTATTTTATGTATACCATCACCATGATAATTTGAGGGGACTAATCTATCATGCGATTACCAGTGTCGATACGAGGAGTTCGCAGAGGAACTATAATTCATTTTTTGCAGAAATAATGTTCAGTCATTTTCATGTTAGTTGAGGAGATTGTTAATCAAACATTTCATATCTAACCTCCATAATTCAGTATTACATCTCACTGTCCCACCTGAATCCACCTTAGCCATTGCCATGAGCTTATGTAGAATTTGATGATGCTTCCTGTCACTGCTGCCGTCAACCATCAACATCATACAGCTTATATAGGCTCATGCAACTTTGAATCGTTTCTTTATATGATATAAAAATGAGGAAGCAGACAGCTTCCTTCAGCAAACAAGTTATTGAATTCATGCTTATGTTTAAGATATGGCCACTTGGAACAATGAATACAGAAGGAACCACGATCACTCATGTCAAGAAACCTATGATAGCCAACAGTGTCTTTTTAACAGAAATCCTATGTTAGAAGATGGTATTCACGATCACTCATGTCAAGAAACCACGAACAAGGCATCTACTCTTGTGAATCCGACACCCTGTATGCTTCTTCTTGGTCAGTACAAAATGGCTGACAATATCATGAAATGAGAACCATTTGGATTTGAGAATGGAAGAGAAGAGTTTCACATTAAAAGAAAAAAACAAGGTATTATCATTTCCAGTTACCTAATATAAATCCTGTCTTGCCTCAACGATGTTAAACAATCGAGTTTCTTTTTTATGAAGTGGATTGAAAATTCAGAATCTTGAGAGGCTAAATCCAAATCTCTTCTTCATAAAAGAGTTATTGTCGTAAACATCTGCAAGTTTTGAAAGATGTGAAATTTTAGCCACGTAAATGTTCATTTAATTCCCTCCATTTGGAATCATAGTAAGCAATAACTGCTCAGGTTGCATGTGCCAAAAGTTAGTATGCACTTTACTTTATGCTTCTCCCTCCGCATAGGTGCGGTTATTGTTGTTAGCACACTAAAATTATGCTTCTGACATTTTCTAGTGTCATGAAGAAAGGACAGACTCATCTTTAGCAATCATGGATGAGTTGTATCAGTTCATCACAGCCGGTCACTGTCATGATCAGGTCCTCTGACTAAACAAAATTGCTCTGATTGAGATGTTTCTATTGGTTCTACAGATTTCAACAGGATATATATTATATGCATCCTATACCACAATAAGCAATCAAGTCAACCTCGATTAATAGATTCTAGGTAGGAGCTTATTATTTAGGATGTACAAAAAAAAAAGGTCAAAACAAGCAAATGATTCATCCAAAACAAGGGAACCATTATGGTAACAGCAACCTTATATGTAAGCAGCACTGACCACTTCTTTCCTGTTCATCATGGATCGGTTCCTAGAAGAACTGCACTCAATTCTTATAGAATCGATGATCACCTGACTAGTTCTAATTAGGTATGATTTGGTTGAGGATTGATGCCATTAAATTCAAATTTCAGATGAGCAAAAGATTATGTGCAGACTAGTGTGTTATATACCCGTCCATATGATGGATGCAGCGGGTCTTATAGCTGCTCGTGTAGACTAGGGATACAGTACAAGTGCTCATTGGAGAATGAGTTCACTAATTGATCCGCTTACGTAATACTAGATGGTTGATTATGCCTTATTGTCAGACAATGATTCCGTAGTCTTAGTGGTATATCTAATCCTTAGACTTGAGACACCAAGGATGTCCTGTATGAGTGCTCTACTCTTTGATACCAAACTTATAGGTTTGGCTATCACAGATCTAGTACAACTGGTCATTGGGAGTGGTAGTTGTTGAATCTCATATTTTGATGATGAAGTCAATTGTCATTTGTTGTCTAATCTATGTGTTGAGATAAGTGTGCAGGATTAACTACGATGAAAGTTAGACAAGCAGCAGGAGTTGCGCCGGAGTCAAGATCATGATCACGTTGGGAGTTCGAGAGTTCGACGGAAGATCGGACGGTCGTCGGAGGTTCCGCAAGGAAACAGATCCGGAAAGTCCGAAGCTTGCTGCCGGGCTCGCCGAACTTCGCCAAGTGGATCGTCGCAAAAGTCCAGAGTTTGCCGGAAGTCCGCAAAGAATCACCGAGGGTTCATCGGATGATCGACGGAAGTTCGCCGAAAAACTCGGGAAGAAGCGATTGACGACGAGCAAAGCTGCAGAAATTGTCTTAGATTTAATCAGAGTTAGCACGCTGATTAAGTTGGAAAATGGAAGGTGATCCCATTAACTTAATCTTGGGGCAATTGGGCCCCCGAAAAGATTGAAATTGGGCGAATGGAGCTAACCATTCGGACCACGATTACCGAGGAGGTGCAACCGCCAGGCCGAGAGGTGGCACCGCTGGGCTATGTCTCCCCCGAGACCGGCGGTGCAACCGCCCAAGAAGAGGTGCAACCGCCTGGGCTCGATCTCGAGCTCGCCAGCGATGCAACCTCTCGGTCAGCGGTGCAACCGCCTTTGAGCTCGGTCTTCGAAGCTCGGCGAGAGGTGCAACCGCCTCGGCAGAAGGTGGCACCGCCTGAGGCTCGGCCTTGAGCTCACCAAGCGGTGCAACCTCTCGATCGAGGTGTAACCGCAACTCGATCCCTAATTCGGGATTTGATCGTTTGAGCTCCAAATTTGAACTGGGTTGGGGCCTATAAATACCCCACCCATTCAAAGACACAAAAAGAGAGAGACCTACACCGAAATCTTGATCTTCTCTGTGATTCTTGAGCTCAAAATTGTTGTAAAGCCTTTAAGTCTCCTCCTTCGTTCTTTAAGTTTCTGAATTGTAAAAGTGAGGAGAGAAAAAGGTTCTGTAAGGGTTGTCTCCCCGAGCCCATCAAAAGGAGTGAAACTGTAAAGGGCAGTTGGCCTTAGCCCATTGAAGGAAGGCAGCTAGTTGACGCCGGTGACCTCGTCGGAGGAGGAAGCCAAAAGTGGAGTAGGTCAAGACCCACCGAACCACTCTAAATCTCTGGTTTGCTTTTACTTTGAGCACTTTATCATTACTGCAAACCTCCTACATAGCTACTGCCCTCTGCGCTTTTACTTAACGAAGTCTCTAAGTTCTGATCTTTCCGAATCGCATTCGGGGCGTAAATCGGTGTTTTCAATTTATCTTTACACTGCAGTTTACACTTACGTTTTGATTCCATTTATAACTGCAAATTGCTTTCTGCATATTCATAAAACACTTTTCAAAGTTCAAAACTGTGTTTAGACGTAAAATTACGCTTTGACGTAAAAACTGCGTTTAGACGTAAAACTGCGTTTAGACGCAAAACTGCGTTTAGACGTAAAACTGCATTTAGACGTAAAACTGCGTTTAGACGCAAAACTGCGTTTAGACGTAAAACTGCATTTAGGCGATAAAACTGCGTTTAGGCGTAAAACTGCGTTTAGACGCGAAAACTGCGCTTAGGCGATAAAACTGCACTTAGGCGAAAACTGCACTTAGGCGTAAAACTGCGTTTAGATGCAAACTGCGCCAGGGCGCAAAACTGTGTTTAGACGCAAACTGCGCTAGATGCAAACTGTGTTTAGGCGAAAACTGGCGCTTAGACGCAATCTCGCGCTTTTTAGACGCAAACTGCACTTAAATGCAAACTACGCAGGACGCAAATCTGCATTTAGACGCGAAACTGCATTTAGACGCAAACTAAATAAACTACACTTAGATACAAACTGTGAATCGGCTTTTACATCGAAATCGTTTTTATTGGATGAACGCAGCTTTTGTTTTTAAATCGCTTAAAGATTTCCGCTGCACTAATTCACCCCTCTTAGTGCTCTCGATCCTAACAATTGGTATCGAAGCGAGTTAACTCTCTAACGGATTAAAACCCAAGAGAGATGGCATGCATGAGAAACAAAGGGGCATTCTATTACACATCCACCCATGTTCAGTGGGACGGACTACACCCTCTTGGAAGACCCAAATGAGGATCTTTCTTATTTCTATGGATTTTGAACTGTGGAACCTTGTTGAAAACGGATTTTCAAAGTCTTCTCTTCCAATGATCGATTGGAATGAATTGGAAAAGAAGGCTTTTAGCTCTTAATGCAAAGGCTATGAATGCCTTATTTTTAAGTGACTTGATAAAAAACAAGTTTAATCGTGTTTCAACTTGCTTAAACTGCATTTGATATTTGGTACACACTTGAAGTGACCCACGAGGGGCACAAATAGAGTGAAAGAGTCAAAAAATCAATCTATTGTTGCATTCTTTTGAACTTTTCCTAATGAAACCGAGTGAAACCATTGGCGACATGTTTACCGTTTCCACGGATGTCGCCAACGGTCTAAAAGGACTCGGAAAAAGTTTTTTTGGATTTTGAACTCAGAAAATAAGATACTAAGATCCCTTCCTAAAAGTTGGGATCCTAAAGTCACTGCTATTCAAGAGGCAAAAGATCTGCAACTTCCTCTTGAAGAACTAATCGGGTCATTAATGACCTACTGAAATGACTTGCAAAGCTCATGAAGAGCAAGAAGACATCCTTCCAAAGAACAGGGAAGGATATGGCACTCAAAAAACTTCAATGCCATTTGAGAGAAAACTCAAGTGATGAGGACTGTGATGATGACTTGGCACTTTTAACAAGAAAGTTTAAAAAATTATTTAAAAGAAACAAGTTTAAGAATGATCTTAAAAAATAAACTTGAACCCAAGAAGGACCAAGTGATCTGCTATGAATGCAAAAAAAGCCGGGACACTACAAGAGTGATTGTCCCCAAGTCAAAAGGAGAACATAAAAAAAAGAAGGCTCTTCAAAGCAACATGGGATGACTCGAAAGATCCAAGAAGAGGAGTCCAACACCAAAACAAGTTGCTCATTACACCTTAATGGCCATCGGAGAGGAGGTAACAAATTTATTAGATGCTGATTTATCTTTCGATGAATTATTAAATGCTTTCCATGAATTATTTGATGAATACAAGATTATCAATAGAAAATACAAATTGCTAAAAAAGGAGCATGATAGTCTTACTTGTGATTTTAATAAGTTAAAAATTGAATATCATGATAGTTTAAATTCATGTATCAAATGTCATGATCTAGAAACTTTTCAAAAAGAAAACTTGCTACTTAAGGACACCTTGAAGAAATTCGAGGTTGGTAGCAAGTCATTAAACATGATCCTTACAAACAAGGGTCATGTTCCCAAAAGAAGTGAGATTGGATTTGTGAGGAGTCCTCACCAAAATCCAACTACCTTTGTAAAAGGCCCCGTCTTACATGTTAGACATAAAAGCAAATGCAACTTTTGTTGCAAGTTCGGACACAGGACGCATTATTGTCCATTCAGGAAATTTAGTCCAAACAAATTGATTTGGGTTCCTAAAGGAACCATGACAAATTCTATGCAACATGATAGAAAATGTAGATCTATTTGTGAGGAACCCAAAAGCAAATGGGTACCTAAACATCATCCTTTCTTGTAGAAAACTAAACCATCGCAAGCTAGGAGCAAGAGATGGTACCTTGATAGTGGATGCTCAAGGCATATGACCGGAGATCCATCCCAATTCTCTAAGCTCACTAACATAGACGAAGGATATGTCACCTTCGGAGACAACAACAAGGGTAAAATCATTAGCAAAGGAACCATAGGTAACAAATCCAACTTCTCTATTGAAGATGTTTTGCTAGTTGATGGTCTAAAACATAACCTCTTGAGCATTAGTCAATTATGTGATAAATGATATATTATCAGATTTGAATCTAATGCTTGCATCATTGAAAAACCACATAAAAACATATCTATGATTGCATTAAAACAAAATAACGTATACACTATTGACATCAATGATTTATGTAATGAAATATGTTTTTCTGCTTTAAATGAGAATGCTTGGATATGGCACAGAAGATTAGGTCATGCTAGCATGAAGCTAATCACTCAAATATCATCCAAAGAACTTGTACGAGGAATTCCTCATATCAAGTTCATCAAAGATAATGTATGTGATGCCCCAATTATTAGGTAAACAAATTAAGAGTAGCTTCAAATCTAAAAATCAAATAAGCACCTCTAGGCCCTTACAATTGATCCATATGGACTTGTTCCTGACCCATCTCCACATCAAGCCTAGGAGGTAGCAAATGCGCTTTAGACATCGTGGATGACTATAGCAGATACACATGGACTTACTTCTTAAAACAGAAAAGTGAATGTCTTAGATCTTTTACCAAGTTTTGCAAACTCGTTCCAGAATGAGAAAGGTTCTATGATTTCGCAATTAGAAGTGATCATGGTGGTGAATTTCAAAACCATGATTTCCAGGAATTTTGTGAACTCAATGGATACAACCATAATTTCTCTACTCCTAGAAACCCTCAACAAAATGGAGTTGTAGAAAGAAAAAATCGAAATTTACAAGAAATGGCAAGAACCATGTTGAATGAACACAACCTACCCAAATATTTTTGGGCCGAAGCCATAAATACTGCATGCTACATTTTAAATAGAGTTCTAGTGAGACCTCTACTAACCAAAACTCCCTATGAGTTATGGAACAATAAAAAACCCAACGTTTCATATTTTAAAGTCTTTGGGTGTAAGTGTTTTATCTTGAATGAAAAAGACAACTTAGGAAAATTTGATGCTAAATCCGATGAAGGAATCTTTCTTGGTTATTCTACAGTTTCTAAAGCCTTTCGTATCTTCAATAAAAGAACTCTAATTATTGAAGAATTCATTCATGTTGTTTTCAATGAGATTTCTGAAATCACGAAAAATGATCTTGATGAAAATGTTAATTTTGATTCCTTGAATTTAAAGGAAACCCCCTCTCAAACTAACAACCTGGATGCATCCACTTCCGAAATATCCTTACCCAAGGATTGGAAGTATGTAGATGCTCACCCTAAGGAGCTAATCCTAGAAGACACATCAAAGGGGGTTCAAACACGATCTTCTCTTAAAACCTTTTGTGCAAATGCCGCCTTTCTCTCCCAAAATGAACCCAAATGCATTGATGAAGCCATGAAAGATGATTCATGGATTATCGTAATGTAAGATGAATTAAATCAATTTGAGAGAAATGAAGTGTGGAAGCTTGTTCCTAGGCCAAATGACCATTTAGTTATTGGTACTAAATGGGTCTTCAGAAACAAGCAAAATGAAAATGGTATCGTGGTTAGAAACAAGGCTAGATTAGTGGCCAAAGGTTTCAACCAAGAAGAAGGTATCGATTACGAAGAAACCTTCGCTCCTGTGGCTCGATTGGAAGCCATAAGGATGCTCCTTGCCTACGCTAGCAGTAATAATTTTAAGTTGCTTCAAATGGATGTTAAAAGCGCTTTTCTAAATGGCTTTATCTCCGAAGAAGTTTATGTTGAACAACCTCCTAGTTTTGAAAATGATAGCCTCCCTAATCATGTGTTTAGATTAACTAAAGCTCTCTATGGTTTAAAACAAGCCCCAAGGGCTTGGTATGAGAGACTTAGTTCTTTTCTTATCGAAAATAACTTCACAAAAGGCAATTTGATACTACATTATTTATCAAGAATTTTGAAAATAATTTTCTCATTGTTCAGATTTATGTTGATGATATTATCTTTGGCTCTACAAATGAATCTCTCTGTGAATCTTTTGCTAGAACCATGAGTCTTGAATTCGTAATGATCTTAATGGGAGAATTAACATTCTTCTTAGGCTTACAAATCAAACAATTAAGCAACGACATCTTTATTAGTCAAACAAAATATGCTATGAATTTATTAAAAAAGTTTAATATGAACAACTCAAAGGCCATTAACACCCCTATGAGCACCTCCACTAAGTTAGAAATTGATGAAAGTGGAGAAAGCTTTAATCAAAAGACTTATAGGGGTATGATAGGAAGTTTACTTTACCTCACCGCCACCGCACTGGACATCATGTTCAGTGTAGGACTTTGTGCTAGATTTCAATCAAACCCTAAGATATCTCATCTCAAAGCAATCAAAAGAATACTTAGATATCTTAATGGAACCACAAATCTAGGATTATGGTACCCAAAATCAGAAAATTTTGAGTTAACGACTTATGCCGATGCGGACTTCGGTTTGGGTGAGACTAGATAGAAAAAGCACATCGATCATGTCAATTTTTTAGGACATGCCCTTGTATCCTGGTCATCTAAGAAACAGAGCTTCGGTTGCTCTATCAACAACCGAAGCTGAATATATTGCAACAAGTGTGCATGTCGTGCACAAGTTGTATGGATGAAAAACACTTTAGAATATTACAAAGTTAATCTTAAAGATATTCCCATTAAATGTGATAACACGAAAATATGCTTAACTAAAAAATCCTATACAACACTCAAGAACAAAACATATTGATATTAGACATCACTTTATACGAGATCATGTCACTAATCATGACGTAACCATAGAGTTCATTGATACCAAACATCAACTAGTTTGATATCTTTACAAAACGTCTAAGTGAAGAACAATTTGATTTCATAAGAAAAGAATTAGGAATGTTGATGTGTCCGAATACTTAAACTAGTTAAAATTATTTTTTCTGGACGTTATTACTATTACATGCCTTGACATCACTTGATCAAATAACATGTTGGAAATTATGTGACAAATGTTTTTAAAAAATCAGTAGCTTACTCATACCCCAATGCATGTAAGAAGTTCATTTTTCGGTTTGAATGCTAAAAATGGGATTTTCCCTGTATTAATTTGTTATGAAAACTTTTTTGAAAAATGAATTTCCTCCTTCAAACAACGAACTATAACAAGGAGAAGAGATATTCAAAGTATTATATGTGTCATGCCTTCCTTTATGTGCGTGATAACCTGCTGGAATCACATCTACCATGCTTTTTGATAATGCTATCATGCTTTTTGTTGATGACAAAGGGGGAGAAACATATGAATTGATAAACACTGCCATAATCATGTCTATGTCATGTTGCAAATACTTGAGTGATGCTATAAACAATGTTATGGTTATGCCATCCTTGCATCACCAAGAGATATATGAACATGTGCTATAGTTTACATTATGTCTTGAGTTGATATCCTATCTTGTGAAGTAAATGCAAACTTGCTAGAAAATCTCAAATGTGTGCATCATGTAATAGTCCTTCGCAGCTTTATATGATAATATTCAATTACATGATGAATAGTTACAAACACAATCATACAAACTTGATGATGTATGTCAAGCCTTGACATCATTCTTGAAGAGATACATCATGATGGGTATCATGATGGGAGTATTGATAAGTTTAACTGATCTAACTTATCAATACGTCACTTGAATTCTTAGGTCTTGAATTCAAGGTTGACTTATCTCAACTATGGCATATAGATAGGGGAGTTAAGGATAACTCCATTATCAATTGATTGTCATCATCAAAAAGGGGGATTGTTGAATCTCGATTTTGATGATGAAGTCAATTGTCATTTGTTGTCTAATCTATGTGTTGAGATAAGTGTGCAGGATTAACTACGATGAAAGTTAGACAAGCAGCAGGAGTTGCGCTGGAGTCAAGATCATGATCACGCTTGGGAGTTCGAGAGTTCGACGGAGATCGGACGGTCGTCGGAGGTTCTCATGAGAACAGATCCGAGAAGTCCGTGCTTGCCAAGCTCGAAGCTCGTCGAACTTCGCCAAGTGGATCGTCGCAAAGTCCGAGTTTGTCGGAAGTCCGCGGAAGAATCACCGAGGGTTCATCGGATGATCGACGGAAGTTCACCGAAACTTCGCCCGGAAGAAGCGATTGACGATCGGAGCAAAGCTGCAGAAATTGTCTTAGATTTAATCGTAGTTAGCACGCTTGATTAAGTTGGAAAATGGGAGGTGATCCCATTAACTTAATCTTGGGGCAATGGGCCCCCCCGAAAGATTGAAATTGGGCGAATGGAGCCAACCATTCGGACCTTGATTGCACCGGGAGGTGCAACCGCTTAGGCCGGAGGTGGCACCGCCAGGCTATGTCTCCCAGCGAGATCTAGGCGGTGCAACCGCCCGACCAAGAGGTGCAACCGCTTTGGGCTCGATCTCCGAAGCTCGCCCGGCGGTGCAACCTCTCCAAAAAAGGTGCAACCACCTGAGCTCGGTCTTCAAGCTCGGCGAGAGGTGCAATCGCCTCGACAGGTGGCACCGCCAGGCTCGATCTTGAAGCTTTGCCGGGCGGTGCAACCTCTCCAAATCGAGGTGCAACCGCCGATCCCGGAATTTCGGGATTTGATCGTTTTGAGCTCCAAATTTGAATTGGGTTGGGGCCTATAAATACCCCACCCATTCAGCATAGAAAGAGAGAGAGACCTACACCGAAATCTTGATCTTCTCTGTGATTCTTGAGCTCAAAATTGTTGTAAAGCCTTTAAGTCTCCTCCTTCTGTTCTTTAAGTTTCTGAATTGTAAAAGTGAGGAGAGAAAGGTTCTGTAAGGGTTGTCTCCTGAGCCCATCAAAAGGAGTGAAACTGTAAAAGGGCAGTTGGCCTTCGCCCATTGAAGGAAGGCAGCTAGTTGACGTCGGTGACCTCGTCGGAGGAGGAAGCCAAAAGTGGAGTAGGTCAAGACTGACCGAACCACTCTAAATCTCTGGTTTGCTTTTACTTTGAGCACTTTATCATTACTGCAAACCTCCTATATAGCTACTGCCCTCTGCGCTTTTACGAACGAGTCTCTAAGTTCTGATCTTTCCGAATCTACATTCAGACGTAAATCGGTGTTTTCGTACGATCTTTACACTGCAGTTTACACTTACGTTTTGATTCCATTTATAACTGCAAATTGCTTTCTACGTATTCATAAAACACTTTTCAAAGTTCAAAACTGTGTTTAGACGTAAAATTACGCTTTGACGTAAAAACTGCGTTTAGACGTAAAACTGCGTTTAGACGCAAAACTGCGTTTAGACGTAAAACTGCATTTAGACGTAAAACTGCGTTTAGACGCAAAACTGCGTTTAGACGTAAAACTGCATTTAGACGTAAAACTGCGTTTAGACGTAAAACTGCGTTTAGACGCAAAACTGCGTTTAGACGTAAAACTGCACTTAGACGTAAAACTGCACTTAGACGTAAAACTGTGTTTAGACGCAAACTGTGTTTAGACGCAAACTGTGTTTAGACGCAAACTGCGCTTAGATGCAAACTGTGTTTAGACGCAAACTGCGCTTAGACGCAATCTGCGCTTAGACGCAAACTGCGCTTAAATACAAACTGCGCTTTGACGCAATCTGCATTTAGACGCAAACTGCATTTAGACTCAAACTGCGTAAACTACACTTAGATACAAACTGTGAATCGGCTTTTACATCGAAATCGTTTTTATCGGACGAACGCAGCTTTCATTTTTAAATCGCTGAAAGATTTCCGCTGCACTAATTCATCCCCCCTCTCCTTAGTGCTCTCGATCCTAACAGTAGTCAACCTTACGAGGGCTATTGAGTGTCAATAGAGGATCATCCACTCTCGACATCATAAGAGGAATATCCCATTGTTCTTGCTCAAACAAATCCCTAGCTAGGGTCATTCGAGTTGAGAGAGAGAGTTCTCCGGGAGAATTCTTTTAAAGCGAGACTAGAGTAGAAACTGTATGGGTCTGATAACACCATGCTCGATATACGACATCTAGGATATTAGATAGATGAGAGACTATAGGTACACGATAATTGAGGACAGGCAGGTCCAATGAATTGGATTCCCTTGTATTATCTAGGGACTATGACGTAGTGGCCTAGTACGTCCGTAGTCGATGAGTCAAGTGAATTATTACAGATATAATAATTCATTGAGTTAGAAGGAGTTCTGACAGGTATGACTCATGGCCAACTCGATAATGGGGCTAGAGGGTCACACACATATGGTAGGCATTGCGATGAGTAGAGGTTCGGATATGAGATATCCGACGGAGCCCTTGTCTTATTGGATATCCAATAAGCCCCTGAATTATTGGATCCCATGGATGAGATCCAATAAGAGTCCATAAGAGATTATTAGATAGAGATCCACTAATCTAAAAGGCTTGGGTTATTGGATGCAGATCCAATACCCACTAGGCGAGGATCCATTAGGGTTTGATAGGGGGCCTCTATAAATTGGAGGGATTCAGAGCCTCATAGGCTAGAGCCTTTGCTTGCCTCTCCTATTCTCCTTCCCCTCTCCACCTCAGAGCAGGCCTGGAGTTTTGAGGAGCGTCGTCGCAGCCCTGCTGTGTGGATCACCGCTAGAGAGGAGGACGCTTGACCTTCTTCACCCTCTCCTAAGGATCTACAAGAAAATAGAGATATACGATCTCCCTAGGTAACACAATCTATTTTATACGCAGTTTTTCAATTTTGTGGATTTTGCGCACCAATCTTTGCACAATGACGAGCATCTCTTTGGGAATCGGGGATTTTGTTTTCTTGTTCTTCCGATGCGCATGTGATGTCGCCCCCCAAAGATTTTCCCAACACCCAATGCAGTGTTAGTGTCAGACTGACATTAATGGTGGTACCGCCTGTGCTTGAGAAACCTGAGATGAGATATTTTTAGGCTCCAAGTTTAAATCAACTTGAAATATATAAATACCCCTCTCATCCCTAGTTAAGATACACAAGTATTAAGAGTGAAAAAGGAAAGAAATGCTGCTGCAATCTTGTGTAAACTCCTCTCAAAGTTCTAAGTGTTAAAATAGGTTGAGAGAAGAGTAAGTGGGGGTGTAAGGGTTATCTCCTAAACCGGTAAAAGGAGAATCGAGTTGTAAAATGTGGTTGGTTTTCGCCTATTGAAGGAAGACCGATAGTGGATGCCGGTAGCCTCGACGGAAGAGGAATTGAGAAAGTGGACATAGGTCACGGCGACCGAACCACTCTAAAATCTTATTTGTATTTACTTCTTGCTATTTACCTCATTGCAAACTAAATTCCTCCTTCACTACGTTTTCGTACAATTTCAAGTTAATATCTTTCATCAAAAATGGATTTAATGGCAATGTTTTTAACTGACGTAATTTTACCGTTGCACCAATTTACCCCCCCCCCTAGTGTCGCTCTTGATCCTAACATATTCCTCTCATGATACCAAGGGTATATGATCTTCTATTTACACTTAATTGCCTTCATGAGGTTGTTTGTCATTCCTAGTGACCATTTGTGATAGATCTGGAACTTCTATACCTATAAGTCTAGTATCAAAGAATGGAGTACTCAAACTATGTATCATTGGTGTCTCAAGTCTAAAAACCAAATACACAACTAGGACTATGAAATCATTATCTAACGATGAGGTATTATTAACCAACTAGCATTCAGTAAGCGAATCATTCAATATACTAATACACTAATGAGCACTTGGACTATATCCCTAGTGTCCTCACACAAGCAGCTATGAGATCAACTATCTCCATCTATAATATAGACGGGTATATAGTACACTGATATATTCGGTTATCTCGATGTCCCTCTCAAGTAACCTATGATTGGGAATATTTAGGATTTATGTTTATAGACGAATTGGTCTCATTGTCATGATCTAATTCTCATCACATAGATCCAAAGACATCACAATATATCTAATATAAAGTGAGAAAATATCATAATAATAATAACCAAAAAGATTATACAATGTGTCACATGTGTTATCACTCACATAATTGACTTATAAGACATATATAACTAGCATTTTAGTCATCCAAGAAGCAAAATTATATTATACTATCTATAGTTAAAGCTGAATATGTTGCGGCAAGTATATGCTATGCGTAGATAATTTGGATAAAAAATACTTTAGAAGATTATAGACTTAACATCTATATAAAATGTGATAATATTAGTACAATTTATTTAACAAAAAATTCTATTCAATACTATAGGACTAAGCACATTGATATTATAAGTTATTTTATTAGGGATCATGCTAGCAATCATGATACATCTTTAGATTTTATTGATACGAAATACCAGCAAATATTTTTACTAAACCATTGAGTGAGAAATAATTCAATTTTATTAGAAGAGAATTAGGTATGTTAAATCGTTCAAACACATGATTAAAAACCTTTTGATATTTGTTTTTTTATTATTCTTTCTTTTTGCTAATAACTAAAAAGGATATTTATCCAAACAAATCATGATCTTCACTTCTTGGTATTCATGACTTCAGATTTATTTTGTTTAAATAAGATATTTTACTATTTATTCTCATATGATTCTTTCTTTTTGCTAATGACTAATGAGGTGATTTATTCAAATGAATTATGATCTTTTGGTATTCATAACTTAAGATTTATTTTGTATGACTCTTTTGTATTCATGAGTTGAGTACTCATTTGTTGATGACAGTGGGGAAGAAGAAGTAACTCGTATTTTTTATTAATGATAAAACGAGAGAAGTAGTGATTCCTAGATTATGTGTTGAATAAAGAGACTTATGATGCTTTTATAACGTTTTATTAATAGTGACTCATGCCTAACTTTTGTTAATATTTTTTAAAATTTAAAACTTGATTGAATATTTGGGCTGACAATGATAATATTAACAAGATCAAATTTATCTCAACTTGAATTCAAGACTATCTTTGAAAAAATATTATTTTGAATAAATTTCATTATATTTTTAAGATGATATATAGATAGGGGGAGTCTTATCAAGACCCATCATCAATTAACCTCTCGGTGTACATAACTTAAATTTATCTTCAATAATACAATATTAAGATCCTTTATGTATAATAATATCAAAGTAATTTTTATTTTTACATAATTAAAATATAGATACAAAGGGGGAGAAGTAGTACCATGATACAATGATATCACTCTCTTCTTTTTGCTGATAACAAAGGGAGAGAAGTAGTAACTCATTTTTTTTTTTTTTGTTGATAAAGGAGGAGAAGTGTGATTCATGCATGAACAGGGAGCGTTATGATTTCTTATGATTTTTTGTTACTATACAACTCATGTTTCATAAATGGTTAACTTATAGTTATATTTTGATTGACATTATACATTAATAATATTAAATTTTATAATAATTATTATTATAAGTTAAAATTTGAAACTTAATTGAATATTAATTTTTAGGCTTGAATTATTGAATCATAATATCAACAATATCAAATTTCTTTCAATTTGAATTTAGTATATGTATTTAAAAGGATATATGATCATTTAAGTTTAAGTTTATCATAATTTTTTAAAATGATAAATAGACATGGGAGTCTTATTAAAACCCTATCATTAATTGGTTCTCATTATCAAAAAAGGGGAGATAGTTGAATCCCAAATTTTAATGATGAAACTAATTGATGAGTTTAATTAGGCTAATATTCTTTTGAGATAACTGACATAAGAAATAATTCAATCATGGTCATAAACCACCGAAGGGCCACTAATTGAGCAAAAGAGTTCAACATTGTGCTAGAAAATTATCAAGTAAAAGATTGATTGACATGCTAGAGATTGAGCTTTGTGCTATAAATTTGGGCATCATATCAAAAGAATTGGATATTGTGCTAGCAGATTGGATATCATGGGAAAGTCGACATGCTATTAAAATAAGCGATATGTCAAAGGAACTGGTGATATATTAGAGGTTCGGACGAAGTATCGAAAGATCGAACGACATGTCAAAAGAAAGTACAATATGTTGAAAGCTTCGTAAATGTGTCAGATATATGGTTGATTTGTTACTGCTTTGATCAAGGTTATTTTAGGTCAATTTGAGTTGATATTAGGTTGAAACCATGTCAAATTTTCAAGAAAGCTATTGAGCTTAAATCAAGACTGAATTGAGCTTATTAAAAGACCAAATCGGTGGCCTAAACTAGGCCTAGGTGATGATACTACCAAGTCTAAGCAGTAGTACCGCTTAAGTCAACCAACAAGTACTATTTGTGCTTTGTCGGTATTTTCAATTGTGGTACTACCTATACCAGTAATAGTACTATCTAGTTCAATGGTAGTACCACCTAGGCTAGTGGTAGTACTGCTAGAGCCACCTAGTTATGGCAATACTACTGTCCAATGCCGGTGGTAGTACCGTCCGTACCCAAAATTTTGAGGATTTAAATTTTTGGCTTCATTCTTGAAACATTTTTGTGCCTATAAATACTAAACTCATGCTTGGTTTATAGAGCATCTATTTTTAGTATAGTTTAGGTCTCCTTCTCCCCTTGAGTTTGGTTATAATTCTAAGTTATAGGAGTCGGAAGATCTTGTGTAAAGAGAGAATATGAAGGTTATCTCCTTAGTCTGAAAAGGAGAAAGTTATAACAAAGGTAGTTAATCTTTACTTATTAGAAAGAATATCGATAATGAAAGTTGATGGTCTCAAGGAAAGAGAAATCAGGAGTGAACATAGGTCAGAAAGATTGAACCATTATAAATTGGTCTGTCTCTTTTTACTTGCTCTTTACTTGTAACTTAGTTTCATTCTCTTTACAACTTTAACTTAATCAATCAAGTTTTCAAAATATATTGATTTATCAATTATGTTTTAAAATTGATTAAAAATATTATTATACTAATTCATCCCTTACCTTTTTACTATTAAAATCCTAATAATATGGACACTATAAATTTCTTATTATAAGCACTTGTAGCATTCATGAATCTAATGAATAGGATGTTTAAGTCATTTTTAGATAAATTTATTTTGATCTTTATTAATGATATTTTGGTATCTACAAGAAGTAGAGCAGAGCATTAAGAATATTTGAGAATTATTTTATAAATTCTAATAGATAATAAGTTATATGTAAAGCTGAAAAAATATATATTCTGATTAGAGAATAAAGCATTCTTAGGTCATTATAGAAAGTCGTAGAAAAAAGTTGTTGTAGAATGAAACAAACCTATTTGAGGTTCATAGATTCTTGGAAAGAATTTTCCAAGAAACGAAGTGTGAATGATTTTCCAACATTACTTCACCTTTAACTCAGTTTGACATTGAAAGGAACTAAGATTCAATGATCAGATGATGATTATGAAGAAAGTTGCCAAAAAGTAAAAAAGATGACTGATATATGCTCTTATTCTTAATATATATAGTGATGCTTTAAGGGATATATTCTTATGCAACATGAGAAGAAGTATCCCACGCATGATCTTGAATTGACAGGAGTAGTGTTTGCTTTGAAAATACGGAGATATTATTTGTATAGTGATAAATGTGAGATTTATTGGCCATAAAATTTTGAGGTATATTTTTACTTGGCAAGAGCTGAATTTGAGATGAGAAGATGTCTTGAACTATTAAAAAAATTATGATTTAATTATAAATTATCACCCTAGTTATTATATAAATGTTATTGTTGATGCACTTAATAGAAAGGGTACAAGCAATCTTACAGCTATGATCACCACTTAAATGTGTGTTGTAGAAAACTTAAGAAAGTTGAGCATCAGAGTACATTGGCATAATCTAGGGTTCAAGTTGCTAATCTTACCATTCAACCAACCTTGATCGAAAGAACTAAATAAGGTAAGGAGAATGATACTTGAAGAAAACTTGAGATGATATTTAGGCTGGATCTCTATCAGAATTTAAAATTTATAAAAATGACTTTTTGAGGTTTGATAATAGAATTTGTGTACCAAATAAGTGAAACTTATACAGTGCGCCCAAGTGGGAATATAGAGATGTAAAAGAAAATTTGTAGTGGATTAATATAAAAAAGAAAATTATAAAATTTGTTTCACAATGTCTTATTTTCCCAACAAGTAAAATTTAAGCATAGGAAGTCATCTGAAAAATTAGAAATTTTGTCTATACCTCAATAGAAATGACATGATATATCTATTGATTTTGTGATATGATTACGAAAGACTTGTTCATAAAATGATATTATTTGGCTAATTATGGATGAGCTTACCAAGTTTGTCAAGTTATATATTGAAGAAATTGTTAGGTTATATGGTGTACTAATCATCATTTTTTCATATAGAGACCTAAGATTTATTTCACTCTTTTAAAAGAGTCTTCATAAGTCTTTAGAGACTAATCTGAGTTTATACAGTTTTTTTTTCTATATATAGATGGTCAATCAGAAGAGTTGTACAAATCCTTGAGGACATGCTTAGAGTTTGTGTTATTGATTTGAGTGGAATTTAGGATGAAAAAAATGAGTTTGCTTATTATAATAGCTATCATGCAATTATTAAGATGGCCCCATTTGAAGTATTATAAGGAAAAAATATATAAATCTCCTACATTGTTGGGATGACATTAGTAATGGGAAGCACTTGAGACCTGACATAATTGAAAAAAATATTGAGAAGATCAAAGTGACTAGAGAACACCTTCTTGTAGCATAAAGCAAATAAAAGAGGTATGTTGATAATAATGATGTGATTTGGAATTCAAAGAAACACTTAAAGACGGTATTTGGATTATGTGTATAGGACCATTTGATATTTTATAAAGGATTGGACAAGTAACTTATAAATTAGTCTTACCACTTGCACTGCTTGTGTTAATATTGAGCAAATATATCCATAATCCAGATCGTATAATGGAGCTTGAACTAATTTAGTTGAAAAAAATTATATCCATAATCCATAATCCAAGTGACTTGGAAGCTTAAGAGGGTACGAAGACCAACTATCCTTAATTATTTTATTATTTAGGTACGTAAGTTCAAAGGATTAAACTTTTTTTTTTAGGGGAGAAGAATGTAATACCCATGACGACTTGTATGTATGTAAGTAAGATTACAACGTAGGGGCATATTTAAAAATTTAGGGTATTAGAGAGTGTATTCAATGTGTAATCTCTATTTATTTTTCAAAAGAGCATCTATTTTCGGTGCATGAGAAGAGATCGTCTCCGGGACCAATACTCAATAGGAAATCAAGATCGTATCAAAGAGTAGGTATGGATTATGATCTTCCTAATGATTTCTTCATCAAAAGAATCTTATATCTATGTATTTTAAGCCTATTAACTAACTTGGTTTCAAATCTTGATTAAAGTCTAATTGAAATCAGTTAGTCAAACAAGAACTGGAATTAAAAGTGGTTCGGTTTTGATTCTAAATTTAGTGAAGCCGAAACTGTTGGTTGTGGAACCAACAGTTTTTATATAAAAAGAGTAAATTTGACAGAGAAGAAAAAAGAGTAAAAAAGAAAAATTAAAAAATAAAGGTATGTGATCTTAAGGATCTCATTTTTATATAAAAAAGGGTTCATTTAAAATTTAAAATATTACATGCATGTACTTTTGTTTTTTGTATTTCTATCATTCCCCACCAATCAGAAAGTAGATAGGACTATAGATCGATTAATCTTAAATTATTGAATGTGATATGGTCTTAAAAAAAATGATTAATATTGAGGTAAGAAAGAAAGGATTATGATTCTTCATCGCATTTATTTATATTATTTGAATGGTTTAGGAGAAGAAGAAGAAGGGTCTTGATCGCTATATCAGTTCTAATAGTTTATGATCAAGGCATCCAATGACTCTATCTATTTAGATTTCAAAACTAATAATATGTTTATGTTTGTAGTAGCTATTAAGTTTTGTGATTTGGAAGTATCATATGAGTTTTATTATAATTTTTGAAAAATGTCTTTTAATATTGTATTCATTTAAAAATGAAAAGAACATTTATTATTGTAGTTTCAAATGTTATATTATTCATCATATTGAAATGATAGGCAAAGACTAATTCACTAGAAGGACATGTTGATATGTTATTTTTAATAGCTTTGTATTATTTAGTCAGTTTGATTATGATTTGGACCCTATATTATATATTGCTCATAAATTTTAAAGTTAGTTTCTTTTGGACCTAATATAATGATAAATGTGTTTGAAGGTTAAATATGGTTTTAGGCATTCTTGAGAACCCAACATGACCATAGTTATGATTATTTATGAATTTACATGTGGATTTTTAACTATATTTATATTGACTCAAGATTAATTAATGATAAGCTTTGATTAAAATAGTTTATTCACTTATGTTTTTATTATGAAAAGGTACCCAATGATAACAGTTATGATTTGGTAGGAATATATATATATATATATGAATGCATAAATGTCAAATGGTTAACCATCTAATATAGACTACTTTCAAGTGAACATCTACACCAACTTTCTCCAACTTTTCAGTGAGAATGCTCTTGATGTAAATTTGTGCTTGTCCAACTGGAAAATGTTCTCAAGTAAAAATTATTGATGTCACACAGATCATAATTGACTTAATCGGAAGGTACCAGTGTGCTCCAATAAAGGAGTCACATCGATTATATGTACATTTGCACCATATCCGCATGTGCATTTGAGGCTGTATCACTCTCTTCTATGGACCACATGAGTTTTATGAAAAGAATAAATTGGTTTTGGAATTAAAAATGATGATAATAATAATAATAAAGTGAGATACGCAGTAGAGGGATCTACTTCTCTAATTGTGTAGCTTTAGACCTGATCTACTTGAAGAGAGTTTAAACATAAAATAGTATGAACATTCATGTAATTTGGTTGGTCAATTCATACTCTAATGCATCAATTTTTTTAATGTGAAGTTTTTCATATATTTCGTGAAGAAAATATTGTTACAAATTGGTTTGTCACTTTTATTCAGATCATCCATTTTTTTTGCTTTTGGAGGGAGGGTTGACCTCTCAATCTTATTCTTTTGGTTCACTCTAAAGTAAATAGTTGTACTTGTGCTTGCGTTCATCTTACTTTAAGTTTTTTTTCTTTTATAAAATATAAAAATAGAAACAAAATATTACATGATTATTCTTCTACTAAGAGGTAGGTGTATGAAGAGGTAGGAAAAACCCTCCCTATCAAGTTGAGTTCTAAATGATATCTTACAAGTAAAAATGATAAAGAATATATGAATAGAGTATCTTATGCCTCAGAATAAAACCATATATTAGTCATCCAATTGGTATAGTTAATTGATTTTTCTTTCAAAAGCAATAGTTAAGTGATTTTATAGGTATTTTAGATGTACTTCTAGATTACGTTTATGTTTTAGCATTAAAAAAAACCTATGTTACTTGATTCTAGAAAAGTTTATCTATGGTTATTTGATATCATTTTCAATGGAGCAATGTCTTAGAAGTCAAAAATATAAAAAATGTATTACTTTGTCTTCCAATGAAATCGAGTATATAATTACAATAGAAACTTGTAAAGAATTCTTATGGATGAAAAAGTACCTTGAAATTTTTAAGATTCAAGTAAAATAAAGTTTATTTTATATTATAATAATTAAAGTGCTAATAATCTCAATGAAAATCTAATTTTTCATTCCAAATCTAAGCATATTGATATCAAGCATCACTAAATTTGAGATATATTAAAGATGAAATAATTGCATATTAAAAAAATCCATATTGATAAGAACAAATCAAATATGATGACTAAATCATTGCCTTCCGAAAGAACTTATTACTTGTGGAAAGATAACAAACATGAAAGAACTCTCCACTTGGGCATAAGAGAGAGATTTGTTGGGTGGTCCCACCCAAGACTTAAGTTGTGGGGCCTATGAGGTTAATTAAAAACTCTAACCCTATCCTTTATATGGGATAGATGAAAAAAATAAAAAAAGATGACTATCATATATAGGGAAAAAAAAGATGCTTTCATCTAGGGAGAAAGAAAGATTTATTGATTGGTAAGTGAAATTAGTTTCAATTATTATGATTTTCTGATATATTGATCTAGACATGATGATCTCTAAATTGATCAGTATAGATTTCTATTTTTTTTTTTCTACTTAATTTCTTAAAACTCATATGATTGTTTATTTTTCACATAATATTTGATATCCTCAAGTTAATCTAGAGAAAGTGAACTTTGTAATCTCGTTATTCTATAGTGAAAATTTGATTGGTTTACTCATAATTTTTTTCCTTTACGTTGAAGAGCTTTTCCAAGTAAATCTTATCTCATAATTTACTTAGTATTTTATTATTAATCTGATTGACCTACACTATTAAATCATTTATAATATATTTTTATATTAAATGATATATTTAATTTATATAAAAAAAAAGATTATTATGATTATTGACCTTTTATTTTTGACAATATTAAATTGTAGCATTAATGCATTACCTTGGCTACCTTGTCATGGAAGATTGAGAAAGGGAATTGTTTTCAGATAAGCTATTTATCGCTAATCTCTACAACTTGATCAACCTTTAGCCACAGAAATACTTGTCACTTACACTAAATTCCTTTGCTAAATTTTTGCATTTATTTCTTCAGCATAGCTTTCTGACTTAGTCTACTTTGGATACTCAGTCAAGCCTCAAGTCTAATATAATTGTTGGATTGGTGCATCAATTAGGCGGACTGCAAGCTGGATATAAAATACTTTGAAGAAGTAATTATACTTTTATCATAAACAAGAGAGATTACAGATATTTTTATAATAAAAAATATTTGTGAAATGTCTTTTTGATATAGAATAAATTCAAAAAATTTGATTACTAGAAAAATTAAAAAAAAAATTAAACTACAATGAGTTGACTGATAAAAAAATATAGATCGGAACATGATATATTATGATAAAAGAACTAAAAATGGTTGTGAAAGAAAACAAAGGAGAATTATTGTTAAAAAAAAAGGTATTTCAAGAAATAAACATATGACAAAAAATGGAAAAAATAAAAATGGCAATAACAAATGAATAGGGCAATCAACGCAAAGAGAAAATTGAATAGGGCAATCAACGCAAAGAGAAAATTGAAACATATGAAAATAACAGATAGAAAAAATGTCTGCTGTATTTCTCCAAAACTAAAAATTTCATGACCTAGCTAGATCTAACCACTCCTCTCATTATTGGGATGAAAACTCTATTTTAATGGTTGCATTAAATCATAAATCAATGATATAATTTAAAAACACACACACACACACACACAAGCACGTGAGGAGATCCATCCAGAGTCAAACGTGAAAGCAAACTGTAAGTAATATTTCAAGTTCAACTTACCAATAACTTAGATGGAGATTCCTTCTTGGGTTTTACCAAAGACATGACGTAGGAAAACGTAGCACATTAAGTGATGGTCAAATGCTGCCTTCCTTCTTAAACCTCTAAAACATCTATTAACTTAATCAGTATCCTCGGAGACCCCATGAAGATTAGTTGACATTGATTGCTCACTTTGTGACGATCTCTTATCCATGGCGTGAATGTAGAGCCATTGTCTTTAAGTACTCGATGACAAGATCTCGTTTCTTGATCTTTTGTTTGTGGCCTTCGGGCCTCAATTAATTCCAAGCAATTCGAGTAGTCCCATCACAGAGAAATAAGCTTCCAATGTCGTGTCATTGATTCTATGGAAGCCTATATGGATGCATTTTCTAAGGCTGTGGTTGTGGTGTCTTTGTACCATTGGGATCCTATATTTACATGGATAGTTTTTGGGATCTAGGAAAGGGAGAATTTCATTGATATAAAAGGAGACATATGTTACCACAGTGTTCTCTATTAAAATGTCAAGTGAAGGAAAACTTTATTGTCAAGTAAGAAGACTCTAGAAGAGAGAGAGAGAGAGAGAGAGAGAGAGAGAGGAGTTTTGTATAGTTTTAGTGCAGATACTGTAGGAATTGAGAATTAAGGTTGGGGTTACATTTTGGCCTTCCTAGCTTAGGCTATTGAAGAAATAGACCCACATGATTCCATGGAGCAAAGGGAGGCTACTTGGAGTATTCAAAAGCTTTAGGTCCTTCTTCTGGAAGCGACACTCTCTTACTATTTTTTTAATATTAGTCAACATTACATCATCCTTCTTTAGTATATGTCTTTTGAGTTTAATTCACTTATTATTTATCAGAAAAGATACACAGTCCATGTGTGACATTAGAATGAGCTTACTTACATATACGAGTGTTCTCCTTGCATCTTTTGTCTTGCGTCACACACATCGAGTAGAAGGTATGTATGTAATGGGAGCTAATGTGGGGGGGGAAAGGAACCAAAGAGAGGCTTCGACATTTCGTCAGGTATTTCAATGAATTTATATCTTAAGCAGTACATTATTGTACTCCATATGAAAAGATTCTAATAGGCAAACTCCAGCCATAAAAGCTACGACAAGTTGTCTGAATTTACAAGACAAGTTGTCTGAACTATGAATGCCACCAACAGATATCAGTGAATTTTTTTTCTACTATCATATTCAAAATCTCTTATTTTCTTTTCTTCGCCTTCACAATCTTTTTACTGCATTATTCAATGAAAGTTACGGAGGATTTTAATCTATGGCACTTTGGATAACAAATCTAAGAAGCCAATGGTTGTTTTTCCCGATATGACCAAAATCTTAACTTTCGGATCTGATGTTGGACGTGTGACTATGGGTGTCTCCAATTCCAATTTCCTAACCAACGTATACATACGTACATGGTTGTGAAAAGTAAATTTGAGAATCTGCAAACCGCGGCAATCGGTGCTGCAGTTCGGGAGGTCAAACAGCAAAAGTTCAATGGAGAAGATAACCCAATAAGGAGCAGTGTCAACAACATAACATGTCTTCACTTGAGTCGTTCGCCACTAATGTGCTGTGCTTGGTTGAAACATGCCAACAAGTAAAATCCTTGTGTACGAAAAAGTTTCACTTTACTGATAGAAAATTCAACAAAAAGTAAAAGGTGCAAGTCAACCAAATCCCAATATCCATATCACTCACCCACTGAAGTGTCATTTTCTTGGACATAGTAACCTGAACAAACCAAGAGCCAACCAACCTTTCTAGCTCCATATCATCTACTTTTTTTTTATTACCTCCGTCTCTTTTACCTACTATGATATCACTGCACACAAGTGTTCACTATAACATCATCGTTCCAGACAAATTCCTCTACATCATACCCAAATGAACAGACCTCTTATTCCAGAGAAACTCCCACAGGTACATCTCTCTCTCCCACAACAATCTCCACAGCAGTAAGAGAGGAGCTCCAGCTGAAGGAGGGAGGAGAAGGAGCAGGAATGGAACTTTTTCCAGCGCAGCCAGATTTATCTCTTCAGATCAGCCCATCAAACACCACACCAGCATCAGGTTGGAGAAGTCATGATGAGAATATGGAATTAGGGTTTTGGAGGAGATCACTGGACTCCACCAGCAACAGCAACAACAAGAGCAGCACCATCACTTGCACAGCGAAGGCCGACGATATCACTTTCGAGCTCTCCTTGGGAAGCCCGACTGCTACAGTCTCCAGCAACACAAGGGATAGCCTGCTCCTCCGTTCCTTATACCCTCACCACCATCACCACCACTTCCACTTCCACCACCACCACCCACTGCCACAGGAAGGGTACCACTCAGAACTTAGCTTGTTGAAGCCCATAAGGGGGATCCCAATCTACCAAAACCCACCTTCTTCCTTTCCTTTAGGCCCCCCACATCAACCGCAGCACATGTATGACTCCTCTTCCACCTCTAGTTTCACTCCCTTTGCCACAACACCAGGCATGTCGAGATCGAGATATTCGCCCTCGAGATTCCCAGCCAAAAGGGTCATGAGATCACCGAGAATGCGCTGGACTACAACGCTTCATGCTCGCTTTGTCCATGCTGTGGAGTTGTTGGGAGGTCATGAGAGTATGTTTTGCTTCTCATTTTGTTGTGTAAATTATTTGTTGTTTTGGGATATGGAAACAATTCAGAGGGACGAACAGATCTTTACCTTTCTGCTATGTCTGTGTTCTATTCTTGGAGTTTAGGAGCCACACCCAAGTCTGTTCTGGAGCTCATGGATGTAAAAGATCTCACCTTAGCTCATGTGAAATCTCACTTGCAGGTGAGTAAAAATTCTGACTTGGTAGCATCTGTCGGCTAAAGTAGGCTTCTGAATCTGCTCTTCCCAGAAATTTTTATTCATCTCGTACTTTTCCTGAGATTTCAGGATGTCTCAGCATTTTTTTTTTCTTTAATATTTTCATTTTTTTAGCTAATCTTTTTGGTTCTTATCTGAGTGTTATTTTTTTGTTTCATTTCTAGCTTTAGTAATGTGGAATCTCATCCTGCCATCTCTCTCTCTCTCTCTCTCTCTCTCTCTCGCGGGATAGCACTGTGGCAACTTTTGCATATGAAGCAGAAAACATGCTACTACAGAGAAAGAAAGGATGAGATCAACACGAGCTTTAGCAGTCACAAAGATGGAGTATAATGAACATTAGCTCCGAGATGTTTGTTCTCAAAAATCCTACATACCTAACCGCTTAATTATATTGCATCTGTCTTTAAATGCATAATTATTTAGATCAATGGCTCGAGGACTAGAGGGACAGGAAGCTTAAGTTGGCTTTTTCTTTCTCAACTTAATAATGATTTAAATGTTAGCTAATGATCATACGATGACTGCAGATGTATCGGACTGTGAAGAACACAGACAGACCAACAATTTCTTCAGGTGACAGATATCTTGTCTCTCTCACTGCATCATACAACGCCAATATATTTTGAAGTGTAGAACACAGTACTGTTCTTAGGCTTATTATTACATTTTGTTATAGGCCAATCTGAAGGATGTGAGAACGGGTCGAACGGAGAGATGTATGATGATAATTTGTTAGATAATACAAACATTCCACATAGATTGGGATCATCCATGCAACATCAGTGGCCAGCCACACATCCTGACGCAGATCATATCCGTCCATGGAGCAATTCTTTGAGGTTCTGATAAGTTAATCTGATCAATGTCTTGCATACTTATATTTGTTAAACAGTATTTCTTTTCACATAGATAAGTTATACTAATTCATTTCGCTCTCAGTGTTTTGTGCTTGAAGGACAGTTTATGCATTGGTAATAATGACACATGAACCAAAGAGGAGACTTTTGAGTGTATTAATTTCGGTACATGATATGATTTATAGCCATTTGTTTCACCATTGATCTTCACCAGATTTAAGTACAAAATACTGACTTTTAATTAGTCATTATCATATAATGGGTGACATATAACTTCAGGTTTCAAGTTATCTAATTTTTTTTTTCCCTTTGCTGCATAATATATTGTAGCCTGAAATAAATATTCACTGAACAATAATAGGATGAAATGACAACTCGCAGTATTTTTGAAGTAGGATAACGTTTTATCCAGTGTTTGGCACGTGTAATAGACTTGCATGCATCTGACATTTTCAAACTAATTGCACTTGATCCAATTTCCTTACATTCCTCTACTTGAAATAATAGCATGTCATGATAATTGTGGAAGCTGATTAGATAAAAGTTTGAAATCTGAAAGGTCTTTATAAATGACGTGCTGCTTAAAGCTGACAAGCCATACAAAAGTTTGTGCGACTCATAAGGGGGGGTAATAGCTTTCCACGGTTTAACTTGGCATCAACCAAGAATAAGATGTGATCAGGATATAAGAGGTTCGAATGTCTCCTATTAGCTATAACCTGTTGTTATTTGTGTTTTATTAGCTAACGAGAGATATTATTAACCAGATCAAAGCTGAGAATGTAAACAAAAAAGTTCATTAGGTAATTGGTTCTTGGTGAAGTCAGGTAAACAATGATATGGCTAACAGAGTACGTGTCATTTTCCTCCTTCCACCATCAAGTCTTGTGGACTCTTTAGCCTTGTGAAAGCATCCCTTTCACTCCTTTAAATTTCCACTATTCTTCTTTTACACAAATTGCTGGGAGAAAAGGCAGCATATGGCTTTGTTCCATTCGTCCAGGATCATGGTGAACACTTGAACTTTCATGATGATGTTATGATCCCTTTTTTATTATTGTTGAGGACCCTAAAGTGACCAACCCCATTATATTCCAAGATACAACAGGTTCATCTGAAATAACTGTTCCAAAAGTACAAATCATACTGTAGGGTTTTTCTTCTTAGCTTTCAAAGTCCTGCAAATGATCCTCCTTCTCATGCAAATATTTTGATGAAAAAGTCATGCATTTGAAGCTTCCTGGCAGCCTCTTTCTGTATCTAATTGAAGTCATACTCTTAATGCCTACATTTTTGTTTTTTTTGTTTTTACTGATTTCTTCTTTATAATGGTGGCATTTTGCAGCAAGGAAGGCTGTTCCAGTGAATCCCCCACAGAAAGTATGCAATCGCTTAAGGTATCAACTTAGCATTTCACTCGAAGTTACTACTCGAACTATTTGGAGTAAATGAATATTTAAGAACATTCAAGCTTCTTATGGTGCTAAAAAAGATGCTGATGGATACAATGAGAAGATGATGCCATGGAGTGAACTGATGCCTAGCTCTTTTGATTTCTTTCTTCAGAAGGACCTGCAAACGAAAAGTTTCGAAATGTATTTAGATTTGAACTCATCATGCCTGTCGGAGACACTGAACTCAAGCAAACCCAATCTTGAGTTCACGTTGGGTAGGCCATACTGACTTTGAGGACATCAAGAATCCATTGCCAAATAAAGAGTTCAAAAGAAAGGAGAAAAGAAAAAAAAAAAAAAAAAAAAAGGTGGAAGAGACAAGGAGACAATTGAGGCAAGTGACAAGCAAAAGGGAAGAGGGAGTGTATGCCTATGTCTATCTATGTGAGATCAGATTAGATATGGAGTTTTATGGCTCAAGGATGCATGATGGAGTGGCTGAGGACATCTTTTGCTTTCATAAAGGGAGAAAGACCACAGTTGCTTCATTCCTGTGCATGTGCACGTGCTTCTCTTTGTATTCTCCCAAGAAAAGTAAAAAAGGGCATGCATGCAGCCATGTAACCGAGCATCTAACATATGATTGACAGAGTGCTTCATTGCTTTATTGTCCCTCACTAAATTCTTAGAATGAGAATGTGTTTTGTTGATGATTGCATATTGCAGATTTCTTCAATATGAAGTTAATAATATGATGCTTTACTTTCAATTACGAAAGACACCAGTGTGGTTATCATATTTATCCTTGTCAAAAGTCCCACGTTTTATAGTTGAAATCATATATAGTTTCACATTCCTCCATGATGACTATGGCTTTTTTTCTTCTTTTTTTGTAACAAAACACTTGCAGCTACTCTTCTAATCAGCATACTCGATTTGTTTTTGGAATTTTTAAGACCACCTAAAATTATTTTTTTTCTAAATAGAAATTGATATTATACATCATCCCAGATTCAGTATATATATATATTTATATGTATAAAACGACCAGCATTGAACTGATCATTATAAAGTTGTATGTCACCTTCCAAGAAATAGATAATAAACATAGATCTGCGTTTGCAACATTGGTTCCAGGTCAAAATTAATTAATCATAGTACAATCAAATATATATATACACATAAATGAACTTGATTGTTTTATGCATGTCGAAGAGACTTTTTTTACCACACTGCACATTATTTATACGCCCTCTGGCTCTGCCCAGGAAAGACATGAAATCTTAAACCCTATGGATGGTCTCAGTCCGTAAGAATTTGCATCACATGTATAGAGAGAGAGAGGCAGCAAAGTTAGATTTGGCTTTTGTTCATGTGGTTCTGCTCTCCCATGCAGCCTTGTCTTTCATATCATGGGCTTCCAGCAATTATTTTGGCTTTTTTTTTTTATCACTTTACCATGCCCTTTGCTTGTATATTTCTCCACTTTCACTACGTTGACATGGATTGCTAAGTCAACAATCTTATTCACGTAACAATTATCCTTACTATTCCAATACATACTACTTTATACTGACTTATAGATTTTGGCGGTGGAATATTTAACAAAGTCAACACGGGTACATGCAGACAACTCTTCCTTTCTTTAACACTTGTTCAACACCTTGACCTATCTGGAACTATAACTGCTACTGTAGGCTACATGGTCTAATAAGTACCTCACTGTCATCAGGTTAGCATCAAAGAGAGCTTAGTCTTCTTCGTTCTCTGAGTTTCAAAGTCATTAGAAAATTCTCAAGCAAATGGCAAAACCTAAAGCATTCACATATGCCTGTCGATGACGGACAAACTGCATGCACACAACTGGTTTCATCACCACATATCTCGGTGCAAGTCCATTGTGTGCTTAGCAACTCACAGTGATATGGGCAGGAAGCGCAACCAACAGCATCGAAGCAGAAAAATTACTTGGATAACAAGTAAACAAAGCTGCCTCTTCTGATCTTTTAGGCCAGCTTGATGATAAAAGACTTGGTTTCAGAGGTTTATGGTACATCAACATTTGTAGCTTTAAAGACTCTCTACTGTCCTTATTATTATTATTTTCTTTTCGCCCTTTTCCTTGACAGTGACACTGACCTAAAAGCAAAGTGAAACCTTTTTCTTTTTCTTTCAGACCTGTAACCTGCAGAGGTCAAATTATAATAGAATGATTACCACATGATGATATCTGCAGTTTTTTTCATGGAATTCCAAAGTTCTTTTTCTTCTCTTCAATTCCTTCTTCCTCCCCCTCTTTCTTCGCTGGCAACAGAGACACAGAGGTGAGGGCAGCGTATGGTCCTCTCTTGGTCAGAGCCTGTCTGCTGCCAAATGACACCAGTGAGGTGACGCCTCCTCGATGCCTTGTCGCTGCCACCTTCCTACGACTCTCATTCACCACTGTGCTCATTTACTGTGTTACCTTTTTACTCATCTCTCTCTCTCTCTCTTCCCTCTTGTATCTCTCTCTGTCTCTGCTGTGGTGATGGGCCCAAATCAACCTAGAGAGGCTCTATGGTCAACACTGGAGATAGTAGCCTGATCATGTTGCAGGTGATCTCCTTGTCCCCGAGTGGTGTTCCTTTTGTGGTCAGAGGTCAAAGGCTCGTTGCTCAAGTATCTTCATGCATGGTTTTGGGAACGCAGATCGTGGCTCCGGTTGCTGACATTGAGAGATCAAAGAAGAGGAAACTTAGTGATAACAAGTCATTTTTTTCCCTTTTTCTTCTTTGCAATTAGTACCCAACCCAGTTCAGCCGACTAACTTTGAATTGTCGACATGAGATCAAGTAAAAAGCTAGACTTCTTCTTGTTTGTAAGTTCTGATTAAAATTGGATTTCTCGAAGAAAAAACAGATTTTAGTCCTGAAGAAGCTTAGGGACCAACTGAGTTGACCAGAAATAAGCATTAACGTGCAGTTCTGTGAGCCTTCAATGCAGCAAACTAACCGCATTAATGATTTCTATTGTCTCTTGCAAACCCAGAAAACACACACACAATCAAAGCAGTAATAAATATAGGATACATGTCTTCAGAAGATATGATCAGTAGGGAGAACAGAGAAAGAGTATCCCTACTTGCATCCTTTGGTACTTCCACTAAGAGACAAAGGAAGAAATCGGATCGGAAACGAAAAGTAAGAGGAAGAAAGCATGGAAAGGGACGTATGAGGAAGGAGAGGCACAGGGCAGCCCTTCGTGCGGTGGAGTAAGAGCTCGGGCATCATTGCTTTATGATTGGAAGCTGCCCGGTGCAGGCATAAGTTGGCAGGCACCTCCTGCTCCTGCTCCTCCTCTATCGCCGCCGCGGCGGCGTCGCTTCGCTGCCACTAAGAGTGTATCTTTTTCTCTATCCATCTCATGCACAGAGAAAGGAGATATGACTGTCAAAGAATACAATATATTTTACTTGCACAGTTTGGAATAGCACATTTGTCATTATAAATTGTAATATAAGATACGTATATACATACATCTTTCTAATCTTTTGTTTTTTGGGCATATGCTACTGCTATTAAAATCTATCTCAAAGATTTGAGGTTAGTCATTTGCATACATCTTTCTAAATGTCTTTCTTCTTCTTCTTCTTCTTCTTCTTATTTTTTTTTTTTTGCATATGCTACTGCTATTAAAATTTGACGTTAATCATTTGGACTGGGGCTAATAATAGTTCATTTAAATTAAAGAATTTATGTATGTAAATATTAAAAAAGGCTGAGCCCAAAAGTTAACAGTGTGGCCCAAAAAGGGGACTTTTGGCCCAGCCCAAAAGTCACCGCTCTTCCAACCTTTGAACTCCCACGAAAGCAGAGCAAACACCGAGCTTCGCTTCCCAACCCTCTGCCTTCCTCGCCTCACCTCCTCTCCCACCCTCCTATCCCCGATTCCTTCCCTGAGCCGTCAAGTGGGTTCTCCACCGCGAGCATGCCTACCAAACCGAGCTCTCGTCGTTCTCTCCACCAGCTTTGGCAGCCTCCGTGTTAGACCGAAGAGCTCTGACACTCCTTTGCAGGGACCACGGTAACCAGTCCTTCCTCAGCCACGTCATCGCTTTGTTCCGCGACATGAGGCGTCCGCCGCTTGGCCGCGAGCAACTTCACCTGCCTCTTGAAGTCCTGCGGCTGCCGCTTGATTCTCTGGCGAGGCAGGAAGATTCACTCGCAGGTTGATCACCGATGGTTTCTCATCCATGGTGTTTGCCATGACCGTCGTGGTCAACGTGTACGCGAAATGTCTCTGGATCGAGGAACATGTTTGTTAGAATGCCTGAGAAGAACTTGATGGCGTGGAATACCATGGTTTTCGGGTATGTACACTATGGGGTGACGGAGAGGGCTTTGGAGATGGTGATAAGATTGCGAAGGATGGACACACGCCATGTTGGGCGCTTGTACCAGATTACTATTGACTAACATTTATGCAATAACTTCAATGTGGCAGGAAGTAGCAAGGGTGAGAACTATGATGGTGAAGGAAGGACTGCAGTAGACTCCTGGTTGCAGTTCTATCAATTCGAAGATTGAGATGCCTACCTTCTACTCTGGGAAGTATTAATCATCCACAAGCAGAGAAGATATACATCAGATACCTTCTGCTCTGGAAGTACTAATCATCCACAAGCGGAGAAGATATATATCAGACATGGCTATGCTAATAGATGAGGTCAAAGATGTTGGCTGTGTGCCTGATACTGATTCTTTATTTGAAGTGGAAGAGGACGTTCAAGAGCATCTCCTCAATACTCAAAGCGAGAAACTGGCTATTGCGTTCAGGCTCAAGAACGCGACACCGGGAACCACAATGTAATAACGAAAGAGTCCATGTCTGCACCGATTGCCATAATACGACCAAGTTTATATCTCAGGTGACTTGTAGGAAGAAGACTACTGGTAGGGATATGCAGCAATTCCATTATTTCAAGAATGAGCAGCGTTGGAGATTTTTGCTAGACAAGTTTTTGGATTAACTATTGTTGGAAAAAACATGTTAAAGTGGAATAATTTATTTCCCTATCAAAATAGTTCCTTATCAAAATACTAACTTGTCATCAAAAACATATCAAAAATATATATTAACCAGAATAGTATAAACAGTAGAGTAATAAATCAATTACAGTGACACCAAATTTTTAACATGAAAAACTTAATGCGAGAAAAATCATGGGATCATAGTCCACCTTAAACTTCCACTTTACAGTAAATCTTCTCTAGAATAATCAGAGAATCATAATAACATCAAGAACATAGATCTTGACTCAACATTAATTTATCATCACCACCAAAAATAGATTTCATAAAAATAGAATTTTAAGTCTCACAGAATGGGTAGCAAGAAAGTACCTCAGAGAGTGTAAACTACAGATCAACATCATTAGGATTGTAGAGCTATACGGATTCTTCGGATAAAATTTAGGCCAAAATTGAAAACGTTTGACTAATAATCGTTAAATAGAAAACTCAAAAATCTATTTTTCTCTCTCTCTTCTTTCCTCTCGATGTATGCTGTTGCTTTCGTTGCACACATACGCTTCTCTCAGTTGCCCTCAATCGCATGCCTTTCTTATTTTTCCCTTTTTTTCTTTTTAATTATTGATTTGAGCTCAAAAGACCCAATTGTCCGAGCCCACAAAGGGTTGGACCTAACAATTCTCTTCCTCCAACTCATATGGTGGGCTATACTAAGCTCGTTCTTTGTCTACATGCTTTAAACTTTTTCTTAGGCAAAAACTTTGTCAACATATATGATTCATTCTCATTGGTATGTACCTTTTCCAATTGTCATTCTTTCATCTCAAACACATCACGAATCTAGTGATATCTCACATCAATATGTTTGGATTTAGAATTGTATATTGAATTCTTGGAGAGGTGAATGACACTCTGACTATCATAGTAAATAGTATATCCTTCCTGTTTAAAGCCTAATTCATGTAGAAACTTTTTCATCCACAAAATTTCCTTTTAAGCTTCAGTAATTACTATATATTCTGCTTCTGTGATTGATATAGCAACACAATTTTGTAACTTAGATTACAAAGATATTACTTCCCCTATAAATATCATTAAGAACCCCGAAGTGGACTTCCTGGAATCAATATCACTTACCATATCTGTATCTGTATACCCTTCTAACATAGGTTCATCATTGTCAAAACATAAACGCAACCTGAAAGTACATCTTAGATATCTTAATATTCATTTCACTATAGCCCAATATTCCTTACCAGGATTAAAGAGAAATCGACTGACAACTCTAACTACATGAGCTATATCTGGTATAGTACAAACCATAGCATACATAAAACTACCTATTGCATATAAGTAAAGCATTTTGGACATTTCTTCTTTTTCTTTCTCACTTGTAGGACATTGTTTCGAACTAAGCTTGAAATGACTTACAAGTATAGAACAAACTGCTTTAGCTTTACTCATATTGAATCTTTCAAGAATCTTTTCAATATAAGTCTTTTGAGATAGTCAAATCTTCTTTTTCTTCCTATCACGAAGAATCTTCATGCCAAGTATTTGTTTCACCGATCCCAAGTCTTTCATGGCAAAAGACTTACTTAGCTCTCTTTTAAGCTTTTCAATTTTACCAGCATTATGACCAACAATTAGCATATCATCAACATAGAGTAAGAGAATAATGAAATCATCATCTAAAAATTTCTTCATAAACACACAATGATTAAATGTGGTCTATTATACTCTTGGCTCATCATAAATAAATCAAACTTCTTGTACCACTGTCTGTTTAAATCCATATAAGCTTTTCCTAAGCTTACATACCATATTTTCTTTTCCCTTAACTTTGAAACCTTCTGGTCGCTCTATGTAAATTTCTTCTTCTAAGTCACCATGAAGAAATATTATTTTCACATCAAGTTGCTTAACTTCTAAATTCAAGTGGGCAACCAAACCAAGAATAACTCGGATAGAGGATATTTTCACAATTAGAGAAAATATTTGTTCAAAGTCAATACCTTTCTTCTGACTAAATCATTTTATAACTAGTTGTGTCTTATATATTTATTATGAGCTATTATTTTCAATCTTCAATTTGTAAACTCATTTATTTTTTAGAGCTCTCTTCTCTTTATGTAACTTTACCAAGTCATAGGTGTGGTTCTCAAGTAAGGATCTCATCTCTTCGTGCATGGATTTAACCCACTCATTCTTATGCCTATATAAAATAGCTTCTTAGTACGTTTTTGGCTCTCTCTCATCAGTAAGCATAACATACTCATGTGGAGTATATCTGGTAGATGGTTGTCGCTCTCTAGTAGATCTTCTCAATGGAATCACAACTAGTGGTGAAGGTGCTTGTTTAGTTGGTTCAACATCATCAACTGTAGGAGTATCATCACTGGCATTCTCACCACAATCTTTTTGTTCATCTCCCCCATGATCATCATGAACTATAGGTGAAGGAACTTGACCTAAACTCCAAGGAATATAAACAGAGGTTTTTGGCTTCTTAACATTATCACCATCATCAAACAATTGGTTTCTAAGAAATATATCTCTACTTCTAATAATTTTTTTGTTCACTGGATCTCACAATTTGTACTCAAACTGTTCATTACCATATCCCAAGAAGATATATGTTTTAGCCTTATTATCAAGCTTGGACCTCTCATCTTTGGGAATATAAACAAATGATTTATACCCAAAGACTCTCAAGTGATTATAAGATATATCTTTTCCTTTCCATACTCTCTTTGGAACATCACCTTTCAAAGGAAGATTTATGAGGTTAACTGTAGTTTTCATAACCTCTCCCCAAAATGACTTCGGTAACTTGACATGGGAAAGTATACACCTAATCCTTTCTTCAATGATTCTATTCATCTTTTCTGTCACACCATTCTGCTGAGGAGTTTTAAGAACTGTTTTCTTAAGCCTAAAATAATGAAACATGCAATAATTCTCAAAATGACCCTTGTACTCGCCACTATTATCTGCTCGAATACACTTTAGCTTTTTTTCAGTTTCTCTTTCAACACTAACATGAAACCCTTTGAAAAAATCAAGGAACTAATCTTTAGATTTCAAAGCAAAAGCCCATTTTTTTCTAAAATAAGCATCAATAAAAGTAACAAAATAAAGAGCACATCAAAGAGTTCTAGTTTGTATAGTACAAACATCAGTATGAACTAAATCAATAACATCTGAGCTTCTAGATAATGAATATGTATGAAATATAACTCTATATGTTTTTCTAAGCAATTATCACAAGATTTAAAAGATATACCTTATAACTCCGGTAAGAACCGCTTTCTAGTAAGAGTTTGAAGTCTCTTCTTGCTGATATGACCAAGCCTCTTATGCCAAAGATCTATACTTTTACCCTTCTGAATTGCATTAATCTCTCCTTTGTGTAACTTAGCTTCCATGACATAAAAAGAGTTAAGCTTCTTTCCTCTTGTCATAATTAGAGAACCTTTAGTGAGTTTCTATTTGTTTTCACCAAAATAATGTGTAAATCCATCATAATCAAGTCTACCTAGAGATATCAAGTTAAGACGAATATGTGGCACATGCCTAACATCTTTGAGTATTAATTTACTCCCAATACTGGTTTTCAAGCAAATATCTCCAATACCCATAATCTTCGATGTACCACTGTTTCCCATTTTGACATCACCAAAATCACCAACAATGTAAGATCTGAAGAAATCACCATGAGAAGTAACATGAAATGAAGCACCAGAGTCAATTACCCAATTACTATCCTGACCTGCAAGACTGACACAACCGTCATCACAAACAATAATGATATCACCTTCAGCAGTAAATGTATTTGTCTCTTTCTCATTTTTCTTCCTTTCATTCTGTTCTCGCTTCCAAAACCTACACTCTTTTTTCATGTGATCTGGCCTGTTATAGTGGAAACATTTGATATCTCTTCTAGACTTGAATCTTCCTCTATAACCATGTGGATTTTTATTATGACTTCTTCCACGTCTTTCTTGTTTTTCAGTAACAAATGCACTAGAAAAATATTAACCATATTCTTTCCTTCTGACATCTTCATTTAGTAAACTGTCTTTAACCATATCTATAGTTAGAATCCCCTCTGGCGTTGAGTTATAAATTATCACCACATATATTTCTCAACTTTCTGGTAAAGAGCTAAGAAGTAATAATCATTGCATCTCATCATCTATATTCATTTTCATAGCAATCAGCTTGTTTGCAAGACTCTGAAATAGGCTTATATGCTCAACAATGTTACCACAATATTTATACTTCAAATTTACTAAATCTTCTAAGGAGAGAAATTCTATTTCCCACTATCTTTTTCGCAAAGAAGTTTTTTAACATTTTCCAAACGACATCAGCTTTGGTTTCATCAGAAATATGCTCATGCAAATTTATATCCATCCATCTTCTAATATAGGCAATAGTTTTTCTATGTTAAACTTCTCATTCCTTATCGTCCATTGTAGAAGGTTTATCTTTAATCTTGATGAGCTTATACAAATCTTTGCAATATAGCAAATCTTCCATCATACGCCTCTAAGTGGAATAATTTGATGAATTCAATTTAATTATACAATCTGACGCTATTTCAATCATACAAGAAAAAAAAACTAGCACTAAACAACCTATTGCTCTGATACTACTTGTTGGGAAAAACCTATTAAAGCAGAATAATTCTTTTCCGTCTTTGTGTATCAAAATGGGTTCCTCATCAAAATATCAACTTGTTATCAAAAGCATATATTAACTAGAACAGCATAAACAGTAGAGCAATAAATCAATCATATAGTGAGACTAAATTTTTAACGTGGAAAACCCAATGCAGGAAAAACCACGGGACCGTAGTCCACCTCAAACTTCCACTATCAATAGTAATGATAACAAGTTTACAGTAAATCTTCTCTAGAATAACCAGAGGATCACAATAATATCAAGAACATAAATCTTGGCTCAACATTAACTTATCATCACCACCAAAGATGAATTTCATGAAAAGAAAATTTTAGGTCTCACAGAATGGGTATAGCAAGAAAGTACATCAGAGAGGGTAAACTATAGATCAACACTATTAGAATTGTAGAGCTTGCTACAAGGATTCTTCGCATAAAATTTGGGTCAAAACTGACAATGTTTGACCATTGATCGTTAAGCAAAAAACTCAAAAACCTATTTTTCTCTCTCTGTTCTTTTATCTCGCTATACGCCGCCACATTCGCTGCACGCATTTGCTTCTCTCCGTTACCCCCAATTGTGTGCCTTTCTTATTTTCCTTTTTTTTCTTTTTAATTACTGATTTAGGCTCAAAAGACTCAATTGTCCAAGCCTACATATGGGTTAGACCCAACAATTCTCCCCCTCCAGCTCATATGGTGGGCTATACTAAGCTCGCTCTTTGTCTACATGCTTCAATTTTTTTCTTAAGCAAAGACTTTGTCAATATATAAGATACATTCTCATTGGTATGTACCTTTTCCAATTGTAATTCTTTTATCTCAAGCACATCACGAATCCAGTGATATTTTACATCAATATGCTTGGGTCTAGAATGATATGTTGAATTCTTGGAGAGATGAATGACACTTTGACTATTATAGTAAATAGTATATCCTTCCTATTTCAAGCCTAATTTATATAGAAACTTTTTCATCTACAAAGTTTCCTTGCAAGCTTTAGTAATTATTATATATTCTGCTTTTGTGGTTGATATTGCAACACAATTCTGTAACTTAGATTGCCAAGAGACGGCTTCCCCTACAAATGTTATCAAGAACCCCGAAGTGGACTTTCTGGAATCAGTATCACCTATCATGTCTACATCTGTGTACCCTTCTAATACAGATTCATCACTACCTAAACATAAACGCAACCTAGAAGTACCTCTTAGATATCTTAATATCTATTTCACTGCTGCCCAATGTTTCTTACCAGAATTAGAGAGAAACCGGTTGACAACTCCAATTGCGTGAGCTATATCTGGCCTAGTACGAACCATAACATACATCAAACTGCCTACTACAAATGAGTAAGGCACTTTGGATATTTCTTCTTTTTCTTTCTCACTTATAGGATATTGTTTCAAACTAAGCTTGAAATGACTTGCAAATGGAGAACAAACTGCTTTGGCTTTACTCATGTTGAATCTTTCAAAAACCTTTTCAATATAAGTCTCTTGAGATAGCCAAATCTTCCTTTTCTTCCTATCACAAAGAATTTTCATGTAAAGTATTTGTTTCACCAATCCCAAGTCTTTCATGACAAAAGACTTATTTAGCTCTTTTTTAAGCTTTTCAATTTTTCAAGCATCATGGCCAACAATCAGCATATCATCAACATATAGCAAAAGAATAATGAAATCATCATCTGAAAATTTCTTCATAAACGCACAATGATCAGATGTGGTTCTATTATACCCTTGGCTCATCATAAAGGAATTAAACTTCCTGTACCACTTTCTAGTTGTCTGTTTGAGTCCATGTAAGCTTTTCCTAAGCTTACACACTTGATTTTCTTTTCTATTGACTTTGAAACCTTCTGGTTGCTCCATGTAAATTTCTTTTTCTAAGTCACCATGAAGAAATGTTGTTTTTACATCAAGTTACTTAACTTTTAAATTCAAGTGGGCAACCAAACCAAGAACAACTCAGATAGAGGATATTTTCATAATTGGAGAAAATATTTCTTTAAAGTTAATACATTTCTTCTAACTGAATCATTTCACAACTAGTCATGTGTTATATCTTTGTTGTGAGTTATTATTTTCAATCTTCAATTTGTAAACCCATTTATTTTTGAAAGCTCTCTTCTCTTTATGCAACTTTACCAAGTCATAAGTATGGTTCTCAAGCAAGAATCTCATTTCTTCATGCATGGCTTTAACTCACTCATTCTTATGCCCATGTAGAATAGCTTCTTAGTAAGTTTCTAGCTCTCCCCCGTCAGTAAGTATAACATACTCATGTGGAGGATATATAGTAGATGCTTGTCGCTCTTTAGTGGATCTTCTCATTGGAATATCAACTTATGGTGGAGATGCTTGTTTAGTTGATTCAATATCATCAACTATAAGAGTATCATCACTGGCATTCTCACCACAATCTTCTTGTTCATCTCTCCCATGATCATTATGAACTATAGGTGAAGGAACTGGACCCAAGGAATATAAATAAAGGTTTTTGGCTTCTTAACATTATCACCATCATCAAATAATTGGTCTTCAAGAAATACAATATCTCTGCTTCTAATAATCTTCTTGTTCACTGGATCTCATAATCTGTATCCAAACTCTTCATGATCATATCCTAAGAAGATACATACTTTTGCCTTATTATCAAGCTTGGACCTCTTATCTTTAGGAATATGAATAAATGCTTTACACCTAAAGACTCTCAAGTAATTATATGATATATTTTTTCCTTTCCATACTCTCTCTAGAACATCACCTTTCAGAGGAATTGATAGAGAAAGATTTATGATATCAACTGTAGTTCTAATAGCCTCCTCCTAAAATGACTTTGGTAACTTGACTTGGGAAAGCATACACCTAATCCTTTCTTCAATGGTTTTATTCATCTTTTCTACCACACCGTTCTGCCGGGGAGTTTTAGGAACTGTTTTCTTAAGCCTGATACCTTGAAACCTACAATAATTCTCAAAAGGACCCTTGTACTTGCCATCATTATCTACTCAAATACACTTTAGCTTTTTTCTAGTTTCTCTTTCAATACTGACATGAAACTCTTTGAAAATATCAAATACTTGGTCTTTAAATTTCAAAGCAAAAGCCCAAACTTTTCTAGAATGATCATCAATAAAAGTAACAAAATAAAGAGCACCTCGAAGAGTTCTAGTTTGCATAGTATAAATATCAGTATGAAGTAAATCAATAACATATAATCTTCTACATGATGGATATGTATGAAATGTAACTATATATGTTTTTCCAACTAAGCAATGCTCACAAGATTTAAGAGATGTACCTTGCAATTATGGTAAGAAATGCTTTTTAGCAAGAGTTTGAAGTCCCTTCTCACTGATATGACTAAGCCTCTTGTGCCAAAGATCTATACTTCCACCCTTCTGAATTTCATTAATCTCTCCTTTGTGTAACTTAGCTTCCATTACATAAAAAGAGTTAAGCTTCTTTCCTCTTGCCACAATTAGAGAACCTTTAGTGAGTTTTCATTTGCTTCACCAAAATAGTGTGTAAATCCTTCATCATCAAGTCTACCTATAGATATCAAGTTAAGACGAATATTTGGAACATTTTTGACATCTTTGAGTATCAATTTGCTTCCAATACTAGTCTCCAAGCAAATATCTCCAATACCCACAATCTTTGATGTAACATTGTTTCCCTTTCTGACATTACCAAAATTACTAGCAGTGTAAGATCTGAAGAAATCACTATGAGAAGTAACATAAAATGAAGCACCAGAGTCAATTACCCAGTTACTATCCTGACCTGCAAGACTGGCACAACCGTAATCACAAACAATAATGATATCACCTTCAGCAGCAACTGTATTTGTCTCTTTCTCATTTTTCTTCCTTTCATTCTGTTCTCGCTTCCAAAACCTACTCCTTCTTCATGTGACCTTGCCTGTTATAGTGGAAACATTTGATATCTCTTCTAGATTTGAATCTTCCTCTATAACAATGTGGATTTCTGCTATGACTTCTTCCATGTCTTTCTTGTTTTTCAGTAACAAATGCACCATAAGAATATTCACCCTGTTCTTTCCTTCTAGCATCTTTATTTAGCAAACTATCTTTACTCATATCTATAGTTAGAGTTTCCTCTAGCATGGAGTTATAAATTGTCACCACATATGTTTCCCAACTTTCTGGTAAAGAGCTGAGAAGTAATAATCTTTACATCTCATCATCTATATTCATTTTTATAGCAACCAGCTTGTTTGCAAGACTCTAAAATAGGCTTATATGCTCAACAATGTTACCACCATCTTTATATTTCAAATTTACAAGTCTTCTAAGGAGAGAAATTCTATTTCCCACTGTCTTTTTCGCAAAGAGGTTTTCTAACTTTTGCTAAAAAACATCAGCTCTGGTTTCATCAGAAATATACTCATGCAAATTTATATTCATCCATCTTCTAATATAGGCAATAGCTTTTCTATATTGAACTTCTCATTCCTCATCGTTCATAGTAGAATATTTATCTTTAATTTTGATGCGCTTATACAAATCTTTGCAATAGAGCAAATCTTACATCATACGCCTCCAAGTGGAATAATTTGATGAGTTCAATTTAATCATACCATCTGACTCCATTTCAATCACATAAGAAAAAAAACTATCACCAAACAACATGTTGCTCTGATACCACTTGTTAGGAAAAACCTGTTAAAGCAGAATAATTCTTTTCCCTCTTTGTGTATCAAAATGGGTTCCTTATCAAAATATCAACTTGTTATCAAAAGCACAAATTAACCAGAATAGCATAAATAGTAGAGCAATAAATCAATCACACAGTGAGGTCAATTTTTTAACGTGGAAAACCCAATACGGGAAAAACCACGAGATCGTAGTCTACCTCAAACTTTCACTATCAATTGTAATGATAACAGGTTTAAAGTAAATCTTCTCTAGAATAACCAAAGAATCACAATAATATCAAGAACATAGATCTTGACTCAACATTAACTTATCATCACCACCAAAGATGGATTTCATGAAAAGATAATTTTAGGTCTCATAGAATATGTATAGCAGGAAAGTACCTCAGAGAAGAAATGCAAATCAATACCATTAAGATTGTAGAGCTTACTGCAAGGATTCTCTACATAAAATTTAGGACAAACTAACAATGTTTGACCACTGATCGTCAAGCAAAAAACTCAAAAACCTATTTTTCTCTCTCCTTTTTATCTTTGTTCTTTCCTCTTGCTGTGTGCCGCCGCATTCACTGCACACATTCGATTCTCTCTGTTGCCCTCAATTGCGTGCCTTTCTTTTTTTTTTCTTTTTAATTATTGAATTGATCAAAAGACCTAATTATCCAAACCCACGTATGGACTGGACCAACAACTAGAAAGGTTCTTTGGCACTAAAAAAGAAGTTTAGCTATGATACCTACTATATAGAATTTTGGCTGATGACCTTTAAACAAATTGACTAGCCCTATTTGTGTTATCATAAGCTATTATGTTCCATCAAGCGATTAAAAGGAATCACTCCTAGAATTAGAGTTCTCAGTCAAAAGAGACATGCTATCACTCCGAGTGAGCAATAATAAGGAATTGACTGCTTTAAAGGTCTCTTTAATGAATGCAAGTAGAAATATTCTAGATCTTCAACCACAAGCTCTTGTGCTCTCGACTAACTTAGTGCTCACCTATATTCTACTCTTCATCGCGAGGACAACCATCTCTTCCGCCAGTGGGTGTGCTTCTCCAATCGTAGGTCGCACCTTCAACCCACCGACCACTACTCAATCAAAACTTCCATCTTGAGCCCTTGGATTAGTACGTATCCTTAGGATGTCTTCATTATCTTTTTCTGACGTTTTAGTTAATGTTTCTACAAGGAATCATAGTACTTTTTCATATACAAGACTTATCTCCATCAATGCTGTCATACTAATCCCTTTCAAGTTATCAAAAGATGGCAACTACGCATCCTGGTGGGCCCAGTTTTCTAATCTCCTATTTGGATACGATTTACTAGGCTACGTCGATGGCTCTCTCAGTTGTGTGGGTTGTGGGCTGATAAAGTCCACCATGGGCTGAACCCACTTTGGGTTGTCAGCCGAACAACCTCCCCCGTCAACCCATAAGGGAGGCTATCCCATGACTCCTCAATGTGAAGCCATACCGACCAACTGTCGGCATATCTCTTGTCTTTCTTTTGGTAAAATTTTTGTCAACATGTCTGCTCCGTTGTCATCTATGTGAATTTTCTGAAGTTGCAACTGCTTCTCTTCAAATATATTTCGAATCCAGTGGTATCTGGCATCTATATGCTTTGACTTAGAATGAAACATTGGGTTCTTACACAGGATGATACTCTGGATGTCACAATGCACCACATAAATTTTCTGTTTCAACCCCAATTCTTGTAAGAATTCTTTCATCCATAACATTTCTTTGCATACCTTTGTAGCAGCAATATATTCTGCTTCTGTGGTGGAGAGAGCAATATATCTTTGCAACCTAGATTGCCATGACATAGCTCCCCCTACAAAAGTAAATACATAACCTGAAGTAGACTTCCTCGTATCTATATCTCTTGCCATATTTGCATCTGTGTAACCTGTCAACACATGTGGTCCACCTCCAAAGCTTAAACAAACCTTAGAGCTCCCTTTGAGATATCTAAAAATCCACTTCACTGTTGCCCAGTGCTCTTTGCCTAGATTTGCAAGAAATCTGCTAGTAACACCAATTGCATATGCGATGTCTGGCCTCGTGCATACCATTACATACATTAAACTTCCAACTACTGAAGCATAAGGAACCTTTTGCATTTTCTCCTTCTCCTCATCACTTGATGGACTCTGTTCTGAGCACAACTTGAAATGATCTGCAAGAGGAGAACCAACTGGTTTTGCATTGCTCATACCGAATCTTTCCAATACCTTCTCGATGTATTTCTCCTGTGACAACCAAATCTTCTTATTTTTCCTGTCACGAGAAATCTGCATACCCAATATTTGCTTTGCTGGCCCCATGTCCTTCATTGCAAAAGACTCACTCAGCTCCTTCTTCAATCTGTCAATTTTAGACATATCTTTCCTAAGAATAAGCATGTCATCAACATAAAGTAAGAGAATAATAAAATTCTCACCAAACCATTTGATGTACATACAATGAACTGAAGTCGTTCTTTTGTATCCATTTTCTATCATAAATGAATCAAACTTTCTATACCACTGTCTTGGAGGTTGCTTTAGCCTATACAAGCTCTTCTTTAATTTGCAGACAAAGTTCTATTTACCTTTGACTTTGAAGCCTTCTGGTTGCTCCATATAAATTTTCTCCTCCAAATCCCCATGAAGGAAAGCTGTCTTCATATCTAACTGCTCAACCTCCAAGTCCTGGCTAGCAGCAATACCAAGAGCAACACGAATAGAAGACATTTTAATAACAGGAGAAAAAATATCTTCAATGTCAATACCATTCTTTTGACCAAAGCCTTTCACAATCAATCTAGCTTTATATTTTGGTTGAGAAAATATTCTTGAGTCTTCAACCTGAAAACCCACTTGTTCTTCAAGGCCTTCATTCCATTTTGTAGTAGCACCAAATCATAAGTGTGGTTCTTCTAAAGAGCATTCATCTCTTCCTACATAGCAACCAACCACTTCTCTTTCTGCTCCCTTTCAATTGCTTCCTGGTAATTCTCTGGTTCACTTGCATCAGTAAGCATCACATACTCATCTGTAGAGTACCTTTTGGAAGGTTGACGTTATCTAAAAGATCTTCTTAACTGAGGTTCTGCGGGAAGTTGCTCTTCTACTTCTTCTTGCTCAACATGTCCTACAGGTGGATCAACATCAAGCTCTACACTATCTTCCTGCACATCTCCCCCATCACACTGATATACTGGAGGAGTAATTAGATCACAATCTGCTAATCCTTCTGCAGAAGTATTGGCTGGTGCCTTCTTCTTCAAATCTTCAAAAGTTTGATCCTCAAAAAAGACTATGTCTCTACTTCTAAACACCTTCTGCTTTTCTGGATCCCAAAGCCTGTAACCAAAATAATCATGTGAGTAGCTAAGAAAAATACATTCTTTAGACTTACCATCTAGCTTGGACCTCTCATTGTCTGGAATATGTGCAAATGCACGACAACCAACCACTCTCAAATGCCTATAGGAAACATCTTTCCCTAACCATACATGCTCTGCAACATCACCATATAGGACTATACTGTTGAATCTCTGATTTTTATGATGAAGTCAGTTGTCATTTGTTGTCTAATCTATGTGTTGAGATAAGTGTGCAGGATTAACTACGATGAAAGTTAGACATGCAGCAGGAGTTGTGCCGGAGTCAAGACAATGATCACGTTGGGAGTTCGAGAGTTCGACGGAAGTTCGGACAGTTGTCGGAGGTTCTGCGGGAACAAATCCGAGAAGTCCATAAGCTTGCCAAAAGAAGCTCGTCGGAACTCGGCAAGTGGATTGTCACAAGTCCAGGAGTTTGCCGGAAGTCCGCAGAAGCATCACCGAGGGTTCATCGGATGATCGACGGAAGTTCACCGGAAACTCACCGGAAGAAGCGATTGACGCACTGGAGCAAGCTGCAGTAAATGTCTAAGGAATAATCGTAGTCAGCACATTGATTAAGTTGGAAATGGGAGGTGATCCCATTAGCTTAATCTTGGGGCAATCGGGCCCCTGAAAAACCCAAATTGGGCCGAATGGATCAACCATTCGGACCCTGATTGCTGTGGGAGGTGCAACCGCCCAAGCCTGGAGGTAGCACTGCCTAGGCTAAGTCTCCTAGGGAGACTAGGCGGTGCAACCGCCCCAGCCAGGAGGTGTAACCGCCTGGGCTCAGTCTCCGAGCGAGATTGGGCGGTGCAACCTCCCTTGATAGAGAGGTAGCACCGCCTAAGCTCGGTCTTCGAGCTCTGGCAGGCGGTGCAACCGTCTCAGTCAGGAGGTGCAACCGCCTGGGCTCAGTCTCCAAGCGAGACTGGGTGGTGCAACCTCCCCTAACAGAGAGGTAGCACCGCCTGAGCTCGGTCTTCGAGCTCTGCCAGGCGCTGCAACCGCTCCAGTCAGGAGGTGCAACCGCCTGATCCCGGAATTCCGGGATTTAATAGTTTTGAGCTCCAAATTTGAACTGGGTTGGGGCCTATAAATACCCCACCTATTCAGCACTGAAAGAGCACAGACATACTCGAAATCTTAATCTATTTTTGTGATTCTTAGAGCTCAAAATTATTGTAAAGGCCAAAAGTTCTCCTCCCTCTGTTCTTCAAAGTTTTGAGTTGTGAAGAGAGGAGAGAAAATTTCTATAAGGGTTGTCTCCTAAGCCTGTCAAAAGGAGTGAAATTGTAAAAGGGTGGTTGGCCTTCGCCTATTGAAGGAAGGCCTCTAGTTGACGTCGGTGACCTCGTTGGTGGAGGAAGCCAAAAGTGGAGTAGGTCAAGATCGACCGAACCACTCTAAATCTCGGTTTGTATTTACTTTGAGCATATTATCTTTACTACAAACCTCCACTGAAGCTTACTGCTTTCTGCGCATATACGATCGGGTTTCAAGCTTTGCACTTTCCGAATCTGCGTTTAGACGTAAATCTGCTTTTTCGTACGATCATCATATTTCAGATTACGTTTATGTTTTGATTTTTACCATAACTGCAAACTGCCTTTATACCCTTGCTTAAACAGCATCTCGCCTAATCAAGTGATTTACGAATCAGCATTTAGACATAAATCAGTTTCTTCGTACGAACGTCGTATTTCAGTTTGCGCTTATATTCTGGTTTTCATCATAACTGCAAACTGCCTTCATAGATTAACTTTAACATCATCTTGCTTGATCTTAAGTTAAAGTAATCTTAGAATCAGCTTTCAAACAAAAATCGTTTTTATCGTTTGAACGCAGTTTCGTTTTAATCGCAGAAAGTTTTCCGCTGCACTAATTCAACCCTCCCCTCTTAGTGCTCTTGATCCTAACAATTGGTATCAGAGTGGGGTTAACTCTCTAACGGATTAAAACCCAAGAGAGATGGCATACGCCGGAAACCAAGAGGGCCATTCTATTACACGTCCAACCATGTTCAGTGGGACGGACTATACCTATTGGAAGACCCGAATGAGGATCTTTCTTATTTCTATGGATTTTGAACTTTGGAATCTTGTCGAAAACGGATTTTCGAAGTCTTCTCTTCCAATGATCGATTGGAATGAATTGGAGAAGAAGGCTTTCGCTCTTAATGTAAAGGCTATGAATGCCTTATTTTGTGCACTTGATAAAAACAAGTTTAACCGTGTTTCAACTTGTGAAACCGCATTTGATATTTGACACACACTCGAAGTGACTCACGAAGGCACAAGTAGAGTGAAAGAGTCAAAAATCAATCTTCTGTGACATTCTTTCAAACTTTTCCGGATGAAACCGAGTGAAACCATTGGCGACATGTTTACCCGTTTCACGGATGTCGTTAACGGTCTAAAAGGACTCGGAAAATTTTTTCGGATTTTGAGCTCGTAAATAAGATTCTTAGATCCCTTCCTAAGAGTTGGGATCCTAAAGTCACTGCTATTCAAGAGGCAAAAGATCTACGCAACTTCCCTCTTGAAGAACTAATCGGGTCATTAATGACCTACGAGATGACTTGTAAAGCTCATGGAGAGCAAGAAGACATCCTTCCAAAGAACAGAAGGATATGGCACTTTAAACTTCAGAAGGCCACTTGAGAGAAAACTCAAGTGATGAGGATTGTGATGATGACTTGGCACTTCTAACAATAAAATTTAAAAAATTCTTTAAAAGAAACAAGTTTAAGAATGATGCAAAAAATAAACTTGAACCCAAGAAGGACCAAGTTATTTGCTATGAGTGCAAAAAGCCGGGACACTACAAGAACGATTGTCCCCAAGCCAAGAAAAGAACATCCAAGAAGAAGGCGCTCAAAGCAACATGGGATGATTCGAGCGCATCCGAAGAAGAGGAGTCCAACACCGAGCAAGTTGCTCATTACGCCTTAATGGCCATCGGAGATGAGAAAACTAAACCATCGCAAGCTAGGAGCAAGAGATGGTACCTTGATAGTGGATGCTCAAGGCATATGACCGGAGATCCATCTCAATTCTCTAAGCTCACTAGCATAGACGAAGGCTATGTCACCTTCGGAGACAACAACAAGGGTAAAATCATTGGCAAAGGAACCATAGGTAACAAATCCAACTTCTTTATTGAAGATGTTTTGTTAGTTGATGGTTTAAAACATAACCTCTTGAGCATTAGTCAATTATGTGATAAAGGATATATTGTCAGATTTGAATCTAATGCTTGCATCATTGAAAAACCACACAAAAACATATCTATGATTGCATTGAAACAAAATAACATATACACTATTGACATCAATGATTTGTGTAATGAAATGTGTTTTTCCTGTTTTGAATGAGGATGCTTGGATATGGCATAGAAGATTAGGTCATGCTAGCATGAAACTAATCACTCAAATATCATCTAAAGAACTTGTAAGAGGAATTCCTCATATCAAGTTTATCAAAGATGATGTATGTGATGCTTGCCAATTAGGTAAACAAATTAAGGGTAGTTTCAAATCTAAGAATCAAATAAGCACCTCTAGGCCCTTACAATTGATCCATATGGACTTGTTCGGACCAATCTCCACATCAAGCCTAGGAGGTAGCAAATTCGCCTTCGTCATTGTGGATGACTATAGCAGATACACATGGACTTACTTCTTAAAACAGAAAAGTGAATGCCTTAGATATTTTACCAAGTTTTGTAAACTTGTTCAGAATGAGAAAGGTTCTATGATTTCGTCAATTAGAAGTGATCATGGTGGTGAATTTCAAAACCATAATTTTCAGGAATTTTGTGAACTCAATGGATACAACCATAATTTCTCTACTCCTAGAAATCCTCAACAAAATGGAGTAGTAGAAAGAAAAAATCGAAATTTACAAGAAATGGCAAGAACCATGTTGAATGAACATAACCTACCCAAATATTTTTAGGTCGAAGCCGTAAATACTACATGCTACATTTTGAATAGAGTTCTAGTAAGACCCCTACTAACCAAAACTCCCTATGAGTTATGGAACAACAAAAAACCCAATGTTTCATATTTTAAAGTCTTTGGGTGTAAGTGCTTCATCTTGAATGAAAAGGATAACTTAGGAAAATTCGATGCTAAATCCGATGAAGGAATCTTTCTTGGTTATTCTTCAGTTTCTAAAGTCTTTCGTATCTTCAATAAAAGAACTTTAATTATAGAAGAATCCATTCATGTTGTTTTTAATGAGATTTTCGAAATCAGGAAAAATGATTTTGATGATGATGTTAATTTTGATTCCTTGAATTTAAATGAAACCCCTTCTCCAACTAGCAACTTGGATGCATCCACTCTCGAAACATCCTTACCCAAGGATTGGAAGTATGTAGATGCTCATCCCAAGGAGCTAATCTTAGGAGACACGTCAAAAGGGGTTCAAACACGATCTTCTCTTAAAAATTTTTGTGTGAACGCCGCCTTTCTCTCCCAAATTGAACCCAAATGTGTTGACGAAGCCATGAAAGATGATTCATGGATTATCGCAATGCAAGATGAATTGAATCAATTTGAGAGAAATGAGGTGTAGAAGCTTGTTCCTAGGTCAAATGACCATTTAGTTATTAGTACTAAATGGGTCTTCAGAAACAAGCAAGATGAAAATGGTACCGTGGTTAGAAACAAGGCTAGATTAGTGGCCAAAGGTTTCAACCAAGAAGAAGGTATTGATTACGAAGAAACCTTCGCTCCTGTGGCTCGATTGGAAGCCATAAGGATGCTCCTTGCCTACGCTAGTAGTAATAATTTTAAGTTGTTTCAAATGGATGTTAAAAGCGCTTTTCTAAATGGCTTTATTTTCGAAGAAGTTTATGTTAAACAACCTCCTGGATTTGAAAATGATAGCCTCCCTAATCATGTGTTTAGATTAACTAAAGCTCTCTATGGTTTAAAACAAGCCCCAATGGCTTGGTATGAGAGACTTAGTTCTTTTCTTATCGAAAATAATTTCACAAAAGGCAAGGTTGATACTACATTATTCATCAAGAATTTTGAAAATAATTTTCTCATTATTCAGATTTATATTGATGATATTATCTTTGGCTCTACGAATGAATCTCTTTGTGAATATTTTGCTAAAACTATGAGTCTTGAATTCGAAATGAGCTTAATGGGAGAATTAACATTCTTCTTAGGCTTACAAATCTAACAACTAAGTAATGTCATCTTTATTAGTCAAACTAAATATGCTATGAATTTATTAAAAAAGTTTAATATGAACAACTCAAAGGCTATTAACACTCCTATGAGCACCTCCACTAAGTTAGAAATTGATGAAAGTGGAGAAAGCTTCAATCAAAAAACTTATAGGGGTATGATAGGAAGTTTACTTTACCTCACTGCAACCAAACCAGACATCATGTTCAGTGTAGACTTTGTGCTAGATTTCAATCAAATCCTAAGATATCTCATCTCAAAGCAGTTAAAAGAATACTTAGATATCTTAATAGTACCACAAATCTAGGATTATGGTACCCAAAATCAGAGAATTTTGAGTTAATTGCTTATGCTGATGCGGACTTTGCTGGTTGTAGACTAGATAGAAAAAGTACATCAGGATCATGTCAATTTTTAGGACATGCCCTTGTTTCCTGGTCATCTAAGAAACAAAACTCGGTTGCACTATCAACAACCGAAGCTGAATATATTGCAGCAAGTGCATGCTGTGCACAAGTTGTATGGATGAAAAACACCTTAGAAGATTACAAAGTTAATCTTAAAAATATTCCCATTAAATGTGATAACACAAGTGCAATATGCTTAACTAAGAATCCTATACAACACTCAAGAACAAGACATATTGATATTAGACATCACTTTATACGAGATCATGTTACTAATCATGACGTAACCATAGAGTTCATTGATACTAAACATCAACTAGCTAACATTTTTACAAAACCTCTAAGTGAAGAACAATTTGATTTCATAAGAAGACAATTAGGAATGTTGATGTGTCCGAATAGATAAACTAGTTAAAATTATTTTTCGGACTTTATTGAATGATCAAATCACTTGATTGCCATTACATAACATGTGTTGAAATGTTTTGTCTTTATGATTGTATTTGAAAATCTGTAGCATAGTCTTGTCCGAATGTATGAAAGAGTTCATCTCATTTTCAGATTCGCTTAACAGTTGGAATACTAAAAATCAAATTTTCTCATACACTCTTATGAAAAATATTTTTTGAAATGGATTTGATGAAATGATTCCTACTTATGAATTCCATCTTGAAATATGGATGATAGTATTTTTACTTGCAAAAAGCTGTTTCAAACACATATCTTGACTCAAAGTAAACTCACAAATAGCTGGAATCACAAATGGCTTTCCTCCTTCATGCACAAAGGATTATAACAAAAAAAAAAAGGAAGAAGTATTCAAAACAATCTACGTATCATGCCTTCCTTTATATGCTTGATAACTTGCTTATATCGTTTTCCTGGTATCACAACTACCATGCTTTTTGTTGATGACAAAGGGGGAGAAATATATGAATTGATGTTAAAAACACTAGTGCTATGATTATGCCATGCTTGCATCACCAAAAGATATATGAACAGATGCTATAATTTGCATTATAAATATATGAATTGATGATATAAACACTGATGCTATGATTATGCTGCCATGCTTGCATCACCAAGAGATATATGAACAAATGCTATAATTTGCATTATGCCTTGAGTTGATATCTTACCATGTGAAGAAATGCAACACTTGCTAAGATATTTGAAATGTGTACATCATATAATGATATCAAAATCTTACTTCACAACTTTACATGTTGATATCTTACAATATGATAAATTGTTACTATTACCATCAGTCAAACTTGTAATGTAAAATCTGAAAATGAATGTCAAGCCTTGACATCATCTTCAGAGAGATACATCATGATGGGAATCATGATGGGAGTATTGATAAGTTCAAATGATTTAACTTATCAATATGTCGCTTGAATTCTTAGGTCTTGAATTCAAGAATGACTTATCTCAAGTATGGCATATAGACAGGGGGAGTTAAGGTTAACTCCATTATCAATTGATTGTCATCATCAAAAAGGGGGAGATTGTTGAATCTCGGATTTTGATGATGAAGTCAATTGTCATTTGTTGTCTAATCTATGTGTTGAGATAAGTGTGTAGGATTAACTACGATGAAAGTTAGACATGCAGCAGGAGTTGCGCCGGAGTCAAGATAATGATCACGTTGGGAGTTCGAGAGTTCGACGGAAGTTCGGACAGTCGTCGGAGGTTCTACGGGAACAAATCCGAGAAGTCCATAAGCTTGCCAAAAGAAGCTCGTCGGAACTCGCCAAGTGGATCATCGCAAGTCCAGGAGTTTGCCGGAAGTCCGCAGAAGCATCACCGAGGGTTCATCAGATGATCGACGAAAGTTCGTCGAAAACTCGCCGGAAGAAACGATTGATGCACAGGAGCAAGCTACAGTAAATGTCTAAGGAATAATCGTAGTTAGCACATTGATTAAGTTGGAAATGGGAGGTGATCCCATTAGCTTAATCTTGGGGCAATTGGGCCCCTGAAAAACCCAAATTGGGTCGAATGGATCAACCCATTCGGACCCTGATTGCTGTGGGAGGTGCAATCGCCCAAGCCAGGAGGTAGCACCGCCTAGGCTAAGTCTCCCAAGGAGACTGGGCGGTGCAACCGCCCCAGCCAGGAGGTGCAACCACCTGGGCTCAGTCTCCGAGCGAGATTGGGCGATGCAACCTCCCCTGACAGAGAGGTAGCACCGCCGCGAGCTCTGGTCTTTGAGCTCGGCAAGCGATGCAACCGCCTCGTCGAGGAGGTGCAACCGCTTTGGCTCGATCTCCAAAGCGAGACTGGGCGGTGCAACCTCCCCGACAGAGAGGTAGCACCGCTGAGCTCGGTCTTCGAGCTCTGCCAGCAGTAACCTCCTCCAGGAAGGTGCAACCGCCGATCCCGAATTCGGATTTGATAGTTTTGAGCTCCAAATTTGAACTGGGTTGGGGCTTATAAATACCCCACCCATTCAACACTAAAAGAGCACAGACATACTCAAAATCTTGATCTCTTTCTGTGATTCTTAGAGCTCAAAATTGTTGTAAAGGCCAAAAGTTCTCCTCCCTCTGTTCTTCAAAGTTTTGAGTTGTAAAGAGAGGAGAGAAAATTTCTGTAAGGGTTGTCTCCTAAGCCCGGCCAAAAGGAGTGAAACTGTAAAAAGGGTGGTTGGCCTTCGCCTATTGAAGGAAGGCCTCTAGTTGACGTCGGTGACCTCGTTAGTGGAGGAAGCCAAAAGTGGAGTAGGTCAAGATCGATCGAACCACTCTAAATCTCGGTTTTGCATTTACTTTGAGCATATTATCTTTACTGCAAACCTCCTCTGAAGCTTACTGCTTTCTTTATATCTGATCGGGTTTCAAGCTTTGCACTTTCGAATCTGCGTTTAGGCGTAAATCTGCTTTTTTTTCATTTATCATCATATTTCATATTACGCTTACGTTTTGATTTTTACCATAACTGCAAACTGCCTTTATACCCTTGCTTAAACAACATCTCACCTAATCAAGTGATTTACGAATCAGCATTTAGACGTAAATCAGTTTCTTCGTACGAACGTCGTATTTCAGTTTGCGCTTATATTTTGGTTTTCATCATAATTGCAAACTGCCTTCATAGATTGACTTTAACATCATCTTGCTTGATCTTAAGCTAAAGTAATCTTAGAATCGACTTTCAAACAGAAATCGTTTTTATCGTTTGAACACAGTTTCGTTTTAATCGCAGAAAGTTTTTCGCTGCACTAATTCACCCCCCCCCTCTTAGTGCTCTTGATCCTAACATATACATGGTGATAAATTGATCACATCAACTGCAGTCCTCAAAGCCTCATCCCAAAACCTTTTAGGTAGCTTAGCTTGTAAAAGCATACATCTGATCTTTTCCATGATGGTGCAGTTCATCCTTTCTGCAATTGCATTATGTTGAGGTGTACCAAGAACTGTCATCTAATGTTGGATTTCATATGACCTACAATAATCATTAAATAATCTTGTATACTCACCACCATTATATGATCTTATGCATTTCAATTATCTTTCTGTCTCCCTTTCAACCCTGGCATGAAACTCTTTGAAGATATTAATAACCTGATCTTTGGTTTTCAAAGCATAGGCCCAAACTTTTCTAGAAAAATCATCTATAAAAGTGACAAAATAAAGTGCATCACTTATACCAAGAACATCAATAGATCCACTAAGAGTTTTTGTCCTCAAAGGACCACATACATCTATATAAATATGGTCTAAGGCATACATTTTTCTAGACAAAGCAGGACTAGCAAATGAAACTCTATGTTATTTACCAGCCAAACAATCAATACAAGGGTTCAGATGTATACCTCTGAGGTCTGGTAATACCTCTCTCTTGGAAAGAGTTTGCAGCCCCTTCTCGCTCATATGTCTCAATCGCCTATGCTACAACTCCATGCTGAAGTCTTTTTCTGTAGCATTTAACTGCTCACCATAAGCTTTAGCCTGTACAAAGTATGACATTTCTTTCCATTAGCTATAACAAGAGAACCCTTAATGAGCTTCCATTGCTCTTTGTGAAATCTGCTATCATAGTCTTCATCATCTAGCCTTCCAATTGAAATTAAATTCAGCCTCAAGTCAACCACATGTCTCATATCCTTAAGCACCAACTTGCAGCTAAGGTTGGTCTTTAAATGGATATCACCCATGCCTATGATGTTTGTTGTGCCATAGTTGCCCATCTTGACAACACTAAAACTTCCAGACCTGTATATAGCAAAAAACTCCCTCCGTGGTGTAGCATAATAATAAGCACCTATGTCAATCACTCACTCAAGATCTTGACATACACAAGAAAATATATCATTAGAATGAGACAAAATCAAATAATCATCACCCTACACTGTAGTTGTGATATTATCTTTTAACTCTATAGACTCCACTTCTTTTCCCTTTTTCTTGCTCTTCTCAGGTTGCTTACATTGGTTCTTGTAATATCCTTTCTCACCATAGTTATAGCAAATAATATCTTTTCTTGATCTTGACTTGCTCCTACTCATGCATGAACTGCTTCTAGACTTTGACCTATTCTCTGAGATAAGTGCTTGTGAATCATTCTGAGATATTGCTGAACTCTTTCTTCTCAACTCTTATTCAACAAACTGTTTGTTACTTGACTCATAGTGACAACACCATCTGGCGCAAAATTACTGAGAGAAACCACCAGTGTCTCCCAACTTTCTAGTAATGAACTGAGAAGTAACAATGCCTGCAACTCATTATCAAGAGACATTTTCATAGAGGATAATTGGTTAGTAATACTTTGCATTTCATTCAAATGCTCAGAAATAGAAACACCCTCACTATATTTTGGGTTCATAAGTTTTCTGATAAAAAAAGCTTTATTGTTAGCTTTTTTTTCTTTCATAGAGACTTTCCAACTTTTTCCAAAAAGAATATGTAGAAATTTCAGTAGAAACATGGTAAAAGACACTATCATTAAGCCACTATCGAATAAACCCAATTATTTTTTTATCTAACCTCTTCCACTCATCATCTGTCATAGTTGTGGGTTTTGTACTATCCCCTGCAAAAGTCCATATAAATCTTTGCAATACAAGAGATCTTCCATTCTTGATTTCCATATCATCTAATTATTTCCATTTAAACTAATCATGCGAGAAATATTACTGGCCTCCATGTTCAAATATAAAATTAAATCACCAAAACCCTTGCTCTAATACCGAGATATAAAGCGGAATAACCTTTGTATATGAACAAATACTAGTAGGCCATGATATGCAATGAAATTAAATTAAATCACAATCAAATAGAACACCAAGGTATATGTGGTAAACCCCTCCAATATGGAGGGTAAAAACCACGGGGCAAACTAGAGATAATCCACTATGAAAATAATGAATATACAAATCTCAATCTCTTGCCATAAACCCTAGCAACAATCACAAGAGAATAACTGGGATACAATGATCATGTCACTGTCCACGATATCTAAAACCTCCCCAAATAATCACAGCAAAAGTCTACTGTAGATTTGATCTACCCTGAGATGAGAACACTGCTATATGATTGAGAACAGTCTATCTGTGTTGTCCTTGTTTTCTTCTTTTTCTTTCTCTTGTTTTTCTGTCTTTTTCTTCTCCTCTTTGCTGCTGCGAAGATCACCACGTTGCTATCATTTTCTGCCTAAAAAATACAACTATCTTCATACCAAAACGTAGCCATCACACCCCCCTTATATTGATCTAGGGTTAGGTCAAAGGGGCGTGGATTGTGGGCCAATAAAGCCCACCATGGGCTGAACCCAGGACTGTCAGCTCAACGGAGAAAAAAAACTGTAAAGAAGATCAAATCTGACCAACAGAAATCACCAATGCACTACTTAGAAAGATAGAGTGAAACTCTACGAATCAATCCAAAAAGGCGACGCCTTTCGAATGCAGCAGAAGCAGAATTAAAAGATATTGATAAAGTTAGCAAATAAATGAATTATCATATCAAATTAATAAATAATATAATTTACAAATCATTTATAGCGGCTAAATTTTGATTTTGGTGATGAAATGTTTGATATAATGTGACAGCCAAGCTGTGAAATCCATTGTATTCCATTCAATATACAATTTGATCACCTTCTTAACTTTAATACATTATCAATTAGAATTATAATATACAATTCATATCATTAGTATTTAGTACAACTATTAACACTTTACAACCAATCCTTGAATACGAACTAATCAGAAAAACCATCAATATGTACAATTCTAAGCATTTCATCAAACACATCTCCGTCAATAGCACAAGCAATTCATGTGAAACTGTTTGAAAGGTATGGCAAGCACAAGGCAACATCAGATCACATGAAATAACTGAAGGTTAGATGGAGATTGGAAAGGAGAACAACAAAGTAAAAGAACATACCAACAACTTACAACTCCAAGGACGTTCCAAGAATGCCACAACATGCAAATGCTAGTTGTGCAAAACCCATTAAGCTTTGTAAGACACAAGAAACTTGCAGGCATATTGTACCACAAAACTACTTTTTTTCCACAAGTCTAACCAGATATATTGCATTAATATTCTGCGACACAGATTACAGTTGGATGATCTTTCAAAAAATAACCTCTCCAGATTTCAAGGCACAGAACACACCATATGCTGCAAGATGCCCTCTTCTTCCGAGGAGAATTGATAAAATTCAAGCCGGCAATTTGGTCCTGTTCATTCCCCAACTACAAGTTACCATTCCAACTTAAATATTTGCAGTTCAGTGCAGCCAAAATGCATAACCTGTTACTAAGCTTTCTCTTTCACATGGAAGATAAATAAAAATACGACTAATATTCAACTACACAGTATGATTCGTCCAAGCCTTATGCAACAATGATACAGAACCACTGTAGGAGGGTAACTCCAAAATCCAACTAGTTTCAGATCATGGGGATTTGCATTTCTATCTCATCATAAAAGAGCAAGAGTCCACAGGAGCAGGAACCAGAAAATGATCAAGCATAACTAGCAACCAACACCTTCATGGAAATTGCTGCCGAATATAGGTATCCTCGTGTACAAACACTGGGGTGGTCTGAGCCTGAGGTGGGATTTGAGGCTGGCCCAATGCGATGCCTTGATTTTGCTGTGGACTCCGTGGCTGCATATTCTTTGGGGAAGATGATGAAACATAATAAACAATCCCCAGGGCAACACTTGCAAGAGATAGGACTGCCCCTCCTGAAAATACTCCAGACCTGACAACATAGCAGTATTCGCTAAAGTACATCCTTTCCTGCCCCCATTGGTCATTTAGGGCAGCACCAGACAACAGTAGAACAAAGGCTATTATAAAAGTAACCCTGCATGAATTAGGAAAAGCAAATGATAGTAAGTTCCCAAAATGAAAACCTAGAGATAGATTTAAATTAAAAAAAGGTATAAAGCAGCATACATTAATTCACTCCAAGAAGGCAGCCAACAAACAAATTTGAGAATATATCAAGATGGCTAAGCTCTTCGATTTCTTTCTCTTTAGCATTTAAAGCACCACATGTATGCTTTAACCCTTTTTCCATTGATATATTATATAAATAAGCCCAAAACTGGAGCATCATCATCCATCAATTCAGCACCATTTGTGTCCCATCACTATGTATCTCACGACTTCTATGTTTGTCGTCAATGGGGAGCTCCGTTAGACAGTACCTTACATACCGTACATTCTTCACAGATGCAGAATCTCTCTAGTAAAGTATCATGGTTTTTGGATTGAGCCTTGGTGAACAATCCACAAGGGTAGTTTGATGAACAGAAAAACCAAAATTTCACTCTAAAAACTAAATAACTTATATTTGCCAACTATGATATTGTTTAAACTTCTTGATAGACTAAATAAATCTGAGAGTTTATAAACAGTGAAGCGCATCCCATCCTTGAACCCTTCTTGAATTTCTAGATGCCGCAAATCTCTAACCAAGGCATTTCATGTCTAATCATGATAGCAAAGCTAACAAATGATTCAACAATAAAAAACCATTGTAATGTGCACATCCAAGTCACACGGAAACACCATGAGGTTGGGATGGAACATTGTCAACTCTACTACGTCAACATGCAATGCGACTGTCATAGCACGGCAGATAAATGTTTAAATTTTATTCATTTTGTACTGTCTTTTCCTATTTCTGCCACCTCAGTTGTCACGATGAATTGAAATTTCTGCCAGACTCATTTCCTTGTACATTCATATTCAATCCTATTTTTTATGGGGCAATTACAGTGACTTACAAAGATAGATATGCAAAATTCAGCCACCTGACCAAATCTCAGTAAGACTTCTAATTTACTTTTGGTTTACTTGTATATTAGAAAAAGAATGAAACAAAAGAAGCTCAATAAAGCTAACTAGCATAAAGAACCAGTAGTGCATTAAACTCCTAGAAACATGTAGCTCCAGAATTGTCTTTGTATATGTAGTAGTAAAAAAGGTGCCAATAATTACCTTAATTAAAAATAATAATTTACAAGAGGCTCAAACATTTCATATCGTATAAATAAATGCAGTCTTACAAATCAATGTATAGGTTCGCAACTTACCAAGAAGCAATAAAGGAGATCAACCCTATTGTCCAGTTGGTGTCTGATGGATTTGGATACTTCTTACAGCAAATACACCCAGACACAGTATTTATGATGGCCTGAGCTATCATAAGAGCCACTGCTGCAATTAAACCCAGAGCTAGTGCTGGGCTCCTTGGATACGTGCAGACACCTAATGTTGTTGTTTGCACATCAGAAACCTGCAGACCATCAAAATTATTCATGGTTTATCTATTTTGAAGCCAAACCCAAACCATAATACATCATTAGTTTTATATAAATTAGTACTCTGAATCCCTGCAGAGAAAAGTCTAGAATTTCATGTGAATTTGCATCTTTACAAAGACAAGTAATAGAAATTCATGTGAATAGATGCTATAAGTTGAACTATATAACCTTGGTAGTTGAGTTGTATTAATAGAAAGTATAATAAACTGTACAAGGAACTGATTCCAAACAAAAAGTAATTGAGTTTGCTCTGACTTGATCATCTTAAAAATTTCCCAAACTGCAAGTTACTGGATTTGATCTGTAATTCCACATTGCAAAGCTTCCCAACATGACCTTAGAATGAAGCCTAGAATATATAAAGATGAAATCAGCCAGTAATGATGTCATGCTAAATTTTAGGAAAATCTCACAAATTAATCAAACACATTTTTGAAACACAACTTAAGCTGAAAGCTAACTTACAGCCTCGCTCCTTAAACATAGTAAGAGCTACATGGTTAATGCAACTCCATAACTCTATAATGGATAGCCAGACAGCAGACTCTTTATCCGTGTTCATGCTCCCAGAATCAGTAAATTCATGGCAACTGTAATCAGATAAACTAACCAGCATATACATACAACTATATCTGCGGTTTAATTGGGAGCATAGAAACCCTAAGTAGGAAATAAAATGGCTCGACGATCTCAGTAAAACAGAGGATCCAGTCGACAAAACTCAACAAGATATACCTGAATCGAACGCTAACCTGCAAATAACCTTCTGGAAAGACCACATTGATCACAGTTACGGCCTTATTTAAGAAAGAAAAGACAACCAAGAACATAAAGATCAGATTTTTAACACTGAAAGAAAAGATGACACCGAAAAGAGGCATCCTGATTAACAAGATCCAGATCGTAAACCCTGTAAACCCTAATGCGACAGAGGGGACAAAGATTCTCGCTGAAGGCGGTTCCAATATATTGGCTTTGTTGTAGCACCAAAGCCGCACCTTCCAAGAAATAACCGAGGGAAGAGAACTCATCAAGGCCCTTCCGCCCAACTGCGAGTTCAGTAGGGAGAAAATAGATACGGAACCAAGAAATTGACCCGACGCCACGCGTTTGACGGTTCTCTACCTCGCGTAACGGAAGAATGCCGCGATCAAGAGATTATCGAACTCAGAGAGGAAGAAAAGAAAGCCAAAAAGCGCGAGTATTGGCACGACAAACCTTGATCCTCGTGGCCTCTGCGGCAAAGCCGAGCGCGGCGGAGAGGAGGCCAAGGAAGCCCACGGCGGCGCAGACCATCACGACATTCTTCTCCATCGCCGACAAGCCGCCCTCGATCTCGCGCGTGGGGACGAATGCTTGGGAGCGACGACTGGTGCTTGCTTCGGTGGTCGTCACCGGTCAAGTCCGGAAGACGACAGTGAGCTCCCCACTTCACGTTTCAGCATGATAGCGTTATTAAAGCTGAGACTGTCTATTGACTAATTAATTAAAAATATCGTTAATTAAAAAAGATATATTAATTAAAAATATGTATCACTATTGCACATTCAAATTATCATTTATATAAGCTAAATCAAGTGTTTTGTATGATTTCAATTGATCGTACTATCTATCAATTCATTAACCCAAAATGAACTTGTGAAAAACCAAGTGAGTGATATCATGAATTCAAAATTCTTACTTAAGCATTACCTGATTTCTTGATGGCCACAGAGATTCTGCTTTCTTTTGTCACGAGAGTATAGAAACACTATATCCATCTTTTTTACCACATGTCCAATAAAGATTTGAGACATTCAAGTGGGGATGGCTGGTTACCTACCTACCTGTCACTTGTACCAAATAAAATGGACTGTAAGATTGGTTGTTTGAGCAGAAAATATTAGTCAGCATGATTGACAAGTTACTATGGATGATGAGTTTATGTAAATTTAGAATGGAGGGATGATCTCCCCACCTGAAGATTTTCCTAGTGAGAAATATCAGGCCTCAAATGTTGCAATCGATGGGTATTGCAAGGAAGTTTTGATTCAAATAGAAAGCTAACTTTGCTCGTTTAAATTTATTCTTGATGAGGACCATCACAGGCCATCATCAACACTAGTATTCTTGACTTGCAAAAACATTATTCATTTCAGAATGGATAGTAGAAGATGCCTCTAAGAAAGAAGATATTTGAGTCTTGGTGAGACCTCGACTCTTTAACTATTCATCAATGTGGTATTAAATATGACCTTGTTAATTTCAGATGTTTTGCTTTTGGAAAGAAGGTGAATAAAATTGCTGCGCAAGTAAGCAACCAGCTTTGATGCTTTGAACACATTTTAGCAGACAGGTGTGGCTGCAGGCAGCCATGCAGAAGAGAGACTGACTGAATCATGTTTTGTGGTCGTGCTCAGACCATAAATCAAGAAAGATGAAGAGATGGGATAAGAAGTGCTTCATGAGCTGGCCACGACATCTTGCAACATTCTCTGCACACTTGTTTACCACAGGCTGTATAATAAATATAAGTTTGAGAGAACAAACCTGTTTCACTTTGACAGACTGGTGAAGAAACCTGCAAAACGATGGGAGCTACTATTAACGTTGAAGAAAACAAAAAGTCCTTGGTTCTCACATGCCTTCCGCTTCAATCTCATTCATCTAAATATATTTATTTTCACACAGGCCAAACAAAATGGGTCTACATCCATCCATTGAATGATTCCAACTATCACAGTTCTACAACAAAAATATAACCCGAGATATCATATCTTACAATTCTGTATCATTAATCCAAGGTCACCAAAACCAAATGAGCTGCCGCGGAATCTACAAAACAATTCCGTGCTTTCAAGCATTGACCATTCTAGACTCGAGCGATGGCCAACTAGACAGCCATCTCGTACGCATTGCATGCCATTCCGGAGCAACATTACAAGATACCCCATTTATCGCATTGCATGCCATTCCGGAGCAACATTACAAGATACCCCATTTATGCTCAGATTTCAATAGCAATCGAACACATTGCAGAACAAAGATACTCGATTCAATCTACAATAAGTTAGATTCAATCTACATTTAGTTAAAAATTCTCAACTTAACTCTGCTGCAACCATACAAGATCGTAATGTTACAACCACTACCTTAAAAGGCCTGGAATTCCATGGAGTTAAATTTCCAAATTGAGACTCACTCCGCAGCTCACAGTGAAATTCAAATGTTGTATTTAAAGTGGTTGAAATGCATGCTCATATGAATCAGTTATTTCTTTTCTTCCTTCTCTGCTTCTGCAGCCTTCTTCAACCTGGCACCGACCTGACGCTTATTCATCCTCTCAACTCGAAGTGTGGCATAGGCCTTGAATGATTTCATCTCGTCTGTAACCTTGACAAGCTCAACCGTAGGCTTCTCACGGGCAATGGGCATGTATGGGCCTTGGACCTGAGTGGCAGTTGCCAGTTCCTCCGGAGCAGAATCTCCGGCCTGACAGAGACAATGTACAAAAAAGCATAAGAACGCTTGTTAAATTAGTAGGAAATAAGCTTAGCTAGCAATCTCGGTGCAAGTGTTTAAGCTCACCTTGACTTTGCGTGCACGCCTTGGGAAGATGACAAGCTTGGCTTTGTACGTCTTCAGCCTCTGGACATTAGCTTGGAGACCCTCAAGAGATCTATTCTTTCGCCTGTGATCCACCGCAATGCCAATTGTTGGCGCAAGCTTCTTTGGAATGCCAGCTGCCTGCAATTGCAGAACATACAGTCATTGTTTGGACAGTGTACAGATGAAGAAACTAATTATAGCTGGAAAATATGAGGTGAACAATCACAACAAAGGATAAACTTTATCGTGCTAAATTTTCTGATGCAATAACCTATGACAGTGATGCCACAAGCCACACCTTCTACAAGAAAAATAATTTCATGTCATGTCATCTCAGCATCACAGATTATACCAATGCTTCCATGCATTATAAATGGAAGATTCATCATATACGAACACTGGACTCCATAAGAATCTAAATTCCACAATTTTGCCAAAGGTCCCAAAGGTATATTACTCTATCAAAATAAACTGTTCATGTACTTAACTATTCTCTATAGAATCATAATTTGAAAAAACAGAAACATTCAGGAGACCTTTTCAATAAGTTCACGAAAAATATACATATGCATTTCAGCTCAATTGCACCACAATGACTTTCCCTCTCATAACAGTCTTTATAACTGTACTACTTGGAGGTGTTTCATAGTCAAAAAAGAAAGTGTCTCATAGAAAAATGAATAAGCCCAGAAAAATGAATATTCAGCCTCACAAGCAAAGCAATGAGAAATAAACAACTTATTGAACAATGAACAAACTAGTCACCTTCAGTTCCTCAAGAGTAAAACCCCTGCCTGCTCTAGATTTCATGTTGTACTTGAGTGTCTGGCATTGCACAGAAGGGCGCAGGGGGCCAGCAGTTGGACGTGGGAAAATTTTCACAGCTTTCTTCTGCCGAGCTGCCTTGTAAATGGATGTCATTATAGTACATTAAAAGGTGCAAAGCACCAAAGATGCAAAATCATTTTGGACTCTAATCTATGTCATCTATAATATACACAGATAAGCCTGCAACAGTAGAAATTATGTTACAAAAGAAAGGGAAAGATGCTCACCAATGCGTCTTCTGGTTTTGCGGGCAGGCTGGTTGAACCAAGTCTTTACATAATTCTGCCAGTGCTTCTTGAAATGGCCATTTGGCACGACATTGTTATGCTTAACCATGGCTCAACACCTGAATAACAAACGAGTTCATGGAAACAAGACCAACACCTCCAAGCAACACAAACTCAACAGCATAAGCTAATCTACACATAAATGCGATAAGCGAATAAATATCAAAGCATCACCGAGACATGCACAACAAACTGTCTAAACTATTAATTCTGTACCTATTCAATATTACACAATGCAAACTTTCGTATCAGAGTAGTAGAAATATTACAAGTTAAAGAAAATGAAATCATTAATACTCCCCCCTCCCCCCAAAACTCGATTTCCCTGTGACATGATCCTCGCATCTAAACTTTAGAGACTGGACTTCTTAATATGATTCGATTCTAACGATGAACCACATCTGAAAAGCAAGCCATCTACCATAACGAAAATATATCCATAACCATCTAGAATCACGACATCAGAAGCTTTTCAGGCGAATACGACCTCTAATCTTCGCAAATAACTTCCACAGATCCACGACCAGTGATCTCATACACAATGGTTTCCAAAAATATTAAAAAAAGACCGATCTTGCTATTTACAACTCCATTAAGCACTAAAAGGTAAATGGAAGCTTTGGACTCTCGCTCGAACGATGGAGATCTGTACCTTTCGCCTACCGCCCGCCGCAGCGAATCGCAACCTTGCAAATGCAGGCGAAGCACCCGAGCGAGGTCTTTTAAGGGGATGAGAGGAGGGGCGACGTGCGGAAGAACCCTGAATTGGACGGCTCAGATTGCAGGATTCGTGGATGGAGATGAGGCCATATTCGGGCCTCTGTTTCAACTTAACGGATTAGGCTTTTACAATATTCTCCAGTTAAAAAGAAGGAAGCCCAATTAGGCTCGTTTCTCGAATTAGGGCATGAAATGTGGAAAAAATGAGCCCTAATTATATCATCCTGTATTTTAAGTTTTCAATTATAGGGCTGCAAATTAGGTTAAGCTCAAACCGAACCCAACCCGATCGAAACCAATCGGTGGGTCAGCTTGGTTGGAGATATTAAACTTTGGTTTGGATAAGAATCCAACCATTAGTACTAAAGATGTGAGAGATTGAAAAAAATAAAAATAATAAAAAAAATAAACTTTTTATTGATTAGGGGCAAACGAGGTTGGGTGAGATTACATGATTCCCACTTAAGAATGATTATTCTCACTTAAAGAGAATGATGTGTGGGAGTCTCTATGGTGCTAAGATCATCGAGTCTCCAATTGATATTTCTAAAATATTGAATCCAGTCAATTACCCCCAACAAAATTAGCAAGATGATATAAATCTTTACATAAGTTTTTCAACCACTTAGGGAGGAGATCAAACTTTCCTAAAAATATGTTAACAAGTTGAAGACAATTAGTTTTAATTAGGATGTTATGAAATCCTTCAATAGCTGCACAGTGTAGACCAGCAAAAATTGCCTGGCATTTGACCTAGATTGGGTTGGCAGCATAATAAGTGTTGGAGTCAGTAGAAAAGGAACCATCTATTTCCAAAGTGAAAGTATGATTAGGAATTGAGATGTCGAGTAGGGAGGAGGGAACCCAAGAGTCGTCTAACAGATGAGAACCTGATTTCGGCTCATATATCAAGGCTTGTACCTTAAGTCATATGGACATAGCGGAGGAGTGGTGGTTGCTGTGCAAAACCTCATTTATATTCTTCCAAAGCATCTAAAAGAATGTTACAATAAAGGATCTTAAACAATTAAAAGAGGCTTTCTCAAGATTATCATCTTGGAGCCATAAGCCAGTGGACCAAGAGTTGATGAAATAAAATTGGTAGTACAAGAGAGTTTGAGCAAGATCTAAATATTGAGCAGCAAATTGACATTTAAAAAAGGTATGCTCAATAGAGAATTGTCAAACATAGCATGGAGTGAACCAGCTTCCCCGCCGGACCCATTTCCCCATTCGCCAATCGGATCTCCGCTCAGCCGGTATCTATCGGTGCAAACGTGGCCCCACCGAGAGCACTAAGTTCTTCATTGGTTGCGGCACCTCCGTTGGCTTCCCGAGCACCACTAGCTCAGACAAGTGGGAGAACCTAATGCCGGCCCAATGAGTACCAAGCGGCGGTGGAGGCAGTGACCAGGCACTACCGTGTGGCCCGCCACCGTGTCGAGCGTCTCCTTGGTCGCCCAACGGAAAGAATTGGTGGGTGACCATCATGGGCTCCCCTTACCTCATCGGTTACCGGCCCTCTTCGTCGACTGTAGATTTCCACCTAGCTACAGATTTCCAACTCGCCCACCTTGCTGCATATTTCTCGACATCGCTGCAGCTTCCTCTGCCACATCACAAACCTCCTAGCAATCTGCTCTTACACTTCTCACAAACCTCCTCCCTCCCTCCTCCTTTTATGTAAAGATAACTTTTCAGTAAAAAAAAAAAACCCAACAACAACAAAAGAAAATGACAAAAATGTTTGAGATGTCTTCTTTTATCTTCTTTTAATATTTTAATTACTATTTCTATAGAGGCTCATAATACTTCTCCTATAGGGTTTATCTTCGTCAATGCTACGACGCTAATCCCTTTCAAATTATCAAAATATGACAACTATGCATCCTAGTGGGCTAAATTTTCTAATCTCTTATTTGGATATGATTTGCTCGGCTACATTGATGGTTCCTTCAATTGTCCGCCAGCCATGATCAACATCCCCGGAGAACCCAGTCTAGTACCAAATCCGGCTCATAAATTATAATTGCGTCAAGATCGTCTCATCCTCCAAGCTATTCAAGCCTCAATTGTTGGATCCGTCACTCCATTGATATCCTCATGTGGACTGTTGCTGAAGCATGGTCTAAACTATAAACTACCTTGGCGAATCATTTGTGTACTCGCAAGCTCAGCCTTTTGTCCAAGCTAATGGTGACAAAACAAGAGGGAAGTACTATCACTAATTATTTACAAAATATCAAAGTTATCATCGATGATTTGACTTTAATAGGTCATTCCCTATGTGATGAAAAAATCATCATCCATACCCTTAATGGTCTCGGAGATAATTACAAGGAGTTGGCAACTGCAATTCGGGCACGTGGTACGCTAGTATCATTTGAAGAACTCTATAATAAGTTGATTGATTATTAGATGTATTTGAAGCATGAGGACAAGTTGCCCGGCCCGACTATCACAGCTCAAGTCAATCACTAGTCTGAGAGGAAGGGCATTCGGTATCCTTCGAACATCTCCAAAGGTTTGGTCAATATACATCTTGATCCTATAGATTCCATGTGAAACCCCTCTTGTCCTCCTACTCATAACTTCTCGCAAAGTGGCAACTTCAATAATCATCTGTCTTAGCATTCTGCCCCACCAAGCCACCAAAGAAGGGTTGTCTGCCAGTTGTGTGATAAAGTCAGACACTCTGCTAAAATTTGTCAGTCTCGACCTTGCCTCCCTACTCCGTGACACTAGCCTCAGGCAAATCTTCTAACTACTCCGACGACTAGCCAGCCCAATTGAATTGTTGACTATGGTGCCTCCCATCACATCATCGTTGATCTTCAGAATTTGTCTCTTCACAACTTCTATAGCGACGATGAAGATATCATCATCGGTGATGGTAAAGGACTTCCTATAATTTATATTAGTTCCACAATACTTACTTCTAATACTACCATATTTACACTCGATGATGTTTTATGCGCCCCTCATATTAAATGCAATCTTATTTCTGTTTCTCAATTTTGCAAACATAACAATACTTCAATTGAATTCTTTCCTGATTCCTTTCTTGTTAAGGACTTGCAAACATAACAATACTCTATAAATAACCCTGCCCACTGTTCATTCTTCCGTTATGGCTCTAGTTGATGTATGGCATCGTCGTCTTGGTCATCTCTCATCCCTTATTTAGCAAAAATTACTTTCTCGTTATTCTCTTCCTATTTTTAAATCACATAGTTCTATAACGCATTGTAATACATATCTTAGTAATAAAAGTCATCGATAGCCCTTTGGCTTATCTTTTATTTTCTCCTCTAAATTATTTGAAATTATTTTTACATATGTTTGGCGCCTTGCTCCTATCCTATCTTTTGATAAATTCAGATTTTATGTTATTTTTGTATATCACTTCACTAAGTACACTTGGTTCTATCATCTTCACCATAAATCTGACGTGTCCACTATCTTTCCCACCTTTCGAATGTTGGTCGAAAATCACTTCCAGTCTATAATCAAAATAGTTTACTCTTATGGTGGCAGTGAATATCAAGCCTTGACATCCTATCTCTCATCTTGTGGTATACAACACCTCAAGTCTCCCTCGCATACTCTTCAACTTGTTGGCTCCGTTGAATACAAACATCAGCATATGGTAGAAACTAGGCTTACACTTCTACATCAGACCTCCGTGCCTTCAAACTTTTGGACAACAACTTTTCAAACTATCGTCTACCTTATTAATAGAATGCCTACGCCAATTCTCCAATATCAATCCCCCATTGATACATTATTTTATAAACCCTCAAACCTTCGTAAACTCGGAGTATTCGATTGTTTATGTTATCCATGGTTACGTCCCTATGTTTCTCATAAGTTAACATCACGATTTAGTCCTTGCGCCTTTATATGTTACTCTCTTGAACATAATGCTTTCTATTGCTATAATCTCCACACTCACAAAGTCTTTATATCACGTCATGTTATTTTTGTTGAGTCTATCTTTCCTTTCCAAAATCATACTAATCCTAACCACTTCATTACCCATTCCTCACTAGAGCATACCTCTGATCCAACCGGATGAGCCTCCCAAGATATTATCTAGTTCCTCCCCTCATGATCCACACTATATCACTCCTCCAGTTCGGCAATTGCCCATTCCCTCCATTCCTACTCCACTTCTTTCTTCACCAAATGTTGGGCCAATTAGTTCAGAAACACAATCGTTATCTTTACCTCTTTCTCGGTCAAGTGACGCTAACGTACCTCCACTTGACCTAGTCTGTGTCAATGACTCTCAATCACTTATTCTAACAATACAACCTTACGATCCCGTGATCTCCAACCATCCTATGACCACACGCTCTAAGAGTGGTATTTTCAAACCACGCCAAGTCCTTGACGTCCATGCTTTCATGGATTCCTCATCCACCACCGTTGAACCCACTACCTTCACTCAAGCCCAAAAATCTCCATATTGGCGTACCGCCATGTGTGAAGAATATAATGCCCTCCTCCATAACTTAACATGGGATCTAGTACCCTCTTATCATACACAAAACATCATCGGGTGTAAGTGGGTCTTTCGAATTAAGCGGAACCCAAATGACTCTGTTGCCCGATATAAGGCACGCCTCATTGCCGAAGGGTTTTATCAAAGACCTAGAGTTGATTTCACTGAGACATTTAGTCTCATTGTTAAACCGACTATAATCTGACTTATCCTGAGTTTGGCGACCATTAAGGGCTGGCAATTATAACAATTGGATGTTAATAATGTCTTTTTATAAGGGACTCTAACTAAAGTTATTTTTATACAACAACCTCCTGGTTTCACTCATCCTCAGTATCCAAGGCATGTTTGCAAACTGCAAAAAGCTATTTATGGACTTCGCAGGCTCCAAGAGCTTAGTACACAGAACTTGGGTCTTTTCTGACTTCAGTTGGTTTTCTCAACTCCAAATCTGATACCTCATTATTTCTTCGACAACATCATGATGACACAATATATATTCTGGTATATGTGAATGATGTCATTGTCACAGGAAACAATCCCGTAGCAATTCAAGCATTCATTAAACAGTTGGCAGATTGATTCTCACTTAAAGATCTAGGACCCTTGAACTACTTTCTATGCATCGAAGCTATATTCATATCTTCTGGTCTCGTTCTCTCACAAAAAAAAGTACATTCAAGATTTATTATCAAAAACAAACAGGTAGGACGCAAATGCAGTTACAACTCTTCTCTCTACTAGTGGCTCTCTTAAATTATCTGATGGAAGTCCTATTGTGGAATCCACTCAATACCAACAAGTCATTGGCTCCTTACAGTGCTTAGCTCTCACCCATCCATACATCTCCTTTGCAGTCAACAAATTATCACAGTTTATGCAAATGTATGTTGAATCTTGGATTTTGATGATAAAATCAATTGATGGGTTAATTGATCTAATACATATTATTGAGTTAAGTGTGCAGGATTAACTATGATAACCAGAAAACACAAAGCAAGGATACCAGAGTCAAGTTCGATGGACGTTTAAGAGTCTGAAGAATCGTCGGAGATGCTGCCGGAACCAACCGAGAAGAAATCAGGAACTTGTCGGAATTTTCGGAAGTTCGCCGAAGAAATCGTCGGAGGTTCACGGAGATCACTGAGAAGGCTCGACTACTCATTAAAGTCATCACAAGTTCGGGAGCTTGCTGGGAGCCCGTCGGAAGAAGTTCGCCTGGAAAGCTCATTTGGAACAAGACTTCGACGTTCAAGGGTTGAAAAAATTGCTTAGGATGTGTTTTGTTATGTAGTTCACTTGTAATTAGGATTAGGATTAAGAGATAATCTTATATCCTGGTTAGGGGCCAACTGGGTCCAAAATTAGACTTGGTTTGGGCAAAGTTTGAAGCCCAAACAAGTGAACCGAAGGGTCTGGCAAGGGTGCTTAGGAATCGAAGCTGTTAGACCGCCAAAGACTGTCAAGATTCGACATCGACAAAGCGGTGGCACCGCCAAAGATCGGGAACCCAACGAGAATTCAAATTTGGAGCCCAAATTTGAATCCTCTTGAGGCCTATAAATACCCCTCAAATCTCAGCTAAGATTACAACTTTTTTGAGCAAAGAATTGTTTAAGAGAAAGGCCTTAGAAAAGTCTTAGCTAGTCTTGTTTTCAATTTGCTAGTGTTCACCTCCTTCTTTCTTCTTTGAAAATCTGTAAGAGAGTGAACCGCTTGTAAAAGAGTTGTAAGAGGGGTATTCACCCTTCCCTTTCAAGAGATTTGCTAGTGGAAGGTGGGAGCCTCATCGAAGAGGGGCCTCGCCAAGTGGATGTAGGTCACTTGACCAACCACTTCAAAAAACAGTAATCTCTGTTTTGCATTTCATTACTGCTATTTACATTACTGCAAACCTTCTTACTTGCTTTATTTCATCATTACCTTTGCTGCACAACTTTGCGAATACGCTTTCAAGTTAAGCACTTCCGATTCCGATTTTTATCGTACGAAAAATTTGTTGAAACCAACGTTTTAATCCGCTACACTAATTCACCCCCCCCTCTTAGTGCCACTCCGATCCTAATAATTGGTATCAGAGCAAGGCTCACTCTCATATTTGGTTTAATACCCAAGAGAGATGGCTTACTCCGGTATGCATGAGGGACACTCTATCACACGTCCACCTATGTTTAATGGGTCGGATTACATGTATTGGAAGACTCGGATGAGGATCTTCCTCATTTCTATGGATTTCGAGCTTTGGACTATTGTTGAAAACGAATTTCAAAAATCTTCTCTTCCGATGAGCGAATGGAATGAAACGGAGAAGAAGGTTTTTGCTTTAAATGCAAAGGCTCTGAATGCCTTGTTTTATGCACTAGACAAAAATGAATTTAATCGTGTTTCAATTTGTGATTCGGCTTTTGATATTTGGAGAACTCTTAAGGTCACTCATGAAGGCACTAGCCGAGTGAAAGAGTCCAAAATCAACATCTTTGTGCACTCTTACGAACTTTTTCGAATGAAACCAAGTGAGTCCATCGGAGACATGTACAGCCGGTTTACGGATGTCATCAATGGACTCAAAGCTCTTGGTAAAGATTTTACTAACTTTGAACTAGTAACTAAAATCTTAAGATCCCTCCCTAAAAGTTGGGATCCAAAAGTTACAGCCATTCAAGAGGCCAAAGACCTTAAAACATTCCCTCTTGAAGAACTCATTGGGTCTCTAATGACCTACGAAATGACATGTCAAGCTCATGACAAGCTCGAGAACCCCCTTCCAAAGAACAGGAAGGATATGACACTCAAATCATAAGAAGACCACTTGAAAGGAACATCAAGTGATGAGGACAGTGACAATGACATTGCACTTTTGACTCAAAAATTTAAAAAATATTTAAGGAAGAATAAATTTAAAAATAATATAAAAAATAAATTTGAACAAAAGAAGGACCAAGTGATTTGCTATGAATGCAAAAAACCGGGACACTACAAGAACGATTGTCCTCAAGCCAAAAAGAGAACATCGAATAAGAAGGCGCTCAAAGCAACGTGGGATAATTCAAGCGCGTCCGAAGAAGAGGAGTCCAACACCGAGCAAGTTGCTCATTACGCCCTAATGGCCATCGGAGAAGAGGTAACAGATTTAATTGATGCAGATTTACCTTATCATGAATTATTAAATGCTTTCCATGAGTTATTTGATGAATGTAAGACAATTAGTAGAAAATATAAATTGCTAAAAAAGGAGCATGATAGTCTCACTTGTGATATCGATAAATTAAAAACTGAATATCATGATAGTTTAGCTCCATGTATAAAATGTCATGATCTAGAATCTCTCCAAAAGGAGAACTTGCTACTTAAGGACACCTTGAAGAAATTCGAGGTTGGTAGCAAATCTTTGAACTTGATCCTTACGAATAAGGGTCACATTCCTAAAAGAAGTGGAATCGGATTTGTGAGAAGTCCTCACCAAAATCCAACCACCTTCATTAAAGGCCCCGTCTTACATGTTCGGCACCAAAGCCATTGCAACTTTTGTTGCAAATATGGACATAAAACTTATAAATGTCCATTCAAGAAAATTAGTCTGAATAAACTAATTTGGGTTCTTAAAGGAACCATGATCAATTCTATGCAATATGATGAACAAGTTTTTAAGGCACCCAAAAGAAAATGGGTACCTAAAAATAATCCCTTCTTGTAGAAACATACACCATCACAAGCTAGGAGCAAGAGATGGTATCTAGATAGTGGATGCTCAAGACATATGACTGGAGATCCATCACATTTCTCTATGCTCACTAGCAAAGAAGAAGGGTACGTCATCTTCGGAGACAACAACCAAGGGAAAATCATTGGCAAGGGAACCATAGGTAACAAATTAAAATTTTCTATTGATGATGTCTTACTAGTTGATGGATTGAAACATAATCTCTTGAGTGTTGGTCAATTATGCGATAAAGGTTATATCGTTAGATTTGAATCAAATGTATGTATTATTGAAAAACCAAACCATAACATGACTATGATTGCATTAAAACAAAATAATGTCTACACCATCAACCTTGATGAACTAAGTAATGAAATGTGCTTCTCTGCTTTAAATAATGATGCTTAGCTTTGGCATAGGAGATTAGGCCATGCAAGCATGAAACTAATATCTAAGATCTCATCTAGAGAATTAGTGCGAGGAATTCCAAATATAAAGTTTATTAAAGACAAAGTATGCGATGCATGTCAACTAGGTAAACAAATAAAAACTAGTTTCAAATCAAAAACTCAAATTAGCACTACTAGACCATTACAATTGATTCATTTGGACTTATTTGGACCAATTGATACGACAAGTCTAGGAGGAAGCAAATATGCATTTGTAATTGTGGATGACTATACTAGATACACTTGGACCTATTTCTTAGCTCACAAAAGTGATTGTTTCAAGTGTTTCTCTAGATTTTGTAAACTCACTCAAAACGAAAAAGGTTTTATGATTTCATCAATTCGGAGTGATCACGGTGGCGAATTTCAAAACCGTGACTTTCAAAACTTTTGTGAAGTTAATGGATACAATCACAACTTCTCCACTCCGAGGAATCCCCAACAAAATGGAGTAGTTGAAAGAAAAAATAGAAACCTACAAGAAATGGCAAGAACTATGTTAAATGAACATAGTTTACCTAAGTATTTTTGGACCGAAGCCGTAAATACGGCTTGCTACATCATGAATAGAGTCCTAATAAGACCATCCTTATCAGAAACTCCCTATGAATTATGGAATAACAAAAAACCAAATATTTCCTATTTTAAAGTTTTCGGTTGTAAATGCTTTATTTTAAATGAAAGGGATGCCTTAGGAAAATTTGATGCTAAATCCGATGAAGGCATCTTTCTTGGTTATTCTTCCGTTTCTAAGGCTTTTCGGGTTTTTAACAAAAGAACCTTAGTAATAGAAGAGTCTATTCATGTAGTTTTTAATGAAGTTTCAAATTTAAAGAAAAATAATTTTGATGATGATCTTGGTTTTGATAATTTGAATTTAAATGAACCCCCTCCTCAAAATAGCAACTTGGATGTACCTTCTTATTGAATCTCGTATTTTGATGATGAAACCACTTGATATGTGTTTATAATTTAAACTGCATTTTGAGTGATGCAGGTCTACTCGATCAGGATTAGACAATTAACGCAGGAGGAATTGACGTTGCGCCGGAGGAGATCACGTCAGGATATTGGACGGCAGAAGGCTTCGAACGTTGCGCATCGGGCCAAGGAGAGCGGAATTGCGCCAAGGATATCGGGGTTGCGGAGGTCAACCGCCAATTGGGCAACAAGCCGCAAGAGAGGACGATGTGCTAAAGAATCAGACGAAGCGTCAACCAATGACGTGCCGGGCAACAGAATGTCAATTCGCGTTGTAATAACTGTCTAGATCGGAGTAGAGTTTTGGTTTGCATGTGCAGGATTAACTACGATAACGATGAAGATATAAAGTGAAACAAAGTGTGGAGTCAAGCATGAAGGATTCGTTGGGAGTTCAAGAGTTCGACGGAAGTCCGAAGGATCGTCGGGAACGCTGCCGGAACTAGCCGAGAATGAGTAGGGAGCTTACCGAATGGTTTTTCGGAAGCTCGCCGGAAGGTTCGTGGGAAGTTCGGAGAGCTCGCCGAGAAAGATCGGAGCTTGCCGAAGAAGCTCGTTGGAACTCACCAAGATCAAATCGTGAAGTTTAAGAGCTTGCCGGGAGTCCGCAGAATGGTTTCCGAGAGTTTATCGGAAGACCGCCGAAAGTTCGCCGGAAGCTTGCCGGAAGAAGTCTTGACTTATGGACTTTGTAATAGCTTATTAAATGTCTTTAAATTCGTAGTTAGCATGTTAATTAGGATTAGAATTAGGTATTAATCCTATAACCCAAGTAGGGGCCAATTGGGCCCGAGTTCGGACTAGTTTGGGCCAAGATTGAAGCCTAACTAGTGGGCTGAAAACACTGTAGGCGGTGGCACCGCCCAGTGCCCGAGAGCTGGGCAGTAGCACCGCCTGGGCTGGGCGGTGGCACCGCCCAGTGCCCGAGAGCTGGGCGGTGGCACCGCCTAGCACTGTCAGCGCCTGACATTGACAGGCGGTGGCACCGTCACTGACAAGCGGTGGCACCACCAGCATCGGGAACTCCAAGAGAATTCAAATTTTGGAGCCTAAATTTGAATCCTCTTGAGGCCTATAAATACCCCTCAAATCTCAGCTGAGATTACAACTTTTTGAGCAGTAATTGATTGAGAGAAAAGTCTTAGAAAGTCTTAACAAGTCTAGTTTTCAATTTGCTAGAAAGTTCTCCTCCTTTCTTGCTGAAAATTTGTAAGAGGTTGAACTGTTTGTAAAAGGTTATAAGAGGGGTATTTGCCCTTCCATTTCAAGAGATTTGCTAGTGGAAGGTGGGAGCCTCATCGAAGAGGGGCCTCGCAAGTGGATGTAGGTCATTTGACCGAACCACTCTAAAATCGGCGTGATCTTTGGTTTGCATTTCATTATTGCTATTTACATTACTGCAAACCTTCTTACATGTTTTAGTTCCTTATTACCTTTGCTGCGCATATTTAAGAATACGCTTTCAAGTTAAGCTTTTCAAGTTCCGTTCTTATCGTACGAAAGATTTATTAAAACCGAAGTTTTAATCCGCTGCACTAATTCACCCCCCCCTCTTAGTGCCACTCCGATCCTAACAATTGGTATCAGAGCGAGGTTTTTCTACCTTGGTTTAATACCCAAATAGAAATGGCTCTTTACGGCTTTCAAGAGGGTCACTCTCTCATTTGTCCTCCCTTTTTCAATGGGACGGACTACACTTATTGGAAAACTCGAATGAGAGTTTTCTTACTTTCTTTGGATTTGAATTTATGGCACATAGTCGAAAATGGATTTGAAATGTCTTCTCTTCCAATGAACCAATGGAATGATTTGGAGAAGAAGATGTTCTCTTTAAACGCAAAGGCTATGAATGCCTTATTTTGCGCTTTAGACAAAAATGAGTTCAATCGGGTTTCTTTATGCGAAACGTCTTTAAACATATGGCACACTCTTGAAATCACACACGAAGGCACTTCTAGAGTTAAAGATTCGAAAATCAACATTTTAATGCATGACTTCGAGCTTTTTCAAATGAAGCTGAGCGAAACCATTGTTGACATGTACACCCGTTTCACGGATGTCGTCAATGGTTTACAAGCTTTTGGCAAATGTTTCTCAAATTTTGAACTTGTTAGTAAAGTTTTACGATCACTTTCTAAATTTTGGGAATCAAAAGTTGCGGCAATACAAGAAACAAAAGATTTAAATATTTTTCCACTTGAAGAACTTATCGGCTCACTGATGACATATAAAATGGTGCGCAATGCACATGATGAACACAATGAACACTTGAACCACCTTCCAAAGAATAGGAAGGATTTGGAACTCCGGACAAATGAATACCACTTGAGCGATGACTCAAGTGATGAGGACAATGATGAACTTGAACTTCGAACACTAACTCTTAATAAGTTTATTAAACAAAAATCTAAAATGAACAATGAACTTGAACGGAGGAAGAGGCCAAAGAAAAGGAAGGCACCCAAGGATGAATCAAGAACTTCCAAAGGTGAAACGGCGAATTGGGCTTTGATGGGCTTCGACTACAAGGTAAGTAACTCAACTCTCTTGAATTATTTTGAAATTACATAATACTTTCATGAGTTATTTTTAATTTAGTTTAGGATTAATTTTTTTTTAAAATTGCATGTGTTATGTTAATGCAACAAAATGTTAGATATAACTCTAATGCTTATACACCTAGTAAGATTAATCTTATGTATATGCTTGAGAAGCAAGAATGTATAGTTTGACGATTTCCATATTGATTTTCAATGACGATGCATGTCTTTAAAATGGAAGGCTTGATGATTTTTTTTATGAACATTATCTTTGGTTATTAAACATGATGTATGGTTTTGACATAAGAATAAAATTTGAGCATGCTAATATAAAGTCAATCTTATAAATTAAAATTAAAGAAGTTTTAGTTATCTATAAGAATCATTCAAAATTATGTTCAATGAAACCAATGCAATAAAGTTGTAATGAAAATGTCGAAATTTTGATACCATGATTTGACGATTTTATGTATGAGATTTTAAAGTAATATATAATGATTTTTGTAACTTATTGGTCTTGATGGTTTTATGATGAAATTCATTTTTTGATCCAAAACGTTGATGCATGTTTGAAAGCATGTTAACATGAAATTTTATTGTGAATCAAGATCTTGTTTTTTAAACTCCCATGTTTCTTCTTATTGTTTACTAAAGAAGAAAATTTCCGAAATGAATCATGATTTTTTTTTTTAAATTATAATTTTTATGATTCATAAAGAATTGAGAGATTAAAAAATCTATCTATGTTTTTCTTTTTATGAATCTCTTAAAAATGATTTTGATTTGATGATTTGAATTTAAATGAGCTTTATCTTGATTTTTTGAGATTTATAACTTGAGATTTACTCTATAAAAATCAAGATCTTGTATCCTCAATGTTACTTTTTAGCATCTACTATCCAAATGAATTATGATTGGTATCATTGCTATATTTCTTCTTATCGTGTACTAAAAAGAAAATTTTCCTAAATGAATCGTGATTTTTTGAAACCACAATTCTTTTTATGATTCATAATGAATTGAGAAATTTTATATGCTTGAATTAATATCTTGTTCTCTTATAAAATTGAATGAATTTTATCTATATCATGATCTCCTAAGATTTTCCCTTGATTATTATGATAAATCTATATATACCATTTTGAATCTCTTGTATGTAATGTTGAGATTTTGATGAATTTAACGGTTTGAATTTGAATGAGTTTGTATTCAAATTATAATCTTGATTTCTTGGATTTACTACTTGAGATTCTTTTTTAATCATAATCTCTTCTTTATACACCTACAATTTCTGTTATTTATAAAAAGAAGATATTTGATAAAATGAATCATGTCATTTGGTATTCAAATGGTCTTATCTTTGATGATATGATTTCTTTGTATCTATGATACAAATGCCTTGAAATGATGGAAATATTTTACACTTTTATGCTCTTCCCTACTTCTTTCTTGTTTTCAATGATAAAATGGGAAGAAGTTATGATTTGCAATGATGCATACAATACTTGTGCTTTCTAATTATGATGTGATGTATTGCATATGATGTAAATCATGATTTAAAATACTATAAGTTATTGCCAAAAAGATGTATCATGTATGATATGCTCATAATGTTGATTGATTTATTCAATATCGCGCATGAATGAAATATAAGGTTTTTGAAATAGTGCATGTTTTAATTTGAATATATAATGATGCACAAATAAGAATGATACTTACCTTTGTCATAATATGGAAATTGATATAAGGGTCTTCCCTTCTTTTTGACAATGACAAAGGGGGAGCAAGAATTTCTAGCGTGAACATCATGAAAAGAGGCAAACTAACTAGCTTGCACAATTCAAGATGAAAGCAAAAAATTGTACTTCTCAAAAGAGAAGATGCAAATGTAACATTTGCCAAATTGTTTGCTTGCCTCATGTAAAATATTATCTCTTGCTAGTTTGGCATTTTTGCTAGCTTGTATGTTGCAAAACTTGATCACTTTTTCAAACATTTTGCTAGCTTACACTTTGCAAAAAAAACAAAAATGACACTTCTAGAAGAAAGAGCTTGTGATTTTGAACATCACAAGCTTGCCTATCTTAAGAAACAAAAATTGCAAAAGTGCTATTTTGCCTATCTCAAGAAGCAAAACTTGCAACTTGCACATTGCAAGAGGAAGCAAGAATTATGAGCTTACACAAGAAAGCTATCTTACATTTGCTTTCGAAATTTTTGCTAGCTTGTATATTGTAAAACTTACATATCGTAAAAATTGCTAGCTTGTAGTCTAAAGAGAAGCAAAAAGTTGCTATCTCAAAAGAAGCAAATATGCTATCTTGCCTATCTTAAGAGGCAAAAATGCTAACTTGCACATCTAGCAAAACTTGACAAATTTGCATATTTCAAGAAGCAAGAGTTGCTTTCTTGAACATCACAATATTGCTAGCTTGCATGATGTAGAACTTACTATCTTGAACATTACCAAAAGTGCTATCTTGTATGCTGTAAAACTTGCATATCTAAAACTTGATAGCTTGAATGTCCTAAGCATTATGCATTACTTGCTAAATTTTCTAGCTTCAAAACTGCATGATGATAAAACTTAATATTATGTTTTTCATGCAATGAGTTGAACTTATATTACCAACACAAAGAATAGTTGTACTTCTCCTTTTTGTTGATGACAAAGGGGGAGAAGTATGTTGATGACATGATATGCATAAGTTTATGCATATGTTCATGATGATGTGTTGCAAGTATTCATGATAAATATTGCAATGACTTGAATTCTGCTTGAATTCAAGGTTCTATCAATATGGCATATTGATAGGGGGAGTTTGTTTAAACTCCGGTAGTTAAGGTTAACTCCGTCATCAAGTGGTTGTCATCATCAAAAAGGGGGAGATTGTTGAATCTCGTATTTTGATGATGAAACCACTTGATATGTGTTTATAATTTAAACTGCATTTTGAGTGATGCAGGTCTACTCGATCGAGATTAGACAATTAACAGAGGAATTGACGCTCTTGGGAGGAGATCACGTTAGGATATTGGACGGCAGAAGGCTTGAACGTCGGCGCGATCGGGCCAAGGAGAGCGGAATTGCGCCAAGGATATCGGGGCTCTGCGGAGGTCAACCACCGATTGGGCAACAAGCGCAAGAGAGGGACGATGTGCTAAAGAATCGACGGCGCCAACCAATGACATGCTTAGGGACATGAATGTCAATTCGCGTTGTAATAACTGTCTAGATCGGAGTAGAGTTTTGGTTTGCATGTGTAGGATTAACTACGATAACGATGAAGACATAAAGTGAAACAAAGTGTGGAGTCAAGCACGAAGGATTCATTGGGAGTTCAAGAGTTCGACGGAAGTCCGAAGGATCGTCGGGAACGCTGCCGGAACTAGCCGAGAATGAGTAGGGAGCTTGCCGAAGGGTTTTTCGGAAGCTTGCCGGAAGGTTCGTGGGAAGTTCGCAGAGCTCATCGAGAAAGATCGGAGCTTGCCGAACAAGCTCATTGGAACTCACCAAGATCAAATCGTGAAGTTTAAGAGCTTGCCGGGAGTCCGTAGAATGGTTTCCGAGAGTTTATCGGAAGACCGTCGAAAGTTCGCCGGAAGCTTGCCGGAAGAAGTCTTGACTTATGGACTTTGTAATAGCTTATAAAATGTCTTTAAATTCATAGTTAGCATATTAATTAGGGTTAGGATTAGGTATTAATCCTATACCCCAAGTAGGGGCCAATTGGGCCCGAGTTCGGACTAGTTTGGGCCAAGATTGAAGCCTAACTAGTGGGCTGAAAACACTGTAGGCGGTGGCACCGCCTAGTGCCCGAGAGCTGGGCGGTAGCACCGCCTAAGCTGGGCGGTGGCACCGCCTAGCACTATCAGCGCTTGACACTGACAGGCGGTGGCACCGCCACTGACAGGCGGTGGCACCGCCAGCAACGGGAACTCCAAGAGAATTCAAATTTTAGAGCCAAATTTGAATCCTCTTGAGGCCTATAAATACCCCTCAAATCTCAGCTGAGATTACAACTTTTTGAGCAGCAATTGATTGAGAGAAAAGTCTTAGAAAGTCTTAGCAAGTCTAGTTTTCAATTTGCTAGAAAGTTCTCCTCCTTTCTTGCTGAAAATTTGTAAGAGGTTGAACTGTTTGTAAAAGGTTGTAAGAGGGGTATTTGCCCTTCCATTTCAAGAGATTTGCTAGTGGAAGGTGGGAGCCTCATCGAAGAGGGGCCTCGCCAAGGGATGTAGGTCATTTGACCGAACCACTCTAAAATCGGCGATCTTTGGTTTGCATTTCATTATTGCTATTTACATTACTGCAAACCTTCTTACATGTTTTAGTTCCTTATTACCTTTGCTGCGCATATTTAAGAATACGCTTTCAAGTTAAGCTTTTCAAGTTCCGTTCTTATCGTACGAAAGATTTATTAAAATCGAAGTTTTAATCCATCAAGACTTATTCACCCCCCCCCTTAGTGCCGCTCCGATCCTAACACTTCTTCTGAAATTTCCTTACCTAAGGAATGGAAGCATATAGATGCTCATCCAAAGGAGCTAATTATAGGGGATACATCAAAAGGGGTTCAAACTCGTTCCTCTTTCAAGAATTTTTGTGCCAACGCCGCCTTCCTCTCTCAAATCGAACCTAAGTGCATCAACGAGGCCATAAAAGATGATTTTTGGGTTATTGCAATGCAAGAGGAATTGAATCAATTTGTGAGGAATAAGGTGTGGAAACTTGTTCCTAAACCTAATGACCATTTAGTCATTGGTACTAAATGGGTCATTAGAAACAAGCAAGACGAAAATGGTATCGTGGTTAGAAACAAGGCTAGATTAGTGGTCAAAGGTTTCAACCAAGAAGAAGGTATCGATTACGAAGAAACCTTCGCTCCCATGGCTCGATTAGAAGCCATAAGGATGCTCCTTGCCTATGCTAGTAGTAATAATTTTAAACTATTTCAAATGGATGTCAAAAGTGCCTTCTTGAATGGTTTTATTTCCGAAGAAGTATATGTCGAACAACCTCCCGGATTTGAAAATTCTCTTCTTCCTAATCATGTATTCAAATTGACTAAGGCTCTCTATGGCTTGAAACAAGCTCCTAGAGCTTGGTATGAAAGGCTTAATTCTTTTCTTATTTTAAATAATTTTACCAAATGCAAGGTTGATACTACATTGTTTATTAAACATTTTGAAAATAATTTTCTTATTGTGCAAATTTATGTTGACAATATTATTTTTGGCTCTTCGGATGAATCACTATGTGAATCATTCGCCAAATGTATGAGTCATGAATTTGAAATGAGTTTAATGGGTGAATTAACTTTCTTTTTAGGATTACAAATCAAACAACTTAAGGATGATATATTTCTTAACCAATCTAAATATACATTAGAATTGTTAAAACGATTTAACATGGATAATTCAAAAGCAATAAACAACCCTATGAGTACTGCGACTAAGTTAGATATGGATGAAAATAGTGAAAGTTTCGATCAAAAGATATACAGGGGAATGATAGGTAGTCTACTCTACCTTACCGCGACTAGACCGGATATTATGTTTAGTGTAGGACTTTGCACTAGGTTTCAATCAAATCCTAAATTATCTCATCTTAAAAGTGTTAAAAGAATATTTAGGTATCTTAAAGGAACTCCAAATTTAGGTTTGTGGTATCCAAAATCTGAAAAATTTGATTTAATAGCTTATGCGGATGCCAATTTTGGCGGATGCAGAATAAATAGAAAAAGTACATTCGGAACATGACAATTTTTAGGATATGCACTTGTTTCTTGGACTTCCAAGAAACAAAATTCAGTTGCATTATCTACGGCAGAAGCCGAATACATTGCTGCAAGTGCATGCTATGCACAATTTGTTTGGATGAAAAATACATTAGAAGACTATGGAATTCACTTTAAAAACATTCCCATAAAATGTGATAATACTAGTGCCATATGTCTTACTAAAAATCCAATTAAGCACTCTAGAACTAAGCACATCGACGTTAGGCATCATTTCATACGTGATCATGTCCTTAACAATGATGTTGTTCTAGAATTCATTGACACAAAGCATCAATTAGCAGATATATTTACAAAAGCCTTGAATGAAGACCAATTTGAATTCATTAGAAGGGAATTAGGTATGTTAAATTGTCCCTAAACAATAAACTTGTTTGAATGGATTTTCCGTAAAGTTTTTCATTCTCTCTCCATTCCTTAGTGAATTGATCCTTCTCTTTCGATTCTAATGACATGTTAAATTTTCTTATCCTATCTTGAGTCAAACACCGCTCCCATCTGATCAAGATTAATGATTTTATGATATTTTGAATCTCGAAATTGATTTTGATGACTTGATTATGAGTTTCAAGTTGACGAATTGAATTTGAATGAATTTGTATTCGAATTATGATCTTGACTTATTGGAGTTACTACTTGAAACGTTTTTTTCTTATCCCAATCTCTTCCTTGTACATCTACAACTTTTGTTACTTATAGAATGAAGAGATTTGTTAATATGGATGAATGCTGAATTTTCATTTAAGATGAACTCTGCGTTAATATTTTGGCATACTTAATTTTGAATGATAAAATCTTTGTATGACAAACTATATGCTTCAAGTCTCATTCCCTTTTTGTTAATGACAAAGGGGGAGAAAAGTGATGACTTGTATCATTTTATCATTTTAATAGCATGACTTATATGAATTGCAAAAGCTTTTCAAAATATTTGAGAATATGCCTTGCAAAATCCTTGAGAATATCGCAAGATCGATTGATCATATTGAAAGCATGTCTAACATGTATATCATGAAATTCATGTTGAAAATCTTTATCTCCTATCGTAGTAAAATTTGTCTCTTATCTTTCGACTTGAAAAGGATTTTCATCGAAGTTTCGCATTTACATTATGCTTAATGAGAATAACGATAAGTTCTATGGTTAGAACTTATCGGTTTATGCTTGAATTCAATGGGATGGAATTCAAGTGTTTTTATCTTCTCATAATATGACATATAGATAGGGGGAGTTATGTTTAACTCTGTCATCAATTGATTGTCATCATCAAAAAGGGGGAGATTGTTGAATCTCGGATTTTGATGATAAAATCAATTGATGGGTTAATTGATCTAATCCATATTATTGAGTTAAGTGTGCAGGATTAACTATGATAACCAGAAAACACAAAGCAAGGATACCGGAGTCAAGTTCGATAGACGTTTAAGAGTCCGAAGAATCGTCGGAGATGCTGCCGGAACCAACCGAGAAGAAATCGGGAACCTGTCGGAATTTTCGGAAGTTCGTCGAAGAGATCGTCGGAGGTTCACGGAGATCACCGAGAAGGCTCGGCTACTCATTAAAGTCATCACAAGTTCGGGAGCTTGCTGGGAGCTCGTCGGAAGAAGTTCGTCGGAAAGCTCGCCGAAACAAGACTCGACGTTCGCGGTTGAAAAATTGCTTAGGATGTGTTTTGTTATATAGTTCACTTGTAATTAGGATTAGGATTAAGAGATAATCCTATATCCTGGTTAGGGGCCAACTGGGCCCAAAATTAGACTTGGTTTGGGCAAAGTTTGAAGCCCAAACAAGTGAACCGAAGGGTCTGACGGTGGCACTGCTACACTGGGCGGTTGCACCGCCCAGCACCTGAGAGCTGGGCAGTGACACCGCCTAGTGCCCGAGAGCTGGGCGGTGGCACCGCCCAGCACTGTCAGCGTCTAACACTGACAGGCGGTGGCACCGCCACTGACAGGCGGTGGCACCGCCAACATCGAGAACCCAACGAGAATTCAAATTTGGAGCCCAAATTTGAATCCTCTTGAGGCCTATAAATATCCCTCAAATCTCAGCTGAGATTATAACTTTTTGAGCAGCAATTGTTTAAGAGAAAGGCCTTAGAAAAGTCTTAGGTAGTCTTGTTTTCAATTTGCTAGTGTTCACCTCCTTCTTTCTTGCTAAAAATCTGTAAGAGAGTGAATCGCTTGTAAAAGAGTTGTAAGAGGGGTATTCACCCTTCCCTTTCAAGAGATTTGCTAGTGGAAGGTGGGAGCCTCATCGAAGAGGGGCCTCGCAAGTGGATGTAGGTCACTTGACCGAACCACTTCAAAAATGACGTAATCTCTGGTTTGCATTTCATTACTGCTATTTACATTACTGCAAACCTTCTTACTTGCTTTATTTCATCATTACCTTTGCTGCACAACTTTGCGAATACGCTTTCAAGTTAAGCACTTCCGATTCCGATTTTTATCATACAAAAAATTTGTTGAAACCAACGTTTTAATCCGCTGCACTAATTCACCCCCCCCCCTCTTAGTGCCACTCCGATCCTAACAATGTATCTACTATACACTGGTCTGTGGTCAAATGAGTCCTACAATATCTTAAGGGAACCCTCAATCATGGTCTCTTTCTTCATAAACACTCTTTACTTCATCTTCATGCCTTTGCCGATGCCGATTGGGCAGGCAACTTTGATGATTGAACATCCACATAGGGGTATATTGTCTTCCTTGGCACTAATCCAATCAGTTGGAGTTCTAAGAAGCATAAGACAATCGCACGGTCTACAACTGAAGCTGAATATCATGCCATCGCTACTACCACTGCAGAACTAAATTGGATCACAAATCTACTCAAGGAACTCAACATCAGTTCCTCTCCTACAATATATTATGATAATGTCGGAGCTACCTATCTATGTGCTAATCCGATGTTTCACTCTCGCATGAAACATATTGCTAGACTTCCACTTTGTGCGAGATCAAATTGTTCGTCGTCAACTTCTGTTTCTCATGTACATACGACTGATCAATTAGCCGACTTACTCACAATGCCTCTCGCTCGTAAACTATTTGCATTACATCGATCCAAAATTGATATCCTTGATAGGAGCATCATCTTGCGGGGGCATGATAGCAAATAAGATTTTCCTAACTAAATGAGAAAATCTCTCTGCTCTATTGAGAGAAATCCTCCCTCTTAATCTGTATAAATAGGGAGAGAATAGCTTCAATATAAAATAACTTCTTTCATAATTTATATCGTTTATCCTCTTCCAACACTATATAGTAGTCTAGCCATTCTATTCCTCGTCTGCTTATCTTGTAGAAAAACTATATAAACTTTTCGATATAACTTTTCTAAATGTGTGAGGCTCCAAATCTAAGAGATGAAAAAAACTATTAAGTGTAGGAAGATGTCAATCATTATCAAAGATAAGATAAAAAATTAGGGATAACCGATCTATAACAATAATATTGAAGAATGTGGACGACTTGGATAGGGGGATGTTGGTGATCGATGGGTTATTTGGGAGGTTAGTGTATAAATCGAAACTAATAAGTCTTCTAAGGCTACACTTGACATTTTGGATGGTCTTTTTCCATATTGGGGAATGACCGTAAGAAATAGGTTTTAAAGATGTAGTGTACCATACTTGGCTAATAAGATGTCAACCCAAATGTTTTACTCTTTGTTAAAGATAGGAGGATGCACCTTGCACCAATAGAGGCTTTGATAAGGAAAATGTCATGAAATCGAAGGTGACCCAAGGAGATGGGGGTAGTGATATTACTCCAACTACCGAATTTAAGTTTCATCCCGTGATTAGTATCACCCTAGAAGAAGCTTCTGGGCAAAGTGGAGATACTATGGATAGTTTTCTCAACTAATCTTAAATTTTAGAGATACTATGGTTTGCTAATCTTAAATTTTAGAGATTATTTTATCAACTAATCTTTTTTGGAACAATTGTGGGAGACGACTATGGGAGACAAAAGTACCTATATAGGAGATGAGTCAAGTCCTCTCTTTAATTCTCAAAATATGAGTAATACAATATCAAGTGGTCGTAGGATAATGTTTGGAGTAGTAAATCACAAACTTAACTAGGTTGATAGAGAGGCCTAATAGCTCAGTGTGGAGATTGAGAATAGAGGAAAGGGTAGAGTAAGATTTGTCATTAGCTTTAACAAACAATGAGACCATTGTTAATGAACATGAGATGTGAGATTCGGACTCCCTTGATGTTGAATGCCAAAAGTTTTTTAGTAAAGACATAGTGATTCAAAAGGGATAATAAAATCTATTGGACAAGCACAAAGAGATCGGAGGAGAGGAGGTCTCCCTATCAATACCCCTCAAACTAGAGAACCAACTAGATAGTTCCTTGTTAATAGAATAAGAGAATTAGGGAGAGGTGACATAGGCTATAATCTAACTAATAAATTCTGAAGAAAAAATTATATTAGTAAGGATAATCCGGATAGCAAACTAAAAAATAATGTCAAATATTTTTTTGGAGGCCGAGAACAATGGGGCTTTTGCTTTTAGAGTAAAACATAATGCGAGAAAGCTCAAGAATGATTAGAATGTTATCGTGGATGTTATGTCGAGTATAATGGTGGATTGCTCACTATTATTTAGATTAGGCAAAAGGATTTTAAGCTTGTTAGAGATAATTTTATAGTAGAGTTTATAGATAACATTTCATAGGGCGATTGGTTTGTAATCAATGATCTTAATAGGATTAGGTTTTTTAGGGATAAAAACATAACATAGTTTTGCTCCACTAGGAATAATAGAACACCTATAAAATTCTTTGAATGTCTTTTGGATAGATTTTAAGGGTACATTTGAAAACACATTTGAAATGTATGTTGAGGCCCAATGGATATTTCAAATGTGAATTAGTGTTTAGTAATTTTTTTTAAATCACTTTTGGCTTAGATATTGTATTGGAAATGCTCAAATGTTGATACTATTAGTATTTCAGCATTTGCGGGATGCTAATGTAATTTTTCAAATTATGAAAGTACCCTATGACTTTATCTAAAACTATAATATTATCAAAATGATTTAGTGAGAAATCAATATGACTTATATTTTCCATAGGTGAATTATTTATTTATTTATTTTTAAAATTATTTTATATTTATTTATATGATTATATATTTATTTATTATATATTTAGTTTATGCAAAAAAAAATTAATAAGATTATATACATTCATTTATTTATTTAAAAAATATGTATTCACTTTTTGAATAAATATTAAAAATATTAGAACAATATATTTATTATAAAATATTTAATAGATTTTTGAAATATAATTTTACCAAATAATACTTATGCTAATGCACATTTAAAATAGATTTCATCTATTATTTACTGAACACTCAAAAGTATTCTACAAGTGCACATTCACTTGAATCTCTTTCTCCATCTGCATATTAAAAATATAAATATGTTCTCAACCATAGCCTAAAAATCAGCTAGGATAAGGAGAAGAATTTCATGATAAATCTATTTGGCCTATTGATCGGAGGGTGTAGGAGATTTTTATAAGAGAAAAGTCTTTGACTATAAACTTCCAAAGGTTAATTTGGATGTAGGGAAAGGAGGGACATCGGTGTCAATAGTCAGAGCTCAAGGCACCATGCAAACTCCATAACCTAGTGTACCAAAATGAGAATTGGGTTCTAATAAGGCTTGTGTTGATAGTTTTAAGATATCTCCTTGTACGAACAAAGTTATGGAAAAAATTGAGTGTTCCTATCCCCTATTCAATCCACTTAGAATTATATAAAGGTCCATTTAAGGTAGATTTGGCAATTGAGGGCAATGGCTTGGTTATAGGGATCTAAGAGAACCCTCGGGACCAAGAGGACCTAGATTCTCTTTTTTCCAAGAGTGGGGATCTCATCCCATTGAATCTCGGATTTTGATTATGAAGTCAATTGTCATTTGCTATCTAATACATATGTTAAGATAAGTGTGCAGGATTAACTACGATGAAAGTAAGACATGCAGCAGGAGTTACGCCGGAGTCAAAACTATGATCACGTTGGGAGTTCGAGAGTTCGACGGAAGTCCGGACGGTCGTCGGAGGTTTTGCAGGAACAAATCCGAGAAGTCCAAGAGCTTGCCAAAAGAAGCTCGTCGGAACTCGCCAAGTGGATCGTCGCAAGTCCAGGAGTTTGCTTGAAGTCCATCGGAGTATCGCCTGAGGTTCGTCAGATGTTCGCTAGAAGTTCGTCGGAAGAAGCGATTGACGCACCGGAGCAAGCTATAGTAAATGTCTTAAGAAATGTCATAGTTAGTATGTAGATTAAGTTAGAAATAGGAGTTGATCCCATTAACTTAATCTGGGGGCAATTGGGCCCTTGACAGACCCAAATTGGGCCAAATAGATCAACCCATTCGGACTAGAATTCTTGCTAGGCGGTGGCACCGCCCAGGAGAGGGTCTCCTAGGAAAGCTGGGCGGTGCAACTGCCCCAGTCAGGCGGTAGCACTGCTAGGGCTCAGTCTCCAAGTGAGACCGGGCGATGCAACTGCCCCTGTCAGGCGGTGGCACCGCCCAGAGGCTTAGTCTCTGAGTTGTTAGGCGATTGTACCGCCCCAGTCAGGCGGTAGTATCGCCAAGACCCCGGAAATATAGGAGATGATATTTTTGAGCTCCAAATTCAAACCAGTTTGGAGCCTATTTATACCCCACCCTTTCTTGCATGAAAGGGCACCGAATATCCAATCTTACTCTGATTTTTAGAGCTCAAAAGTGTTGTAAAGGCTAGAAGTTCTCCTCCCTTTTTTTCTAAGTTTTGATCTTTCAAGAGAGGAGAGAAAAGTTTGTATGGGTCGTCTCCTAAGCCCATCAAAATGAGTGAAACTGTAAAAGGGTGATTGGCCTTCACCTATTGAAGGAAGGCCTCTAGTAGACGTCGGTGACCTCGTTGGTGGAGGAAGCCAAAAGTGGATGTAGGTCAAGATTGACCGAACAACTCTAAATCTTGGTTTGCATTTACTTTGAGCATCTTATCTTTACTGCAAACCTCCTCAATAGCTTACTGTCTTCTGCTCATTTATGAACGTGTTTCATAGTTAAGTATTTTTCGAATCGGCATTAAAATAGAAATTAGTTTTATCGTACGAACAACATATTTCAATTTGCGCTTACATTCTGATTTCTATCTTAACTGCAAATTTTCTTCCTTACTTTACTTCAAATACGTTTCCGTAAGCTTTCAAAGTTATTATCTGCACGAAATGACTTTTACGTCGGAATCAGATTTCAACATACGAACGCAGTTTTAATCTTCAAAAGTTTTTCGCTGCACTAATTCACCCCCACACCCTCTTAGTGCTCTTAATCCTAACAATTAGTATCAGAGCAGGGTTAACTCTCAAACGGATTAAAACCCAAGAGAGATGGCATACGCCGGAAACCAAGAGGGCCACTCTATTACACATCCACCCATGTTCAATGGGACGGACTATACTTATTGGAAGACCCGAATGAGGATCATTCTTATTTCAATGGATTTTGAACTTTGGAATCTTGTCGAAAATGGATTTTCGAAGTCTTCTCTTCCAATGATCGATTGGAATGAATTGGAGAAGAAGACTTTCGCTCTTAATGCAAAGGCTATGAATGCCTTATTTTGTGCACTTGATAAAAATGAGTTCAATCATGTTTCGGTTTGTGAAACCGCGTTTGATATTTGGCATACACTCGAAGTGACTCACGAAGGCACAAGTATAGTGAAAGAGTCAAAAATCAATCTTTTGATATATTCGTTTGAACATTTCCGAATAAAACCGAGCGAGACTATTGGCGACATTTACACCCGTTTCACGGATGTCATCAATGGTCTAAAAGGACTCGGCAAAAGATTTTCGGATTTTGAGCTCGTAAATAAGATTCTAAGATCCCTTCCTAAGAGTTGGGACCCTAAAGTCACTACTATTCAAGAGGCTAAAGATTTAAACAACTTCCCTCTTGAAGAACTAATCGGGTCATTAATGACCTATGAAATGACTTGCAAGACTCATGAAGAGAAAGAAGACATCCTTCCAAAGAACAGGAAGGATATGACACTTAGAACTTTAGATGACCACTTGAGAGAAAACTCAAGTGGTGAGGACTGTGATGATGACTTGGTACTTCTAACAAGGAAATTCAAAAAATTCATTAAGAGAAACAAGTTTAAAAGTGACACAAAAAATAAACTTGAACCCAAAAAGAACCAAGTTATTTGCTATGAATGCAAAAAGCCGGGACACTACAAAAGTGATTGTCCCCAAGCCAATAAGAGAACATCAAAGAAGAAGGCACTCAAAGCAACGTGGGATGACTCGAGCACATCCGAAGAAGAAGAGTCCAATACCGAGTTGTTAGGATCAAGAGCACTAAGAGGGGGTGAATTAGTGCAGCGGAAAACTTTCTACATTTTAAAACTGAGTTCGTACGACAAAGCCGATTTCAGCAGAAACTTCGATTCGTAAATCACTTTGACTTGTGATTAGGCAAGAGGCAGCTAAAACAAATCTATTAAGGCAGTTTGCTGTTGTGATAGAAATCAGAATGTAAGCGCAAATTGAAATACGATGTTCGTACGAGAAAATCGTTTTACGTCTAAACGCGAGTCGGAAAGTATTGAGCTTGGAAACGCAGACGTAAAAGCGTAGAAGGTAGTAAGCTTTGAAGGAGGTTTGCTATAAGGATAATAAGCTGAAAGTAAATGCAAACCAGAGAGCAGCGCGATTTAGAGTGGTTCGGTCAATCTTGACCTACATCCACTTCTGGCTTCCTCTACCGTTGAGATTGCCGACGTCCACTAGAGGCCTTCCTTCAATAGGCGAAGGCCAACCACCTTTTTACAGATTCACTCCTTTTGACGGGCTTAGGAGACAACCCTTACAAACTTTTCTCTCCTCTCTTGAAAGATCTGAAGTTGGAAGAAAAGAGGGAGAAGAACCTTTAGCTTATTACAACACTTTTGAGCTCAAAAATCTCAGAGTAAGATCAGGATTTTGGTGGTTTTCGTTGCTCTTTCATTGCTGAAAGAGTGGGGTATTTATAGGCCCCAAACCAGTTTGAATTTGGAGCTCAAAACTGTCAATTCCCGGAATTTCGGGGTCTGGCGGTTGCACCGCCTGACTAGGGTGGTTGCACCGCTGTCAGAGCTCGGAGACTGAGCTCCTGGGCGGTGCCACCGCTTGTCAGGGGCGGTTGCACCGCCTGGCAGAGCTCGGAGACCGAACTCAGGCGGTGCCACCGCCTGACTGAGGCGGTTGCACCGCCCAGCCAGAGCTCGGAGACCGAGCCCTAGGCGGTTCCACCGCCTGTCAGGGGCTATTGCACCGCCCAGCCAGAGTTCGATGACCGAGCCCTGGGCGGTGCCACCGCCGACCCAGGCGGTGCCACCTCTAGGCGAGAGATTTGGGTCCGAATGGGTTGATCCATTCGGCCCAATCTCGTTCTTTCAAGGGCCCAATTGCCCCTAGATTAAGTTAATGGGATCACCTCCCATTTCTAACTTAATCATCGTGCTAACTATGACAATTCTAAGGACAGCTTGCTCCGGTGCGTCAATCGCTTCTTCCAATGAGCTTCCGGTGAACTTCCGTCGATCATCCGATGAACCCTCGGTGATGTTCCTACGGACTTCCGGCAAACTCCTGGACTTGCGACGATCCACTTGGTGAGTTCCGACGAGCTTCTTTTGGCAAGCTCTTGAACTTCTCGGATTTGTTCCCGTAGAACCTCCGACGACCGTCCGAACTTCCGTCGAGCTCTCGAACTCCAAACGTGATCATAGTCCTGACTCCGGCGCAACTCCTGCTACATGTCTTACTTTCATCGTAGTTAATCCTGCACATTTAAAAACTTCGATCGAGACAATTAATCCTAAGAAATTAACCAAGTTGTCTGGCATGTCATTGGTCCCTCGACGCTTCGTCCGATTCTTCGGCGCATCGTCCTCTCCTGTGGCCTATTGCCCAATAGGCCCGTTGACTCTGCAACTCCTATATCCTTGGCACAATACCCGCTCTGATGCCCGAGTCCATGACCCGAAGCCTTCTGTCGATACGTCGACCGATCCACCGGCTCGACGTCCAATCTTCTGACATGTTCCTTCAGCACAACATGATTTTTCCTGCTTTAATTGTCTCATCCTGATCGAAGCATCCTGCGTCACTCAAAACGCAGATTAAAACATAAACACATATCAAGTGGTTTCATCATCAAAATATGAGATTCAACAATCTCCCCCTTTTTGATGATGACAATCAATTGATTACAGAGTTAAACTTAACTCCCGGAGTTTAAACAAACTCCCCCTATCAATATGCTATATTGATAGAACCTTGAATTCAAACTGAATTCAAGTCATTGCAATATTCATCATGAATATTTGCAACACGTCATTATGAACTTATGCATAAACTTATGCATCACATGTCATGTCATTAACATACTTCTCCCCCTTTGTCATCAACAAAAATGAGAAGTACTACAATCAAGTGTTTTTATCATCAAGATATGAGATTCAACAATTGTTATACAAGTTCAGCTTATTGCATGAAAAAAAAAAAACATAGTATCAAATTTTATCATCATGCAGTTTTGAAGCTAGAAAATTTAGCAAGTGTTACATCATGCTTAGAACATTCAAGCTATCAAGTTTTAGATATGCAAGTTTTATAGCATACAAGATAGCACTTTTGGTAATGTTCAAGATAGCAAGTTCTACATCATGCAAGCTAGCAAATTAGAGATGTTCAAGACGGCAACTCTTGCTTCTTGAAATAAGAAAATTTTGTCAACTTTGCTAGATGCGCAAGTTAGCATGTTTTGCTTCTTGAGATAGGCAAGATAGCACTTTTGTATTTTCTTGAGATTTAAAGCTAGCAATTATCAGTGATGTTCAAGAGAGTAATTTCTTCTCTTTTGAGAAGTGCAATTTTTGCTTTCTTCTTGAATTGTGCAATTTGCTTCTTTTGAGATAGCAACTTTTTGCTTCTCTTTAGATCACAAGCTAGCAATTCTAGCAAATTTTACATCATGCAAGGTAACAAATTTTTGTGATGTTCAAGATGTCATGTTTTTTTCCTTGCAATATGTAAGCTAGCAAGTTTGGCAAACTAGCAAGAGATAATATTTTATATGATGTCTATGCTAGAAATTCTTACTCCCCCTTTGTCATTGTCAAAAAGAAGGGAAGACCCTTACATTAATTTTTATATTATGACAAAGGTAAGTATCAATCTTATTTGTGCATTATTATATTAAAACATACACGATTTCAGAGACCTTATTTTTCATGCACGATACCAAAAACTAAGTCAATCATCATTGATAGGTATATCATACATGATACTCAATCATTAAATTTTTTAAGCATTTATCAACATGTTGATCATGATACCAAACATTCATCATTTAAAGCATTCATGATACACATCAACATCATGGTATCTGTAATATATCAATATTATCAATTTCAAGGCTATATTACTTTCACATTCATTATGGAAACCAAAACACAAAGTTTTCAAAGTTGGTATTATGAAATCCGACAGTGAGTAATGAGATTGAGCAACGTAACCCTGCATATTCTTGCATCAAGTAACCATATTGTGATCAAGGTGAGTAATAAAGAGTTTACAACAACGTAATTGTTACAACAAGAGGTTATTGTGTCCACATATACAAACTCTATTCAGGAAGTGGAAAATTAAGATGCCTAAATAAAGAGTCAAATTGTCAACGAATTTGCTATAGTTCAGATAGGATTTGATCTTGCTGGTGTTCAAGCCGATCTTGTCTTTGTTCAAATCGGTCCATCTGAATCCTAACGTCTTCAATGGATGATGCATGAGCTTGCTCAAATGGATGTGTTTCCTCAAAGGGACAGATCAGAGGAGATTGAGTGCCCCTAAACACTGGTGTTTCAGGTTCTGCTTCAGGTTGAGGATGATCGGTTCTTCTAGGCATTCTAACCTAACTACCATTTCTATAAACACATCTTAATCGATGAAGTAGATTTTTGTTTATTATGCTAAACCTATCCACTTTCATTACTTCTTCGTCGAGTAGGATTTAGATATCGTAGGCTTTAAGGATTCTAGTGATTATACCACCATATGGAAGCATCATTTCTCTCTCAGATAGTTCTATCATGTTTTGTTGAATGAGGTATCCAAAGCAGATGTTATGTCCTTTCATGATCCAAAACATGATGCCTAACTCCAATTGACTTACTTCATCATGATGATATTGTTTAGGGAGAATGATGCTAGTTAGAATATGATGAAGTACTTTAGTGTTTAGTAGTAATAGGTGTTCACAGCTTTTAGGAATTATCACTAAGTTGGGATTACCGAAAATTGTTCCTAAGGCTTCAACATGTGTTGTCCCAACTGTTTCATTGTCCCATGATTCTCTAAAATAAAGTCCTCTATTTTTTAAGGGAATACCTATCATGTCATAAATGAATTTATCTGTAATGGAGATGTGTTGTCCTAGGAGATAGGTGGACACTCTTTCTTCTTCATCTACTTGTAGATTGTTGTAAAACAATCTAACAAGTCTTGGATAGATGGGTTCACTAATTTGTAATATAGGGAGTAGATCTAGGTTGGCAAACCATTGGATTGTCTCTAAGTCTTTTAGTTCATCTAAATCTACATGTTTTCCCTTCTGGACACTTCTAAATTCAAAGGAGGAAAATTTTTCAGCATGATACTTTGAATTAAAGAGGGTAAGATCAAAATCTTCCACTAATCTCCTCTTTCCTTTGTCCCTTGAGGATCTTTTAGAGCCCATAACTACTGTTATTTGAGAGGATAGTAATGAACATGAGTGAATGAATCAAAAACAGAATTTAGAGGGCTCTTAGAGAATACCTTGAGTGAGATCTTCAAGAGAAGGAGAGATTATTGATCTTTTGCTACGAAATGAGGAGGATTTGGGATGCTAAGATGGGAGAAATGGAGGTGGAGAGGCTTTGGAAGAGAGAAGAGGGGAAGAGAGTAAGTTGGGGTCGGTTCCACCGCCGGCCCTAGCTCGGTTTAATAGGGGGCAGAATTGCGGGCGGTTGCACTGCTGGCTGGGGCGGTGCAACCGCTTGCAACCCGTGACAGCCGGCGGTGCTACCGCCAGCTGGAGCGGTGCCACTGCCTGTAGGCAGTGAGCACTCGTTTTGACTGCTTTGTGGTTTATGTGTCTTATTTGAGAAGAGTTTTTATTCATGGAGCAGTCAACTTTTCTTTCGTAATTAAGCAAGAAATTTTATTTTAAGATGAAACATTTGCACGATCAAGATAGATCTAGTGACGCGCATATTCTTCTTCAAATGTCGTTTTCATGTTTGTGACAGTCTGTCCACGTTGGTAAGCTTTCCAAGTTTATGACAAACTTTGCTTACAGAACGTAAGTTCATGATATAGTTGATTTTAAAAGTAACGAACTTATCAGTTTGATGGGATCGGAAATTCAGTGGTTATGTGAAGGTACATATGGATTTCCCATTTTGAAGGATAAGCAAGGTTTGTATTGCTTTTGTAATTTTAGTTTTCTAATCTTCTTTTTATTTACGCTTAGGGAGCATCACGTGTTCTTTTTGGATCTCAGGTTATAAATATGGAGAATCCAAAGAGCAGGATATCATTTCTTGCTCCCAGCTTGTGATGGTGTATGTCTCTACAAGGAAGGATAATTTTTAGATACCCATTTACTTTTGGGTGCCTCAAAAGTTGATCTATATTGTTTGTCATTTGCATAGAGTTTATCAAGGTTCCTTTAGGAACCCAAATTAATTTGTTCGGACTAATTTTCTTGAATGGACAATAATGCGTTTTGTGTCCATGCTTGCAACAAAAGTTGCATTTGCTTTGGTGTTGAACATGTAGGATAGGGCCTTTTATGAAGGTTGTTGGATTTAGGAGAGAATTTCTCACGAATTCGATTCCCCTTCTTTTGGGAACGTGACCCTTGTTTGTAAGGATCATGTTCAAAGACTTGCTACCAACCTCAAATTTCTTCAAGGTGTCCATGAGTAGCAAGTTTTGCTTTTGGATAGTTTCTAGATCATGGCATTTTATACAAGAGCCTAAACTATCATGATATTCAATTTTTAACTTATCGAAATCATAATTAAGACTATCATGCTCCTTTTTTAGCAACTTGTATTTTCTACTAATAATCTTGCATTCATCAAATAAATCATGGAAGGTATTTAATAATTCATCAAATGATAAATCTGCATCAATTAAATTTGTTACCTCCTCTCCGATAGCTATTAAGGCGTAATGAGCAACTTGCTCAGTGTTGGACTCCTCTTCTTCGGATGCGCTCGAATCATCCCATGTTGCTTTGAGCGCCTTCTTCTTTGATGTTCTCTTCTTGGCTTAGGGACAATCACTCTTGTAGTGTCCCGGCTTTTTGCACTCATAGCACATAACTTGGTCCCTTTTGGGTTCAAGTTTATTTTTTATGTCATTTTTAAATTTGTTTCTCTTAATGAATTTTTTGAATTTCTTTGTTAGAAGTGCCAAGTCATCGTCACAGTCCTCATCACTTGAGTTTTCTCTCAAGTGGTCATCAAAAGTTCTAAGTGCCATATCCTTCCTGTTCTTTGGAAGGATGTCTTCTTGCTCTTCATGAGCCTTGCATGTCATTTCATAAGTCATTAATGACCCGATTAGTTCTTCAAGAGGGAAGTTGCTTAAATCTTTAGCCTCTTGAATAGCAGTGACTTTAGGGTCCCAACTCTTAGGAAGGGATCTTAGAATCTTATTTACAAGCTCAAAATCCGAAAAACTTTTGCCGAGTCCTTTTAGACCATTGACGACATCCGTGAAATGGGTGTACATGTCGCCAATAGTCTCGCTCGGTTTCATTCGGAAAAGTTCGAAAGAGTGTATCAAGAGGTTGATTTTTGACTCTTTCACTCTACTTGTGCCTTCGTGAGTCACTTCGAGTGTATGCCAAATATCAAATGCGGTTTCACAAACCGAAACACGATTAAACTCATTTTTATCAAGCACACAAAATAAGGCATTCATAGCCTTTGCATTAAGAGCAAAAGTCTTCTTCTCCAATTCATTCCATTCGATCATTGGAAGAGAAGATTTCGAAAAACCATTTTCAACAAGATTCCAAAGTTCAAAATACATCGAAATAAGGAAGATCCTCATTCGGGTCTTCCAATAGGTGTAGTCCATTCCATTGAACATGGGTGGACGTGTAATAGAATGGCTCACTTGATTTCCGGTGTATGCCATCTCTCTTGGGTTTTAATCCGTTTGAGAGTGAACCGAGCTCTGATACCAATTGTTAGGATCAAGAGCACTAAGAGGGGGGTGAATTAGTGCAGCGGAAAACTTTCTACGTTTTAAAACTAAGTTTGTACGACAAAGCCGATTGCAGCAGAAACTTCGATTCGTAAATCACTTTGACTTGTGATTAGGCAAGAGGCAGCTAAAACAAATCTGTTAAGGCAGTTTGTTGTTGTGAAAGAAATCAGAATGTAAGCGCAAACTGAAATACGCTGTTCGTACGAGAAAATCGTTTTACGTCTAAACGCGAGTTGAAAAGTATTGAGCTTGGAAACACAGACGTAAAAGCGCAGAAGGCAGTAAGCTTTGAAGGAGGTTTGCTGTAAGGATAATAAGCTGAAAGTAAATGCAAACCAGAGAGCAGCACGATTTACAGTGGTTCGGTCAATCTTGACCTACATCCACTTCTGGCTTCCTCTACCGATGAGGTTGCCGACGTCCACTAGAGGCCTTCCTTTAATAGGCAAAGGCCAACCACCTTTTTACAGATTCACTCCTTTTGACGGGCTTAGGAGATAACCCTTACAAACTTTTCTCTCCGCTCTTGAAAGATCTAAAGTTGGAAGAAAAGAGGGAGAAGAACCTTTAGCTTATTACAACACTTTTGAGCTCAAAAATCTCAGAGTAAGATGAGGATTTTGGTGGTTTTCGTTGATCTTTCATTGCTGAAAGAGTGGGGTATTTATAGGCCCCAAACCAGTTTGAATTTGGAGCTCAAAATTGTCAATTCCCGGAATTCCGGGGTCTAGCGGTTGCACCGCTGTCAAAGCTCGGAGACTGAGCTCCTGGGCGGTGCCACCGCTTGTTAGGGGCGGTTGCACCGCCTGGTAGAGCTCGGAGACCGAGCTCAGGCGGTGCCACCGCTTGACTGAGGTGGTTGCACCGCCCAGCCAGAGCTCGATGACCGAGCCCTGGGCGGTGCCACCGCCGACCCAGGCGATGCCACCTTTGGGCGAGAGATCTGGGTCCGAATGGGTTGATCCATTCGGCCCAATCTCATTCTTTCAAGGGCCCAATTGCCTCTAGATTAAGTTAATGGGATCACCTCTCATTTCTAACTTAATCATCGTGCTAACTACGACAATTCTAAGGACAGCTTGCTCCGGTGCGTCAATCGCTTCTTCCAGCGAGCTTCTGGTGAACTTCCGTCGATCATCCGATGAACCCTCGGTGATGCTCCTACGGACTTCCGGCAAACTCCTGGACTTGCGATGATCCACTTGGCGAGTTCCGACGAGCTTCTTTTGGCAAGCTCCTGGACTTCTCGGATTTGTTCCCGCAGAACCTCCGACGACCGTCCGAACTTCCGCGAGCTCTCGAACTCCCAACGTGATCATAGTCCTGACTCCGACGCAACTCCTGCTGCATATCTTACTTTCATCGTAGTTAATCCTACACATTTAAAAACTTCGATCGAGACAATTAATCCTAAGCAATTAACCAAGTTATCTGGCATGTCATTGGTCCCTCGACGCTTCGTCCGATTCTTCGGCGCATCGTCCTCTCCTGCGGCCTATTACCCAATAGGTCAGTTGACTCCGCAACTCCTATATCCTTGGCACAATACCCGCTCTGATGCCCGAGTCCATGGCCCGAAGCCTTCTGTCGATACGTCGACCGATCCACCGACCCAATGTCCAATCTTCTGACATGTTCCTTCATCACAACATGATTTTTCCTGCTTTAATTGTCTCATCTTGATCGAAGCATCCTGTGTCACTCAAAACCCAGATTAAAACATAAACACATATCAAGTGGTTTCATCATCAAAATATGAGATTCAACACGAGCAAGTTGCTCATTACACCTTAATGGCCATCTGAGAAGAGGTAACAAATTTAATTGATGCAGATTTATCATTTGATAAATTATTAAATGTCTTCCATGACTTATTTGATGAATGCAAAATAATTAGTAGAAAATATAAATTGCTGAAAAATAAGCATGATAGTCTTGTTAGCAATTTTGATAAATTAAAAACTGAACATCATGATAGTTTAGCTCAATGTGAAAAATGTCATGATCTATAAACTCTCCAAAAGGAAAACTTGCTACTTAAGGACACCTTGATGAAATTTGAGGTTGATAGCAAGTCTTTGAACATGATCCTTGCAAACAAGGGTCATGTTCCCAAAAGAAGTAGAATCGAATTTGTAAAAAGTCATCACCAAAATCCAACCACCTTCATAAAAGGCCTCATCTTACATGTTCGACACCAAAGCAAATATAACTTTTGTTGTAAATATGGACACAAAACGCATCAATATCCATTCAAGAAAATTAGTCCGAACAAATTAATTTAGGTTCCTAAAGGAACCATGATAAACTCTATGCAACATGATAAACAATGTAGATCAGTTTTTGAGGCACCCAAAAGTAAATGGGTACCTAAAAATTACCCCTTCTTGTAGAAATATATACCATCAAAAGCTTGGAGCAAGAGATAATATCTTGCTTTTTGGGTACTCGATATTCATGACTCAAGATCTAAAAGAACATGTAATGCTCTCTAGCCTAAATAGTAAAAAGGGGATTAGAAAATTAATATTGCAGAGTGATACTAATACAATCCTATTTAATCTCTCAGATTTTAAAACTCATAATTTTCCCTTCGCATACCCTCCAGATTTCTGAACTCATCGAATTGATTTCTTCTTTACCTTCAGATCCAACTATATCATGAACTTACGTCTTGCAAGCAAAGTTTGCCATAAACATGCCAAGCTTACTAACTTGGATAATAAGTCATGAACATGTCTAAAATTGTGTATGACATTTAAAGTAGAATATACGCGTCACAAGATCTATCTTGAATGTATGAAATTTCTCATCTTGAAATAGAAACTCTTACGTAATTACGAAAGTAAAGTTGATTGCTCCACAAATGAAAACTCACCTCAAGTTGAAAACATCCAAATCAGCCCATATAGCCCCCAAACAAGTGCTCACCGTCTATAGGCGGTAGCACCACCCAGCTGGTGGTAGCACCGCCGGCTGTCACGGGTTGCAAGCGGTTGCACCGCCCCAGCCAGCGGTGCAACCGCCCGCAATCTTGTCCCCTTTTAAACCGAGCTACGGCCGGCAGTGGAACCGACCCCAACTCACTCCCTGCCTCTCTTTACACCACCAAAGCTTCTCCACCTCCATTTCTCCCATCTTAGCATCCCAAATACTTCTCATTTCAAAGCAAAAGATCAGCAATCTTTCCTTCTCTTAAGGATCTCACTTAAGGTATTATCTAAGAAGCCTTTAAATTCTGTTTTTGAGTCATTTACTCTTGCTCATTTGCTATCTTCTTAAATAGCAGTAGTTATGGGCTCTAGAAGATCCTCTAGAGACAAAGGGAAGAGGAGATTAGAAGAAGACTTTGATCTTACCCTTTTCGATTCAAAATATCATGCTGAAAAATTTTCTTCCTTCGAATTTAGAAGTGTCAATAAGGGAAAACATGTAGATCTAGATGAACTAAGAGACTTAGAGACAATCCAATGGTTTGCAAACTTAGATCTACTCCCAATTTTACAAATTAGTGAACCCATCTATCCAAGACTTGTTAGATTATTTTACAACAATCTACAAGTAGATGAAGAAGAAAGAGTGTCTACCTATCTCTTAGGATAACACATCTCCATTATGGATAGATTTATTTGCGACATGATAGGCATTCCCGTAAAAAATAGAGGTCTTTATTTTAGAGGATCGTGGGATAATGAAACAATTGGGACAACATATGTTGAAGCCTTAGGAACAATTTTCGGTAATCCCAACTTAGTGATAGTTCCTAAAAGCTGTGAACATCTACTACCACTAAACACTAAGGTACTTCATCATATCATAACTAGCATCATTCTTCCTAAACAATACCATCACGATGAAGTAAGTTAAATGGAATTTGGAACCATGTATTGGATCATGAAAGGACATAACATCTGTTTTGGTTACCTTATCTAACAAAACATGATAGAACTATCTAAGAAAGACATGATGCTTCTATATGGTGGTATAATCACTAGAATACTTAAAGCCTATGATATTCCAATACCACCCGACGAAGAAGTGATGAAAGTAGACAGGTTTAGCATAATAAATGAAAATCTACTTCACCGATTGAGATGTTTTTATAAAAACGGTAATTGGGTTAGAATGCCTAGAATAACCGATCCCCCTCAACCTAAACCAGAACCCGAAACACCAGTCTTTAGGGGTACTCAATTTCCTCCAATCTGTCCCTTTGAGGAAACACATCCATTTGAGCAAGCTCCTGCATCATCTATCGAAGACATTGGGATTCGGATGGATCAATTTGAACAAAGACAAGATCGACTTGAACATCGACAAGATCAAATCCTATCTGAGCTGCTGCAAATTCATCAACAATTTGACTCTTTATTTAGGCATTTTAATTTTTCACCTCCTGAATAAGCTTGTATATGTGGACACAATCACCTCTTGTTGTAACAATTACGTTGTTGTAAACTCTTTATGTTCCTCACCTTGATCACAATGCCTTGATGACTACTAATCTTTGACATGGTTACTTGATGTATTAATTGGTGAGAATATGTAGGGTTACGTTGCTTAATCTCGTTACTCATTGTCGGATTTCACATTGAAATTAAATGTTTCTATAATGCCTTCTTTGAAAACCTTGTGTCTTGGTTTCCATGATAAATATGATTTGAGAAAGTAATATAGTCATAAAATTGATGTCATTTCCATGATGTTAATGTGTCATGATATTACCATGATGTTGATGTATTGCCATAATGTTAATGTGTCATTATATTGCCATAATACTAAACATCAACTAGCTAATATTTTTATAAAACCTCTAAGTGAAGAATAATTTGATTTCATTAGAAGAGAATTAGGAATGTTAATATGTCCGAATGCATAAACTTGTTAAAATCATTTTTCGGACTTTATTGATTGAATGATCAAATCACTTGATTGTCATTACATGACTAAAATTACATGTTGGAAATTATGTTTTTTGGATACAAAAATTTCCATAACAATGAGCATGTTTTGTGTTCATGATCTATAGTATAGTCTTGTCCAAATGCATGAAAGTGTTAATTTCATTTTCGGATTCTCTTAACTAGTGGTATCCTAACAATCGGATTTTCTCGATACTTAATAAGCATATGTTATATCGAGTTTGATTCTCATCATTGATTTTTGACATATGGAATCAACTAGCAAAAACATCTCTCATACACTTATCATGTGAAAAATATTTTTTGAGAAATGGATTTGATAAAATGATTCCTGCTTGTAAATTCCTTCTTGAAATATGGATGTTAGTGTTTTTACTTGCAAGGATTTGTTTCACATACATATCTTGATCCTTGTAAAAATGGAGTATGATTTAATCTCTCATCGATTTTAACTTCATTCAAAGTAAACTCACAAATAGCTGGTATCACAAATAGTCTTCCTCCTTCATGCAAAAAGATAATAACAAATAAAAAGGAAGAAGTATTAAAAGCTATCTCCATGTCATGTTTTCCTTAAGATGTTTGCATAATTGGTATCCTATCACTCACTGTTGGAAAATGACATGAACCTAGTTATGGCATGAATAAATACCGCACTTATGCTTAAAATTTGCTTATATCGTTCTCCTTTTTGTTGATGACAAAGGGGGAGAGATATATGAATTGATGCTATGATTATGCCATTCTTGCATCATCGAAAATATATGAATTGATGATAACTATGATTGTCATATTTGCATTATGCCATGTTTGCATCATAATTTTACGTGTTGATATCTTACCATATGATGAAATACTAAGATTGCTAAACACTTGAAATGTTTGCTTTATGTTAAGATATCAAAAGCTTAAATTGTAAATTACATGTTGATATCTTATGTTGAACTGCTGCCATCATTCATATTTGATGAGAATGGATGTCAAGTCTTGACATCATTTTCAGTAAGATATAATGATAGGAATCATGATGGGAGTAATTGATAAGGTTAAGAGTTCTTAACTTATCAATAAGTCTATTGAATTCAAAGGCCTTGAATTCAAGAATGACTTATCTCAAGTATGGCATATAGATAGGGGGAGCTAAGGTTAACTCCGTTATCAATTGATTGTCATCATAAAAAAGGGAGAGATTATTGAATCTCGGATTTTGATGATGAAGTCAATTATCATTTGTTATCTAATCCATATGTTGAGATAAGTGTGCAGGATTAACTACGATAAAAGTAAGACATGCAGCAGGAGTTGCGACGGATCGACGGAAGTCCGGACGGTCGTCGGAGATTCTAGGGAACAAATCTGAGAAGTCCAGGAGCTTGCCAAAAGAAGCTCGTCGGAACTCGCCAAGTGGATCGTCGCAAGTCTAGGAGTTTGCCGGAAGTCCGTCGGAGCATCGCCGGAGGTTCGTCGGATGTTCGTCGGAAGTTCGCTAGAAGCTCGTTGGAAGAAGCGACTGACGCACCGGAGCAAGCTGTAGTAAATGTCTTAAGAAATGTCGTAGTTAGCATGTAGATTAAGTTAGGAATGGGAGGTGATCCCATTAACTTAATCTGGGGGCAATTGGGCCCTTGAAAGACCCAAATTGGGCCGAATGGATCAACCCATTCAGACCAGAATTCTTGCTAAGCGCTGGCACTGCCCAGGAGAGGGTCTCCCAGGAAAGCTGGGCGGTGCAACAGCCCCAGGCAGGCTATGGCACCGCTTGGGCTCAGTCTCCAAGCGAGACTGGGCGGTGCAACACCCTAGCGGTGCCACCGCCCAAGAGAGGGTCTCCCAGGAAAGCTGGGTGGTGCAACCACCCCAGGTAGGCAGTGGCACCGCCTGGGCTCAGTCTCCGAGCAAGACTGGGCAGTGCAACCGCCCCTGACAGGCGGTGGAATCGCTTGAGCTCAGTCTTCGAGCTCTGCCAAGCGGTGCAATTGCCCCAATCAAGCGGTGGCACCGCTAGGGCTCAGTCTCCGAGCGAGATTGGGTGGTGCAACCGCCCCTATCAAGCGGTGGCACCACCCAGAGGCTCAATCTCCGAGTTGCCAGGCGGTTGTACCGCCCCAGTCAGGCGGTAGTACCGCCAGGACCCTGGAAATTCAGGAGATGACATTTTTGAGCTCAAAATTCAAACCAGTTTGAGGCCTATATATACCCCACCCTTTCCTGCATGAAAGAGCATCGAAAATCCAATCTTACTCTGTGATTATTAGAGCTCAAAAGTATTGTAAAGGCTAGAAGTTCTCCCTCTTTTTCCAAGTTTTGATCTTTCAAGAGAGGAGAGAAAAGTTTATAAGGGTTGTCTCCTAAGCCCGTCAAAAGAAGTGAAACTGTAAAAGGGTGGTTGGCCTTCGCCTATTGAAGGAAGGCCTCTAGTGGATGCCAATGACCTCATTGGTGGAGGAAGCCAAAAGTGGATGTAGGTTAAGATTGACCGAACCACTCTAAATCTCGGTTTGCATTTACTTTGAGCATCTTATCTTTACTGCAAACCTCCTCAATAGTTTACTACCTTATGCTCATTTACGAACGTGTTTCATAGTTAATTATTTTTTGAATCGGCGTTAAGATGGAAATCGGTTTTATCGTATGAACATCATATTTTAGTTTGCGCTTACATTTTGATTCCTATCTTAACTGCAAACTGCCTTCCTTACTTTACTTCAAATACGTTTCTGTAAGCTTTCAAAGTTATTATCTGCATGAAATGACTTTTATGTCGGAATTGAATTTCAACGTGCGAACACATTTTTAATCGTCGAAAGTTTTCCGCTGCACTAATTCACCACCCCTCCTTTAGTGCTCTTGATCCTAACACATCCATGGTAGTTTGAAGATTTTGCTTGATGCTGTTACTGTTAGGATAAAGAGCACTAAAAGGGAGGGGGGGGGGGGGGAATTAGTGCAGCAGAAAACTTTCGACGATTAAAACTGCATTCGTACGATAAAAGTGATTTTGGTAAGAAAGCCGATTCATAAATCACTTTACTTGTGATCAAGCAAGATGTAATTAAAGCAAATATATAGAGGCAGTTTGCAGTTTAAGATAGATAACAGAATGTAGTAGCAAACTGGAATACGACGTTCGTACGATAAAAGCGATTTCGATATGAAAGCCGATTCGTAAATCACTTTAACATGTGATCAAGCGAGATGCAGTTAAAGCAAAGATATAAAGGCAATTTGCAATTATTATGGAAATCAGAATGTAAGCACAAACTGAAATATGATGTTCGTATGATAAAACTGATTTCCGTCTTAATGCCGATTTGGAAAATACTTAACTATGAAACACGTTCGTGAATGAGCAGAAGGCAGTAAGCTATTGAGGAGGTTTGTAGTAAAGATAAGATGCTCAAAGTAAATGCAAACTGAGATTTAGAGTGGTTCGGTCAATCTTGACCTACATCTACTTTTGGCTTCCTCCACCGGCGAGATTACCGACGTCCACTAGAGGCCTTCCTTCAATAGGCGAAGGCCAACCACCCTTTTACAGTTTCACTCCTTTTAATGGGCTTAGGAGATAACCCTTATAGAATTTCTCTCCTCTCTTGAAAGCTCAAAACTTGGAAGAAAAGAGGGAGGAGAACTTTTAGCCTTTACAACAATTTTGAGCTCTAAAAATCACAGAGTAAGATTGGATTTTCGGTGCCTTTGGTTGCCCTTTCATGCAGGAAAGGGTGGGGTTTATATAGGCCCCAAACTGGTTTGAATTTGGAGCTCAAAAGTGTCTTTTCCCGGATTTCCGGGGTCCTGGTGGTACTACCTCCTGACTGGGGCAATACAACCGCCTGGTAGCTCGGAGACTGAGTCTCTAAGCGATGCCACCGCCTGACAGGGGCAGTTGCACCACCCAGTCTCGCTCGAAGACTGAGCCCAAGCGGTGCGACCACCTGACCTGGGTGGTTGTACCGCCCATCTTTCCTGGGAGACCATCTCTTAGACGGTGCCACTGCCTGGCAGGAATTCTAGTCCGAATGGGTTGATTCATTCGGCCCAAGTTGGGTTTATCAAGGGCACATTTGCCCCCAGATTAAGTTAATGGAATCACCTCCCATTTCTAACTTAATCTACATGCTAACTATGATATTTCTTAAGACAGTTAGTGCAATTTGCTCTAGTGCGTCAATCACTTCTTCCGGCGAGCTTCTAGCAAACATCCGACAAACCTTCGGCGATGCTCCGGTGAACTTCCGGCAAACTCCTGGACTTGCAACGATCCACTTGGCGAGTTCTAATGAGCTTCTTTGGCAAGCTCCTGGACTTCTCAGATTTGTTCCCGTAGAACCTCCGATGACCGTCTGGACTTCCGTCGAACTCTCAAACTCCCAACGTGATCATAGTCTTAACTCCGGTGCAACTTCTGCTGCTTGTCTTACTTCCATCGTTGTTAATCCTGCACATGTAAAATAAAACTTTGATCGAGACAATTAATCCTAAGCAATTAACCAAGTTGTATGGCATGTCATTGGTTCCTCGACGCTTCGTCCGATTATTCGGCGCATCGTCCTCTCCTGCGGCCTATTGCCCAATCGGCCAGTTGACTCCACAACTCCGATATCCTTGGCACAATACCCGCTCTTCTTGGCCCAATGCCCTAGTCTATGGCCCGAAGCCTTCTGTCGATACGTCGACCGATCCACCGGCCCGACGTCCAATCTTCTAACATGTTCCTTCGGCACAACATGATTTTTCCTACTTTAATTGTCTCATCCTGATCGAAGTATCCTGCGTCACTCAAAACATAGATTAAAACATAAATGCAATTATCAATTGGTTTCATCATCAAAATACGAGATTCAACAATCTCCCCCTTTTTGATGATGATAACCAATTGATGACGGAGTTAAACTTAACTCCCGGAGTTTAAACAAACTCCCCCTATCAATATGCCATATCGATAGAACCTTGAATTCAAACTGAATTCAAGTCATTGCAATATTCATCATGAATACTTGCAACACGTCATCTTGAACATATGCATAAACTTATGCATACATGACGGAGTTAAACTTAACTCCCGAAGTTTAAACAAACTCCCCCTATCAATATGCCATATTGATAAAACCTTGAATTCAAATTGAATTCAAGTCATTGCAATATTCATCATGAATACTTGCAACACGTCATCATGAACATATGCATAAACTTATGCATAACATCATACTTCTCCCCCTTTGTCATCAACAAAAAGGAGAAGTCCAACTTTAATGTGTTTGTAGTATTAATTCAACTTATTACATGAAAAACATAATATCAAGTTTTATCATCAAGCAGTTTTAAAGCTAGAAAATTTAGCAAGTGTTACATCATGCTTAGAACATTCAAGCTATCAAGTTTTAAATATGCAAGTTTTACAACATACAAGATAGCACTTTTGCCTCTTTTGAGATAGCAACTTCTACATCATGCAAGCTAGCAAATTAGAGATGTTAAAGAAAGCAACTCTTGCCTCTTGAAATATGCAAGTTTGCTAGATGTGCACGTTAGCATGTTTTGTTTCTTCTTGAGATTTCAAACTAGCAATTATCGGTAATGTTCAAGATAACAATTTCTTCTCTTTTGAGAAGTGTAATTTTTGCTTTCATCTTGAATTGTGCAAGCTAGCTAGTTTGCCTCTTTTCATTATGTCCACGCTAGAAATTCTTGCTCCCCTTTGTCATTGTTAAGAAGAAGGGAAGACCCTTATATCAATTTTCAGATTATGATAAAGGTAAGTATCAATCTTATTTGTGCATCATTATATATTCAAATTAAAACATACACAATTTCAAAAACCTTATTTTTCATGCACGATACTGAAAAATAAATCAATCATCATTAATGAGCATATCATGATACTCAAACATTAAAAATTTTAAGCATTTATCAACATGTTGTTCATGATACCAAACATTCATCATTTAAAGCATTCATGATACATATCATATGCAATACATCATGTACATCATTGTTATAAGTATTGCATGCATCATTTCAAATTCATGAATATTTCATCATTGCATGCATCATACCAAATCATAAAATTATCATTATTGCATTATTCCAAATCATCATTTATTTCACATCATGATGGTACCAATTTTGTCAAATTACATCCTACCATTCATGATCGAAACTTCTTATTTGTATGCATAAAAAAAAAATAATAAATATTTCATATATTCATATCATCACATAAGAAATATCAAGAAGAATTATTAGGTGATGAGATGTATTTCATTCATTCAAAGAATTTTACATAACAAAATTCAAGTCATAAGCCTTAAAAGATGTCATGAGAGAACATATAAACAATCTTGATTTATAAAATAAATACTCAAGTTATAATTTCGAGAAATCAAGAGAAACCGTGATTCATTTTAACAAATCTCCTCTTAAATAAATAACATAAAGAATTCTTAGGAGATCATGAAAAAGATAGAATTCATTCAATCTTGTAAGAGAATAAGATATTAATTCATACATATAAAATCTTGATTTAAGCATAAGAAATCTTAATTTATAAATTTTGAAAAATCAAGATAAAGCTCATTTAAATCATCAAATCAAGATCAATAGATTTTCAAAAATGAATTGTTAGGATCAAGAAAATCTGAAAATAAAATTTAACACTTTCATGCATTCGGACATGGTTTTGCTATAGATTTTCAAACACAATCATGAAGATAAAACATGCTCATGATCATGAAAATTTTGTATCCAAAATACATAATTTCCAACATGTTATTAAGACATGTAATAGTGTAAAATTCTTATTATAGCAATTATATCCTATCATGCATGATCAAAATCTCTCCTCATTTTATCATATTTAACATGATTGAAGCATTAAACATGATTCATATTTAAAATGTGTCTCATGTCATAAGTATGAATCAAGCATTTGTGAAATCCGAAATCATCCTCAAAGTCATATTCAATAAATTCATACATGACAAGCATAGATTTATTGAAAAGTCAATAAGATAGAGGATCACATTTCGTTTTTATAAATTCCTATTCATGTGATTTGCTTCTTATAAGAATGTCTTTACCTTTAATAAAACAAGTGTCAACATTTTAGACGGAAAGGTAAATTTCATAAAACAAATCATCAAGCATGATTCCATGTTAACATCCTTTTAATATCTTGATATTCATCATCAAGTATGATTTCAAAAAGTATGTTCAAGAGAAATCATTAAGACCAAATGCATGATACACTCATTTATTTTCAAGTTTATTTTCATGAGACTCACAAGATTGGTAAAATAAATTCATTAATCTCAATAGGATAGAAAATTCATTTCCATTTCATTAATTTCATGTGAGGATATTCAAGTCTTTTGTGATAACATGTATCATCATTTAAAATCGAAACATAAGTTTCATCATGAAACCGTCAAGACCAAACACATCATGATATCACATCTATCATCAAAAGACTATCAAGAAATTCATACATAAATGTACATGCACTATGTCATCTTAATATGTCATGAGAATGTCATCTTAATTCGTCATAAAAACGATTAGACCAAAAATATGTTAATCTAAAATGAGAGTTTCAAATCAACATTTACTTCAAAAACTCATGCATGACATAAAATCATCAAGATACATATGCATAGATTAATCTTAAGCATTATCACATATAATATAATTATCATCCCTAATGTTGCATACATCATTTTGTTGAATCTTGTATTTTGATGATTAAACCACTTGATATGTGTTTATGATTTAATCTGTGTTTTGAGTGACGCAGGATGCTTCGATCAAGATGAGACAATTAAAGCAAGAGGAATTAACGTTGTGCCGGAGGAGATCACGTCAGGATATTGGACGGTAGAACGCTTCCGATGTCGGGCATCGGGCCAAGGAGAGCGGAATTGCGCCAAGGATATTGGGGTTACGGAGGTCAACCGCCAATTAGACAACAAGCTGCAAGAGAGGATGACGCGCGAAAGAATCAGACGAAGCACCAACCAATGACGTACCGGGCAACAGAATGTCAATTCGCGTTGTAATAATTGTCTAGATCGGAGTAGAGTTTTGGCTTGTGTGTGCAGGATTAACTACGATAATGACGAAGACATAAAGCGAAACAAAGTGTCAGAGTCAAGCGCGAAGGATTCGTTACGAGTTCGAGAGTTCGACGGAAGTCCGAAGGCTCGTCGGGAATGCTGCCGGAACTAGCCGAGAATGAGTAGGGAGCTTGCCAAAGGGTTTTTCGAAAGCTCATCGGAAAGTTCATTGGAAGTTCGTGGAGCTCACCGAGAAAGATCGGAGCTTACCGAAGAAGCTCGTTGGAACTCGCCAAGATCAAATCGTGAAGTCTAGGAGCTTGCCGGGAGTCCACAGAATGGTTTTCGAGAGTTTATCGGAAGACCGCCGAAAGTTCATCGGAAGCTCACCGGAAGAAGTCTTGACTTGCGGACTTTGTAATAGCTTAGGAAATATCTTTAAATTCATAGTTAGCATGTTAATTAGGGTTAGGATTATGCGTTAATCCTATAACCCAAATAGGAGCCAATTGGGCTCGAGTTCGGACTGGTTTGGGCCAAGTTTGGAGACCAACCAGTGAGCTGAAATAGTGTAGGCAGTGGCACCGCCAGATTAAGTAGTGGCACCGCCTAGAACCAGAGAACCAAGCAGTGGCACCACTAGACTGAGCGATGGCACCGCCCAGCACCTGAGAGGTCCGACGGTGGCACCACCAGTACACTGTCAGTGTTAGACACTAACAGGCGGTGGCACTACCACCGACAGGCGGTGCCATCGCCAGCCTCGGAAATCTAAGAGAATTCAAAATTTGGAGCCCAAATTTGAATCCTCTAGGGGCCTATAAATACCCCTCAATTTTCAGCTGAGATTATAACATTTGAGAAGTTAGAGATTGAGATAAAGCCTTAGCAAAGTCTTTAGCAAGTCTTATCTTCAATTGCTTGAGTGTTCACCTCCTTCTTTCTATTCAAGAATTTATAAGAGTGTGAACCACTTGTAAAAGGTTGTAAGAGGGGTATTTGTCCTTTCCCTTCAAAGTGATTTGCTAGTGGAAGTTGGGAGCCTCATCGAAGAAGGCTTCGCAAGTGGATGTAGGTCATTTGACCGAACCACTATAAAATTGGTGTGTTCTTTGGTTTGCATTTACTTATTGCTATTTACCTTACTACAAACCTATTAGGATCGATGCAGCACTAAGAGAGGGGTGAATTAGTGCAGCGGTAAAGTATGATAAACTTTCGGACGATTTAAACACTTACGGAAACTTCAGATGATAAAAGCAACGTTTAAACCGTTGAAACCGTTTCGATTAAGTTTTTAACTTGAAGGCATATGTAAGAAGGAGACAAAGAAGTAGAGCATCAAAGTGAAGATGGTTTGCAGTAATATAAATGACAATAAGATAAATGCAAACCGAGAAGACGGTAGTTTATAGTGGTTCTACTCAATCGTGACCTACATCCACTCCTCCCATTCCTCTTCCGTCGAGGCCACCCATCCACTAATGATCTTCCTTTACTAGGCGAAGATCAACCTCCTTCTTACACCCCTTACAACCTCTTACAAGTGGTTCACCCTTTTACAATGATTTCAATGAAAAGAAAGGAGGTGAACACTCAAGCTATTGAAAACAAGACTTTTCCCCTAAGGCTTTTTCTCAACTTCTAGCTACTCAAAAGGTTATCTCCTCTGGCGAGAAATGAGGGGTATTTATAGGCCTCAAGAGGATTCAAATTTGAGCTCCAAAATTTAAATTCTCTTGGAGTTCTCGATCTTTGGCGGTGCACCGCCTCACGGTTCGACCGACAAGATCGGGCGGTGCCACCGCCCTCAAGATGTTTTCACCCACTACTACGTTTTTTCCCACCGCCCTACAGTGTTTTCAAATTTTCTACAAAGTTATAGGCCCCTACTTTGGTTATAGGATTAATACCTAATCCTAACCCTAATTAACATGATAACTACGAATTTTAAAGACATTATATAAGCTATTACAAAGTCCATAAGTCAAGACTTCTTCCAAATGAAGCTTCGTGAACTTTCGGGCGGTCTTCCATAAACTCTCGAAACCATTCTCACTCCTAGTAAGCTCTTAAACTTCACGATTTGATCTTGGCGAAGTTCCAACGAGCTTCTTCGGCAAGCTCGATCTTTTTCGGGCGAACTCTGCGAACTTCCCACGAACCTTCGGCGAAGCTTCGAAAAACCTTCGGCAAGCTCCCTACTCATTCTCGGCTGGTTTCGGCAGCGTTCCCGGACGATCCTTCGGACTTCCGTCGAACTCTTGAACTCCCAACGAATCCTTCGTGCTTGACTCCGCACTTTGTTTCGCTTTATGTCTTCATCGCTATCGTAGTTAATCCTGCACATGCAAGCCAAAACTCTACTCCGATCTAGACAGTTATTACAACGCAAATCGACATTCCATTGCCCGGCACGTCATTGGTTGGCGCTTCGTCCGATTCTTCAGCACATCGTCCTCTCTTGCGGCTTGTTGCCCAATCGGCGGTTGACCTCCGCAACCCCGATATCCTTGGCGTAATTCCGATCTCCTTAGCCCGATGCGCGACGTTCGAAGCCTTCTACCGTCCAATATCCTGACGTGATATCCTCCGGCGCAACGTCAATTCCTTCTACGTTAACTATCTAATTCTGATCGAGTAGACCTGCATCACTCAAAATGCAGTTTAAATTATAAACACATATCAAGTGGTTTCATCATCAAAATACGAGATTCAACAATCTCCCCCTTTTTTATGGAAACAACCACTTGATGACAGAGTTAACCTTAACTCCCGGAGTTTAAACAAACTCCCCCTATCAATATGCCATATTGATAGAACTTGAATATAAAACAGAATTCAAGTCATTGCAATATTCATCATGAATACTCGCAACACATCATCATGAACATATGCATAAAACTTATGCATCACATGTCATGTCATCAACATACTTCTCCCCCTTTGTCATCAACAAAAAGGAGAAGTACAACAATCAAGTATTTGTTATATGGGTTCAACTCATTGCATGAAAAACATAATGTTAAATTTTTATCACCATGCAATATAGTAATTTTACAACATTTTAGAACTTGCAAGCTAGCAATTTAGAGATGTTCAAGAAAGTAACTCTTGCTTTTTGAAATATGCAAGTGTTATAAGCTAGCAAATTCAAATATATGCAAGTTGGCATATTTGCTTTTCTTGAGATAAACACGATAGCACATTTTTGTATTTTCTTGATGTTTCAAGCTAGCAATTTTCGGTGATGTTCAAGATAGCAATTTCTTCTCTTTTGAGAAGTGCAATTTTTTCTTTTTCTTGAATTGTGCTAGCAATCTATCTCCCCCTTTGTCATTGTCAAAAAGGAGGGAAAAAACCTTTACATCAATTTCTAAATCATGACAAAGGTAAGTATCAATATTATTTGTGCATCATTATATTTTCAATTTAAAACATGCACTATTTGACACACCTTATATTTCATTCATACACGATATTGAATAAATCAATCAACATTATGAGGATATCATATATGATACTAAAATTTTTAACTATTTGTCAACATTTTGATCATGATACCAAACATTCATCATTTAGAGTATTCATGATACAAAACATTAAATCAATATTTATAATACATCATTTTAGCAACAACCCATAGTATTTTAAATCATGATTTACAACATATGTAATATATCACATCATAATTAGAAAGCACAAGTATTGCATACATCATTGCGAATCATAAATGTTTCATATCATGATGGTATCAATTTGTCAAATTATATCCTACCATGCATGATCAAAACTTCTCCCCATTTGTATTTCATGCATAATTTTACTTCATCACATTAGGAGTATCAAAAAGAGTTATTAGGTGATGAGATAAATATTTTACGAATACACGGAATTATATAAAAATCATATCAAAAGTGTTTCATGTATTCATATTATCACATGAAGCATACAAGACAACGATGCCAAGAAATCATGTCATGAAGAATATCAATGTGAAAATTTAGCAAAGATCATATGATACAATCGCAAAGCATGATATAATTATACGATATATCATGAGATGACAATTTATCATATCAATGAAAGATATCAATAAGGATCAATTCATGAATAACAAAGATATGATTCATAGTTCATTAAAATTCTTCTTAACAAGTTCACGATCAAGATTCATATAATTCATAATAAAGCAAATTAATGTACAATCATCACACAAGACATACAAGGCAAAGAAATCTTGTTATTTCTATATTATGAAATATATGATATCAAGGGTCATGATTCATTTGAAAAGATATAGCACAAAGAGCAAATTGAAATATTCTTATCAAGATCACATTTTACAAGAAATTTCAAGTATCAAATATCAAGTAATCATCATGTTTCTTCAAAATTCTTAAGTCAAGAAGTCAAGAGAAAGTTCATGATTCGGTTAAAACAAAATTTCATTCAAGTTAATTGATAAAAAATCATAATCAAATTATCATTTTTGAGATTCATAACATAAATAACATTATTACTATTTCATCAAAATCAATTTCGAGATTCACACAATATCATGAAATCATTAATCTCGATAAGACGGGAAAAGCATTTTTTAAATGATTCTTTTAACACATCATAAAAAAAATGTCAACATTCAAGATAGAAAGGTAAATTTCGTAAAATAAATTATCAAGCATTATTCCATGATAATATCCTTTTAATATCTTGATATTCGTTATCAAGTATGATTTCAAAAAGTATGTTCTAGAGAAATCATTAAGACCAAATGCATGATACACTCATTTATTTTCAAAATATTCATCATGTTTATTTTTATGAGATTCACAAGAATGGTAAAATAAATTCATTAACCTCAATAGGATATAAAATTTATTTTCATTTTATACAATTGATTTCATGTGAGGTGTTCAAGTCTTTTTGTGAAAACATGTATCATCATTTAAAATCAAAACATAAGTTTCGTCATAAAGTCGTCAAGCCCAAACACATCAAAAATAAAACATCATGATATCACATCTATCATCAAAAGATTATCAAGAAATTCATACATAGATGTACATGCACTATGTCATCTTAATATATCATGAGAATGTCATCTTAATTCGTCATAAAAATGATTAAACCAAAAATATGTTAATCCAAAATGAGAGTATCAAATCAACATTTACTTCAAAAACTCATGCATGACATAAAATCATCAAAATACACATGCATGGATTAATCCTAAGCATTATCACATATCATATAACTATAATCCATAATGTTGCATACATCATTCAACATTTCATCATTGCATGCATTATACCAAAACATTTCAAGCCATGCAAATCATAAATACAAAGAAATCATGTCATGAAGGATAAAATCATTTGAATACCAAAAGACATGATTCATATAGTAAATATCTTCTTTAAATAAAATATCAAGAAAAATCATAGGAGTACAAAGTAGAGATCTTGTTTTAAAAGAAAAATCAAGTAATAACTTCAAGAACTCACAAGGAAAAATCATGATTCATTTAGAAAATCTCCTCTCAAAAGAATATCAAGTAAAATCGTAGAAGATCGATTAATGAGAAATTTTGATTTATAATAAAATCTCATGTATCGAATGTCGAGAAATCAAAATGATGATTTATATAAAAAATATCACAAGTTATATTCAAGAGAAAAATCATCATTCATTTTCAACTTATTCAATTTGTCACATCAATATTTCTTAGATATGCATGATACCAAAACATGGTTTTAAATCTTTAACATATAACATGCATAAATTGAAAGGAGAAGTGAAGAATTCAAACGTACAAAGATTTCAACCATCTCATAAACAAATGTAAGACCAAGTCATGAATCCAAAATCCATGAATCAAAATGATCATCAAAGGTAATCTTATGTTATTCCAAGAAATCAATATCATGATTTTGATAAAACTCATTTCAAATTTAAATCATCAAAATCATCAAAATATCAACATTACTTTCAAGAGATTCAAAATGGTATACATAGATTTATTATAATAAACATCAAGATCAATAGGATAGAGAAAAATATTTTTCAAGGAAAAAATATTTTCCTCTTTTTAGTTGTTTCAATTTATATGATTTTATTTCACTTATACCAAATAAAAACATGTATAATGTTTAAAACCAAAAGTGTAAGATTTATTACAACAAAGATTAATAAGGCACTTTCATTATGGTAAAAATCAATAATCCATAAATCACAAGATTCATATGCATAATTTTGAAATTCATTAAGCATGATCATTATGCATGACACTAAAACATGGTTTCAAAATGTTTAATATTTTCATTACATCATTATGCAATGGTTTCATTGAACATAATTTTGAATGATTCTTATAGATAACTAAAACTTCTTTAGTTTTAATTTATGTAATTGACTTTATATTAGCATGCTCAAGTTTTGTTCTTATGTCAAAACCATACATCATGTTTGATAACCAAAGATAAGGTTCATAAAAAAATCATCAAGCCTTCTATTCAAAAGACATGCATCGTCATTGAAAATCAATATGGAAATCGTCAAAATATACATCCTTGCTTCTCAAGCATATACATAAGATTAATCTTACTAGGTGTATAAGCATTAGAGTTATATCTAACATTTTGTTGCATTAACATAACACATGCAATTTAAAAAAAAAATTAATCCTAAACTAAATTAAAAATAACTCATGAAAGTATTATGTAATTTCAAAATAATTCAAGAGAGTTGAGTTACTTACCTTGTAGTCGAAGCCCATCAAAGCCCAATTCGCCGTTTCACCTTTGGAAGTTCTTGATTCATCCTTGGGTGCCTTCCTTTTCTTTGGCCTCTTCCTCCATTTAAGTTCATTGTTCATTTTAGATTTTTGTTTAATGAACTTATTAAGAGTTAGTGTTCGAAGTTCAAGTTCATCATTGTCCTCATCACTTGAGTCATCGCTCAAGTGGTATTCATTTGTCCGGAGTTCCAAATCCTTCCTATTCTTTGGAAGGTGGTTCATGTGTTCATTGTGTTCATCATGTGCATTGCGCACCATTTCATATGTCATCAATGAGCCGATAAGTTCTTCAAGTGGAAAAATATTTAAATCTTTTGTTTCTTGTATTACCGTAACTTTTGATTCCCAAACTTTAGAAAGTGATCGTAAAACTTTACTAACAAGTTCAAAATTCGAGAAACATTTGCCAAGAGTTTGTAAACCATTGACGACATCCGTAAAACGGGTGTACATGTCAACAATGGTTTCGCTCGGCTTCATTTGAAAAAGCTCGAAATCATGCATTAAAATGTTAACTTTCGAGTCTTTGACTCTACTACTTCCCCCGTGTGTGATTTCAAGTGTTCGCCAAATATCAAAAGCCGTTTCGCACGCAGAAATCCGATTGAACTCATTTTTGTCCAAAGCGCAAAATAAGGCATTCATAGCCTTTGCGTTTAAAGAAAAATACTTCTTCTCCAAATCCGACCATTCATTCATCGGTTTAGAGGGAAGTTGAAACCCATTTTCAACTATATTCCATAAATCCAAATTCATAGAAATCAAGAAAACTCTCATTCGAGTTTTCCAATAAGTGTAGTCCAATCCGTTAAACAACGGTGGACGAAAAACCGATAAGCCCTCTTGAAAGCCATAAAGAGCCATTTCTATTTGGGTGTTAAACCAAAGTAGAAAACCGTGGCTCTGATACCAATTGTTAGGATCGGTGCGGCACTAAGAGGGGGGGGGTGAATTAGTGCAGCGGTAAAGTATGATAAACTTTCGACGATTTAAACACCTACGGAAACTTCGTATGATAAAAGCAACGTTTCGTTTGAAACCGTTTCGATTGCGTTTTTAACATGAAGGCATATGTAAGAAGGAGACAAAGAAGTAGAGCATCAAAGTGAAGATGGTTTGCAGTAATATAAATGACAATAAGATAAATGCAAACCAAAGAAGACGGTAGTTTATAGTGGTTCGGTCAATCGTGACCTACATCCACTCCTCCGATTCCTCTTCCGTCGAGGCCACCGGCATCCACTAATGATCTTCTTTTACTAGGCGAAGATCAACCTCCTTCTTACACCCCTCTTACAACCTCTTACAAGTGGTTCACCCTTTTACAATGATTTCAATGAAAAGAAAGGAGGTGAACACTCAAACAATTGAAAACAAGACTTTTCCTAAGGCTTTTCTCAACTTCTAGCTACTCAAAAGGTTGTCTCCTCTGCTGAGAAATGAGGGGTATTTATAGGCCTCAAGAGGATTCAAATTTGGGCTCCAAAATTTGAATTCTCTTGGAGTTCCCGATGCTGGCGGTGCCACCACCTGTTAGTGGCGGTGCCACCGCCGGTCGACGACCACAAGATCTTGGTGGTGCCACTGCCCAGCTCTCGAGCATCGGGCGGTGCCACCGCCTACAAGTGTTTTCAGCCCACTACAATGTTTTCAGCCCACCCACCTACGGTGTTTTCACCCTCAAGTGTTATAGGCCCCTACTTGGGTTATAGGATTAATACCTAATCCTAACCCTAATTAACATGCCAACTACGAATTTTAAAGACATTATATAAGCTATTACAAAGTCCATAAGTCAAGACTTCTTCCAACGAAGCTTCCCATGCTAACTTTCAGTGGTCTTCCGATAAACTCTCTAAAACCATTCTCATGGACTCCTACAAGCTCTTAAACTTCACGATTTGATCTTGGCGAAGTTCCAACGAGCTTCTTCGCAAGCTCCGATCTTTCTTGGCGAACTCTGCGAACTTCCCACGAACCTTCCGGCGAAGCTTCCAAAAACCCTTCGGCAAGCTCCCTACTCATTCTCGGCTGGTTCCGGCGGCGTTCCCCCGATCCTTCGGACTTCCGTCCGAACTCTTGAACTCCCAACGAATCCTTCGTGCTTGACTCCGCACTTTGTTTCGCTTTATGTCTTCATCGTTATCGTAGTTAATCCTGCACATGCAAGCCAAAACTCTACTCCGATCTAGACAGTTATTACAACGCAAATCGACATTCCGTTGCCTGGCACGTCATTGGTTGGCGCTTCGTCCGATTCTTCAGCACATCGTCCTCTCTTGTGGCTTGTTGCCCAATCGGCGGTTGACCTCCGCAACCCCGATATCCTTGGTGCAATTCCGATCTCCTTAGCCCGATGCGTGACGTTCGAAGCCTTCTGCCGTCCAATATCCTGACATGATATCCTCCGGCGCAACGTCAATTCCTTCTGCGTTAACTGTCTAATCCTGATCGAGTAGACCTGCATCACTCAAAATGCAGTTTAAATTATAAACACATATCAAGTGGTTTCATTATCAAAATACGAGATTCAACAAAACCTTCATATGTGCTTTACTTCCTCATTACTTTTGCTACATACCTTTACAAACACGCTTTCATGTTAAGCACTTCCGAGTTCGGTTTTTATCATATGAAAGATTTTCCAAAATCGACGTTTTAATCCATTGCACTAATTCACCACCCCCCCCCCCCCTCTTAGTGCCGCTCCGATCCTAACAATTGGTATCAGAGCCACAGTTTTCTACTTTAGTTTAACACCCAAATAGAAATGGCTCTTTACGGCTTTCAAGAGGGTCACTCTTTCATTCGTCCTCCCTTTTTCAATGGAACGGACTACACTTATTGGAAAACTCGAATGAGAGTTTTCTTACTTTCTTTGTATTTGAATTTATGGCACATAGTCGAAAATGGATTTGAAATGTCTTCTCTTCCAATGAACCATTGGAATGATTTGTAGAAGAAGATGTTTTCTTTAAACGCAAAGGCTATGAATGTCTTATTTTGCGCTTTGGACAAAAATGAGTTCAATCGGATTTCTACATGCGAAACGGCTTTTGATATTTGGTGAACACTTGAAATCACATACGAGGGAACTAGTAGAGTCAAAGACTCGAAAGTTAATATTTTATTGCATGATTTTGAGCTTTTTCGAATGCAACAAAGTGAGACTATAGGCGACATATACACACGTTTCATGGATGTCATCAATAATCTAAGAGTTCTTAGTAAATCTTTTTCAAATTTTGATCTCGTAAGCAAGATCTTAAGATCCCTTCCAAAAACGTGGGATCCTAAAATAACCGCAATACAAGAAACAAAAGATTTAAATATTTTTTCACTTGAAGAACTAATTGGTTCGTTGATGACATATGAAATGGTGCACAATACACATGATGAACAAAATCACCTTCCAAAGAACAAGAAGGATTTGAAACTCCGGACAAATGAATACCACTTGAGCGATGACTCAAGTGATGAAGACAATGATGAACTTGAACTTCGAACACTAAATCTTAATAAGTTTATTAAACAAAAATCTAAAATAAATAATGAACTTGAACGGAGGAAGAGGCCAAAGAAGAGGAAGGCAACCAAGGATGAATCAAAAACTTCCAAAGGTGAAATGGCGAATTGGGCTTTGACGAGCTTCGACTACAAGGTAAGTAACTCAACTCTCTTGAATTATTTTGAAATTACATAATACTTTTCATGAGTTATTTAGTTTAGGATTAATTTTCTTAAAAATTACATGAAAATAAAAAAAATTAGAAATCATGCTTATCATTCTAGTAATTTTGAAAATAATCATGAAAATTGTATGTTTATGATAAACAAAATGATTTTGATTAAAAATGCCTTATGAAATATGATATCATGCCTAATAAATTTATTTTTTGAAGGTATGCATGATGATGATGAGTTTTGGATAATTTATAGTTTATTGATTATTGATGATTTCCATAATGATCTTTTACGATTTATGAATTATCAATTTATACCATGATGAAAGTTGCTTTCGAAAATGCTGCACGACTTTTGTATGCAAACTAAGCATGAAAAGATAGATTCACCTAAAAAGAAAAATATATTGACTACAACAAATAACAAATAATTTTGGTTGAAAATACTTTATACTCAATGAAACCATCATTGATGAATATGCTTTATGTTTAATAGTTTCTTTGGCTTATATAGCTCTATCATGATAAATATTTTGAAAATAAATAAAATCATGTTTGATTTGAAGTAATGCATAATGATCATGCTTAATGATGCATTTTTTGATTTGACATAAAAGTGGCTTTAAAATATGATGTATGTTTTGATTTGACATAAATGAAATAGGCATGCTTATATGAAATAGTGAAGTATCATGCTTGACAATTGTATACTTAATGATGCATAAAGTTGTAATGAAAATATTAATATACTATGATTTGACAATTTTATGTATGACATTGTAAAGTTATATATAATGATGCATAATGATGAAATTGTGCAATAAAAATATTAAACATTTTAAAACCATGTTTTAGAGTCATTTTAATAAATTTTGAAATTATGCATGATGAATCTGACGATTTATGGATTATTGATTTTTACCATAATGAAAGTACCTTATTGATCTTTGTTGTAATAAATCTTACTCTTTTGGTTTTAAACATGATACATGTTTTTATTTGGCATAAATGAAACAAAATCATATGTTTTGAAACAATCGAAAATAGGAAAACATTCTTGAAAATTATTTTGCTTAATCTTATTGATTTTGATGAATCCATTTGTTTCATCTTTGTGAATCTATTGGATTTTGATAATGATTTTGATTCTTTAAATTTGAATAATTTTTTATCGAAATCACGATCTTGATCTCTTGAAATTTATAACATGAAATCCTTTATGAAATCAAGGAGATTTATCGAAATGTTTCATAGTCTTTTAGTATTCATGATCTTAATAATTATGTTTTGAAACTTTATGTAAACCAAGAATGTTCATCATGATTCTCTCTTTGAATATTTAAAGAGGAGAATTTTCTAGACGAATCATGATTTTGATGATTGAATATTTGATGTGCATGAATTGAGATCTTGCTCTCTTACTATTCTTTTTGCTATTCACCAAAAGGAAGACTAATTCTAATAAACCATGATATGCTATATGAATTTTATTGTATTCATGAAGTAATATCTCATCACTAATTTTTGTTTATATTCCTTCATGTGATGATATGAATGTATGAAACACTTATGATATGATTTTTTATATAATTCCATGTATTCGTGAAATATTTATCTCATCACCCAATTAATTCCTCTTGATACTCCTAATATGATGAAGTGAAATTATGCATGAAATACAAATGGGGAGAAGTTTTGATCATGCATGGTAGGATATAATTTGACAAATTGATACCATCATGATATGAAACATTTATGATTTGCAATGATATATGCAATACTTATGCTTTCTAATTATGATGTGATGTATTACATATGATGTAAATCATGATTTAAAATACTATGAGTTGTTGCTAAAATGATGTATTATAAATATTGATTTAATGTTTTGTATCATGAATACTCTAAATAATGAATGTTTGGTATCATGATCAAAATATTAACAAATAGTTAAAAATTTTAGTATCATGTATGATATCCTCATAATGTTGATCGATTTATTCAATATCGTGCATGAATGAATATAAGGTTTTTGAAAATGTGCATATTCTAATTTGAAAATATGATGTACAAATAAGATTGATACTTACCTTTGTAAAGGGTCTTCCCTTCCTTTTTACAATGACAAAGGGGGAGATAGCTAGCTTGCACAAGTCAAAAAGATGCAAAAACTTGATTGCTAGCTTGCCTATCTTATGTAGCAAAGATTGCTAACTTGCTTATTTCAAGAAGGAAAAGTTGTCTTCTTGAACATCACTATCTTGCCTATCTTAAGAAGTAAGACTTGCAACCTGAGCATTACAATAGGAAGCAAGAATCGATAGCTTACACACTTCAACAAGAAAGCTACCTTGTATTTGCTTTCGAAATTTTTACTAGCTTGTATGTTGCAAAACTTGCTCACTTTTTCAAACACTTTGCTAGCTTGCACTTTGTAAAGGAAGCGAAAATAGCACTTCTCAAAAGAGAAGAAAGAACTTACTATCTTGAACATCACAAAAATTTGCTACCTTGCATGATGTAAAATTTGCTAAGATCACTATCTCAAAAGAGTTGCTATCTCAAAAAAAGAAAATGTTCTATCTTGCCTATCTCAAAATATAAAACATGCTAACTTATTACGGAAGCAAAATTGCTAGCTCAAACATTGCAAAGGAAGCAAAAATTTGCTAGCTTGAAACTTGCATATCATGAAAATTGCTAGCTTGTAGTCTAAAGAGAAGCAATTAGTTGTTATCTCAAGAAAAGCAAACATGCTAAACTTACACATCTTTAATTGCTAGATTGCATGATGATAAAATTTGATACTATGTTTTTCATGCAATGTATGGAACTTTTTATCTCTAAACACATAAGAGTAGGAACTTCTCCTTTTTGTTGATGACAAAGGGGGAGAAGTATGATGACATTACTTGTTATGCATAAGTTTATAATGACATGTTGCTTGGATTCTTGAATCCAAGAGTTTCTATCAATAAGCCATATTGATAGGGGGAGTTTGTTTAAACTTCGGGAGTTAAGGTTAACTCCGTCATCAAGTGGTTGTCATCATCAAAAAGGGGGAGATTGTTGAATCTCGTATTTTGATGATGAAACCACTTGATATATGTTTATGATTTAATCTACGTTTTGAGTGATGCAGGATGCTTCGATCAGGATGAACCTATTAAAGCAGGAGGAATTGACGTTGCACCAGAGGAGATCACGTCAGGATATTGGATGGCAGAACACTTCGGATGTCGGGCATCGGGCCAAGGAGAGCGGAATTGCTCCAAGGATATCGGGGTTGCGGAGGTCAACCACCGATTAGGCAACAAGCCGCAAGAGAGGATGATGCGCTGAAGAATCGGATGAAGCGCCAACCAATGACGTGTCGGGCAATAGAATGTCAATTCGCGTTGTAATAATTGTCTAGATCGGAGTAGAGTTTTGGCTTGTGTGTGCAGGATTAACTACGATAACGATGAAGACATAAAGCAAAACAAAGTGTCAGAGTCAAGCATGAAGGACTCATTGCGAGTTCGAGAGTTCGACGGAAGTCCGAAGGTTCGTCGGGAATGCTGCTGGAACTAGCCGAGAATGAGTAGGGAGCTTGCCGAAGGGTTTTTCGGAAGCTCGTCGAAAAGTTCGTTGGAAGTTCGCGGAGCTCACCAAGAAAGATCGGAGCTTGTCGAAGAAGCTCGTTGGAACTCGCCAAGATCAAATCGTGAAGTCTAGGAGCTTGCCGGGAGTCCACAGAATGGTTTCTGAGAGTTTATTGGAAGACCGCCGAAAGTTCGTCGGAAGAAGTCTTGACTTACGGACTTTGTAATAGCTTAGGAAATGCCTTTAAATTCGTAGTTAGCACATTAATTAGGGTTAGGATTAGGTGTTAATTCTAAAACCTAAGTAGGGGTTAATTGGGCCTGAGTTCGGACTAGTTTGGGTCAAGTTTGGAGCCCAACCAGTGAGTTGAAATAGTGTAGGCAGTGGCACCGCCTAGAACCCGAGAACCGAGCGGTGGCACTACTGGACTGAGCGGTGGCACCGCCCAGCACCCGAGAGGTCCGGCAATGGCACCGCCAGTACATTGTCAGTGTCAGACACTGACAAGCGGTGGCACCGCCAGCCTCGGAAATCCAAGAGAATTCAAAATTTGGAGCCCAAATTTAAATCCTCTTGGAGCCTATAAATACCCCTCAATTCTCAACTAAGATTACAACATTTGAGAAGTTAGAGATTGAGATAAAGCCTTAGCAGTCTTTAGCAAGTCTTATCTTCAATTGCTTGAGTGTTCACCTCCTTCTTTCTATTCAAGAATTTGTAAGAGTGTGAACCACTTATAAAAGATTGTAAGAGGGGTATTTGTCCTTCCCCTTTAAAGTGATTTGCTAGTGGAAGTTGGAAGCCTCATCAAAGAAGGCTTCGCAAGTGGATGTAGGTCATTTGACCGAACCATTATAAAATTGGTGTGTTCTTTAGTTTGCATTTACTTATTGCTATTTACCTTACTACAAACCTCTATATATGCTTTACTTCCTCATTATTTTTGCTGCACACCTTTACGAACACGCTTTCAAGTTAAGCACTTCCGAGTTCGGTTATTATCATATGAAAGATTTTCCAAAATCTACGTTTTAATCCACTGTACTATTTCACCCCCCCCTCTTAGTGCCGATCCTAACACGTTCAACATTTCAAAACATAAAATGCATGAAACCTTAGCAATATACTTTTCATGATCAAATTTTTAATTTTTCAAAGTTGCTAAAAAGAAAAATATGATATAATTTTTGAAAATTGATTTTTTATTTCCTATTCCTACTATCTAAATTAAGCACTCATGAAAAACTTCAAGTAATTTCAAAATAATTCAAGAGAGTTGAGTAACTTACCTTGTAGTCGAAGCCCGTCAAAGACCAATTCGTCGTTTCACTTTTGGAAGTTCTTGATTCATCCTCGGTTGCCTTCCTCTTCTTTAGCCTCTTCCTCCGTTCAAGTTAATTGTTTATTTTAGATTTTTGTTTAACAAACTTATTAAGATTTAGTGTTCGAAGTTCAAGTTCATCATTGTCCTCATCAGTTGAGTCATCGCTCAAGTGATATTCATTTGTTCGGAGTTCCAAATCCTTCCTATTCTTTGGAAGGTGGTTCAAGTGCTCATCAGGTTCAAAATATTCTAAAAGTGTCATTTCATAGGTCATTAATGACCCGATTAATTCTTCTAATAGAAAATCATTTAAATTTTTTATCTCTTGTATTGCGATTATTTTAGGATCCCACCTTTTTGGAAGGGATCTTAAGATCTTACTTACGAGATCAAAATTCGAAAAAGATTTACCAAGAACTCTTAGATTATTGACGACATCCGTGAAACGGGTGTACATGTCGCCTATAGTCTTGCTTGGTTGCATTCGAAAAAGTTCAAAATCATACAATAAAATATTAACTTTCGAGTCTTTGATTCTACTAGTTCCCTCGTGCATGATTTCAAGTGTTCGCCAAATATCAAAAGCCGCTTCGCACGTAGAAATCCGATTGAACTCATTTTTGTCCAAAGCGCAAAATAAGGCATTCATAGCCTTTGCGTTTAAAGAAAAATACTTCTTCTCCAAATCCAACCATTCATTCATTGGTTTAGAGGGAAGTTGAAAATTATTTTTAATAATATTCCATAAATCCAAATTCATAGAAATCAAGAAAACTCTCATTCGAGTTTTCCAATAAGTGTAGTCCAATCCGTTAAACAACGGTGGATGAATAACCGATAAGCCCTCTTGAAAGCCATGAAGAGCCATTTCTCTCGGGCGTAAATCCGAAATGAGAAATATCAGGCTCTGATACCAATTGTTAGGATCAAGAGCACTAAGAGGGGTGAATTAGTGCAGCGGAAAACTTTCGACGATTAAAACTGCATTCGTACAATAAAAGCGATTTTGGTAAGAAAGTCGATTCGTAAATCACTTTAACTTGTGATCAAGCGAGATGCAGTTAAAGCAAATATATAGAGGCAGTTTGCAGTTTAAGATAGACAACATAATGTAATAGCAAACTGGAATACGACGTTCGTACGTTAAAAACGATTTCGGTATGAAAGCCAATTTGTAAATCACTTTAACTTGTGATCAAGCGAGATGCAGTTAAAGCAAAGATATAAAGGTAGTTTGCAATTATGATGGAAAATAGAATATAAGCACAAACTGGAATATGATGTTCGTACGATAAAACTGATTTTCGTCTTAACGTCGATTCGGAAAATACTTAACTATGAAACACGTTCGTGAATTAGCAAAAGGCAGTAAGCTACTTAGGAGGTTTGCAGTAAAGATAAGATGCTCAAAGTAAATGCAAACTGATATTTAGAGTGGTCCGGTCAATCTTAACCTACATCCACTTTTGGCTTCCTCCACCAACGAGGTCACCAACGTCCACTAGAGGCCTTCCTTCAATAGGCAAAGGCCAACCACCCTTTTACAGTTTCACTCCTTTTGATGGGCTTAGGAGACAACCCTTACAAAATTTCTCTCCTCTCTTGAAAGCTCAAAACTTGGAAGAAAAGAGGGAGGAGAACTTCTAGCCTTTACAACATTTTTTAGCTCTAAAAATCACATAGTAAGATTGGATTTTTGGTGCCTTTGGTTGCCCTTTCATGAAGGAAAGTGTGGGGTCTATATAGGCCCCAAACTAGTTTGAATTTAGAGCTCAAAAGTATCTTTTCCCGAATTTCCGGAGTCTTGGTGGTACTACCTCCTAACTAGGGCAGTACAAACGCTTGGCAGCTCGGAGACTGAGCCTCTGGACGGTACCACCACCCCTGTCGCGATACTACCTCCTGATTGGGGTGGTACAACCGCCTGGCAGCTCGGAGATTGAGCCTCTAGGTGGTGCCACCGCCTAACAAGGGCGGTTGCACTACCCAGTCTCGCTCGGAGACTGAGCCCAAGCGGTGCCACCACCTGACCTGGGCGGTTGCACTGCCCAGCTTTCCTGGGAGACCATCTCCTAGGCGGTGCCACCGCTTGGTAGGAATTCTGGTCCGAATGGGTTGATCCATTCGGCCCAATTTGGATCTATTAAGGGCCCAATTGCCCCCAGATTAAGTTAATGGGATCACCTCCCATTCATAACTTAATCTACATGCTAATTACGATATTTCTTAAGAAATTTACTGCAACTTGCTCCGGTGCGTCAATCGCTTCTTCCGGTGAACTTCTGACGAACATCCGACGAACCTTCAGTGATGCTCTGGCGAACTTCTGGCAAACTCCTGGACTTGCGACGATCCACATGGCGAGTTCCGATGAGCTTCTTTGGCAAACTCATGGACTTCTCGGATTTGTTCCTGTTAGGATCGAGAGCACTAAGAGGGGGGGGTGAATTAGTGCAACGGAAATCTTTTAGCGATTTAAAAACGAAAGCTGCGTTTGTCCGATAAAAATGATTTCGATGTAAAAGCAGATTCTAAGATTACTTAAGATTAAGCGTAGTTTACATCTAAGCACAGTTTACGTCTAAACTGAGTTTGCGTCTAAATACAGTTTGCGTCTAAACGTAGTTTTGCGTCTAAACACAGTTTTACGTCTAAACGCAGTTTTGCGTCTAAACTCAGTTTACGTCTAAACGCAGTTTTACATCAAAACACAGTTTGCGTCTAAAAGTAGTTTACGTCTAAAAGACAGTTTTATGTCTACACACAGTTTGCGCAGTTTACGTCTAAACACAGTTTTGCGTCTAAACTCAGTTTACGTCTAAACGCAGTTTTACGCAGTTTGCGTCTAAAACAATTTCAAAGGGATCTAAACTTAGAAACTAGTTCATAAAAGCGCAGAAGACAGTTTTGCAGAATCAAAACACAAACGTAAGCTGATCGTACGAAAAACACAGAATTACGTCTGAATGCAGATTCGAAAAGGTCAGCACTTAGAACTTATTCGTAAAGGCGCAGAGAGCAGTAGTTATGTAGGAGGTTTGCAGTATTGATAAGGTACTCGAAATAAAAGCAAACCAGAGATTTTGAGTGGTTCGGTCAGTCTTGACCTACTCCACTTTTGGCTTCCTCCTCCGACGAGGTCACCGACGTCAACTAGCTGCCTTCCTTCAATGGGCGAAGGCCAACTGCCCTTTTACAGTTTCACTCCTTTTGATGGGCTCAGGAGACAACCCTTACAGAACCTTTCTCTCCTCACTTTTACAATTCAGAAACTTAAAGAACAGAAGGAGGAGACTTAAAGGCTTTACAACAATTTTGAGCTCAAGAATCACAGAGAAGATCAAGATTTCGGTGTAGGTCTCTTGCTCTTTTTGTGCTGAATGGGTGGGGTATTTATAGGCCCCAACCCAGTTCAAATTTGGAGCTCAAAACGATCAAATCCCGAAATTTCGGGATCAGGCGGTTGCACCTCCTGACTGGAGAGGTTGCACCGCTGGCGTAGCTTCGGAGATCGAGCCCAAAGTTGTTGCACCTCTCTGTCGGGGGGTTGCACCGCCGAAATCACAACTTTCGGAGATCGAGCCCCAGCGATGCCACCTCTCGACCGAGGCGGTTGCACCTCTCGCTGAGCTCGAAGACCGAGCTCAAGCGGTGCTACCTCTGTCAGGGAGGTTGCACCGCCAGATAGCTTCGAAGATCGAGCTCGAGCGCTTGCACCTCTCCTGTTGGGGCGGTTGCACCGCCCAGTCTCGCTGGAGACTTAGCCCAGGCGGTTGCACCTCTGGCTGGGGCGGTTGCACCACCCGCCTCTCGCTGGGAGACTTAGCCCAAGCGGTGCCACCTCCTCGCCTAGGCGGTTGCACCTCCCCGGGTGTCGGGTCCCAATGGTTAGCTCCATTCGCCCCAATTTCAATCTTTTCAGGGGCCCAATTGCCCCAAGATTAAGCTAATGGGATCACCTCCCATTTTCCAACTTAATCAACGTGCTAACTACGATTAAATCTAAGACAATTTCTGTAGCTTTGCTCCGATGCGTCAATCGCTTCTTCCGGCGAGTTTCCGGCGAACTTCCGTCGATCATCCGATGAACCCTCGGTGATTCTTCTGCGGACTTCCGGCAAACTCCTGGACTTTGCGACGATCCACTTGGTGAGTTCCGACGAGCTTCGCTTGGCAAGCTTCTGGACTTCTCGGATCTATTCTCGCAGAACCTCCGACGACCGTCCGAACTTCCGTCGAACTCTCGAACTCCCAACGTGATCATTGTCATGACTCCAGCGCAACTCCTACTGCATGTCTTACTTTCATCGTAGTTAATCCTGCACACTCAAAACAAAAACTTCGATCGAGACAATTAATCCAAAGCAATTAACCAAGTTGTCCGGCATGTCATTGGTCCCTCGACGCTTCGTCCGATTCTTCGGCGCATCGTCCTTTCTTGCAGCCTATTGCCCAATCGGCCAGTTGACTCCGCAACTCCGATATCCTTGGCACAATACCCGCTCTTCTTGGCCCGATGCCCGAGTCCACGGCCCGAAGCCTTCTGTCGATACGTCGACCGATCCACCGGCCCGACGTCCAATCTTCTGACATGTTCCTTCGGCACAACATGATTTTCCTACTTTAATTGTCTCATCCTGTGTCACTCAAAATGCAGATTAAATCATAAACATATATCAAGTAGTTTCATCATCAAAATACGAGATTCAACAATCTCCCCCTTTTTGATGATGACAACCACTTGATGACGGAGTTAAACTTAACCCCCGGAGTTTAAACAAACTCCCCCTATCAATATGCCATATTGATAGAACCTTGAATTCAAACTGAATTCAAGTCATTGCAATATTTATCATGAATATTTGCAACACGTCATTATGAACTTATGCATAAACTTATGCATCACATGTCATGTCATTAACATACTTCTCCCCCTTTGTCATCAACAAAAAGGAGAAGTATCACAATCAATCAATCATTGCATGAAAATCATAATATCAAGTTTTATCATCATGCAAGTTTGCTAATATCAAATATCAACATGAAAAATTGCGATGTAAGCTTTTGATATCATAACGCAAACATTTCAAGTGTTTATCAATTGTAGCATTTCATCACATGGTAAGATATCAACGCGTAAAATTACGATACAAGTTCTTGATATCTTAACGCATGATGCAAACATGGCATAATGCAAGTTTGGCAATCATAGCATCAATTCATGTATCTCTTAATGATGCAAGCATTGCAAATATGGTAATCATATCAATTAATATATCTCTTGATGATGCAAGCATAGCATCAGTGTTCATAGCATCAATTCATATATTTCTCCCCCTTTGTCATCAACAAAACGGAGAACGATATGAGCAAATTTTAAGCATAAGTGCTTGTTGTTATAAGTTGGTTCATGTCATTTTCCAACAGTGAGTGATAGGATACCAGTAATGCAAACATCTCAAGGAAAATATGACATGGAGATAGCTTTTATTGCTTCTTCCTTTTTATTTGTTATCTTTTTACATGAAGGAGGAAAGCCATATGTGAAGTTCAAATCGATAAGATATTAAAGCACACTTCATTTTTGCAAGGATTAAGATATGTAAGTGAGTCAAATCTTTGTATGTAAAAATATCTTCCTTTTATAAGAGGGAATCATCAAATATGTTTTTCGAAAAATATTTTTCACATGATAAGTGCATTTGCTAGATGATTCCATATGTCAAAAATCAATGATGTGAATTAAACTTGATATGACATATGCTTGTTAAATTCGGAAGAGGATAATGTATCAAGAAAATCCAATTGTTAGGATCAAGAAAATCCGAAAATGAAATTTGACACTTTCATATATTCGGACAGGGTTTTACTAGAGATATTCAATTATAATCATGAAGGTAAAACATGCTTATTATCATGGAAATTTTTGTATTCAAGCACATAATTTCCAACATGGCAAGTAATTGTGTAAAGTCATTATGGCAATCAAGTGATTTGATCATTTAATCAAAAAAGTCCTAAAAATAATTTTAACACGTTTAATCATTCGGACATATTTTTGCCATAGTTTTTCAAATATAATCATGAAGATAAGATATGCTCATCATCATGGTAGTATGATAGCAAGTTTACCATATACAAGCTAGCAAAAAATTTCCAAATTTTAAGGCCTGCAAGCTAGCAATTTTGAGATGTTCAAGAAAGCAACTCTTGCTTCTAGAAATATAAGTTTTGCTAGATGTGCAAGTTAACTTTTTGCTTCTTGAGATAGGCAAGATAGCATTCTTTGGTGATGTTCAATATAGCTAAGTTCTACATCATGCAAGCTAGTGAATTTTATAACATTTTAGAACATGCATAATCACCAAAGCATCATAAATTTTAATGATGTGCAAAATTACAAATTTTGCATGATTGCATTTGTGTGTCTTGAGATCTGCAAGATAGCACTTCTTAGTGATGTTCAAGATAGTAATTTCTTCTCTTTGGAGAAGTACAATTTTTGCTTTCTTCTTGAATTATGCAAGCTAGCTATCTCCCCTTTTGTCATTGTCAAAAAGAAGGGAAAAACCCTTTACATCAATTTTTAAATCATGACAAAGGTTAGTATCAATCTTATTTGTGCATCATTATATTTTCAAATTAAAACATGCACATTTTCAAAACAAATAAACTCATTATTATATGCATGATTCCAAATCATCATTCATATTATTTCAATCATTGTTTCAATCACCACTTATAGCTTATCATGCACAATATATAAAATCATCTAACATGATACAATCATTTATTTTCAAAATATTTATCACTATTTTAATGTATGATAATGAAGTATTTATGATACCGAACATTGAATCAGTATTTATCACTTCATTTTAATCATGATTCCAAACATTTATCATTTAAAGCATTCATGATACACATAAAAAAAAAACATGTGCATCATTCCAAATCATAAATATTTTAAATCATCATGATATTAATTTGTCACATTGCATCCTACCATGCATGATCGAAACTTCTCATTTGCATACATCAAAATAAATTCATGAATATCTCATGCATTCATATCATCACTTGAGGAGTATTGAAAAGGAATAATTGGGTGATGAGATAAATATTTCATGAGTACAAAGAATTGCATAAAAATCATATCATGAATACAAGGAATACAAGTCACAATCATTCAAGAGAAAATTCATTCAATTTGATAAATCAAGATCATGATTTTGATAAAACTTATTTCAATTTTAAATTATCAAAATCATTTTTATGGCTCACAAAATTTATAAATAGATTCATGATTTCATCGAGAAATAACAATGGAAATTAACATGATACACATTATTACTTCTCAACCACATATAGCATGATTTCATAAGGTATTTTTTAATCAAAATCATTTTTGTTTATCATAAACATGCAATTTTCATGATTATTTTCAAAATTACTAGAATGATAAGCATGATTCCTAATTGTTTGTATTTTCATTATAAGATTATTAAACATGCAATTTTCAAGAAAAAAAAAATGCTTTATGAAAAGCATCATGTAATTTCAAAGTAAATTAAAGGCATTTTGATTACCTCAAATCGAAAAAGGCGTAAGGCATAGTTTGCCATCTTGCCTTTGTTGATTTTCTCCTCGCCTCTTGGAGGAGCTCGATTCATCCCATTTTTGTTCTTCTTCTTCCGTTCAAAGCAAGTAGTTCCATTCTTTTTTTTTGCTTTTTTAATTTTCGTTTCATTTGTAGTTTAAGTTCACCATCACTTGAGCTTATGCTCGAGTGGTCTTCAAATGTTCTATGTCCCAAATCCTTCCTGTTCTTTGGAAGGTTGTTTTGTTCATCATTGTCCTCATCACTTGAGTCATCGCTCAAGTGGCATTCATTTTGTCCAGAGTTCCAAATCCTTCCTGTTCTTTGGAAGGTGATTGTGTTCAACATGTTCATCATGTGCATTGTGCACCATTTCATATGTCATCAATGAACCAATTAGTTCTTCAAGTGGAAATTGGTTCAAGTTTTTTCGATTCTTGAATAGCAGTTACTTTTTGAATCCCAAGTTTTAGAAAGTGAGCGCAAAACTTTGTTAACGAGTTCAAAATCCGAAAAGCTTTTACCAAGCGATTTTAAACCATTGACGACATCCGTAAAACGGTGTACATGTCAACAACCGGTTTAAACGGTTTCATATGAAAAAAGCTCGAAATCATGCAGTAAAATATTAACTTTCGAGTCTTTGACTCTACTAGTTCCCTCGTGCATGATTTAAGTATTCGCCAAATGTCAAAAAGCCGTTTTACGACGTAGAAAAATCGATTGAACTCATTTTTTGTCCAAAGCAAAAAATAAGGCATTCATAGCCTATGCATTTAAAGAAAAATACTTCTTCTCCAAATCCGACCATTCGTTCATCGGTTTGGAGGGAAGTTGAAAATCGTTTTCAATGATATTCCATAAATCTAAATTCGTAGAAATCAAGAAAACTCTCATTCGAGTTTTCCAATAAGTGTAGTCCAATCCGTTAAACAACGGTGGACGAAAGATCGAAAAGCCCTCTTGAAGAGCCATTTATCTCGGGTGTAAATCTGAAATGAGAAATACCCCGCTCTGATACCAATTGTTAGGATCGAGAGCACTAAGAGGGGGGGGTGAATTAGTGCAGCGAAATCTTTCAGCGATTTAAAAACGAAAGCTGCGTTTGTCCGATAAAAACGATATCGATGTAAAAGCCGATTCTAAGATTACTTAAGATTAAGCGCAGTTTACGTCTAAGCACAGTTTACGTCTAAACTGAGTTTGCCTCTAAATAAAGTTTGCGTCTAAACGCAGTTTTGTGTCTAAACACAGTTTTACGTCTAAACGCAGTTTTGCGTCTAAACTCAGTTTACGTCTAAACGCAGTTTTACGTCAAAACACAGTTTGCGTCTAAAAGTAGTTTACGTCTAAAAGATAATTTTATGTCTAAACACAGTTTGCGCAGTTTGCGTCTAAACACAGTTTTGCATCTAAACTCAGTTTACGTCTAAACGCAGTTTTACGCAGTTTGCGTCTAAAACAGTTTCAAAGGGATCTAAACTTAGAAACTAGTTCATAAAAGCGCAGAAGACAGTTTTGCAGAATCAAAACACAAACGTAAGCTGATCGTACGAAAAACACAGATTTACGTCTGAATGCAGATTCGAAAAGGTCAGCACTTAGAACTTATTCGTAAAGGCGCAGAGAGCAGTAGTTATGTAGGAGGTTTGCAGTAATGATAAGGTACTCGAAATAAAAGCAAACCAGAGATTTTGAGTGGTTCGGTCAGTCTTGACCTACTCCACTTTTGGCTTCCTCCTCCGACGAGGTCACCGACGTCAACTAGCTGCCTTCCTTCAATGGGCGAAGGCCAACTGCCCTTTTACAGTTTCACTCCTTTTGATGGGCTCAGGAGACAACCCTTACAGAACCTTTCTCTCCTCACTTTTACAATTCAGAAACTTAAAGAACAGAAGGAGGAGACTTAAAGGCTTTACAACAATTTTGAGCTCAAGAATCACAGAGAAGATCAAGATTTCGGTGTAGGTCTCTTGCTCTTTTCAGTCTTTGAATGGGTGGGGTATTTATAGGCCCCAACCCAGTTCAAATTTGGAGCTCAAAACGATCAAATCCCAGAATTCCGGGATCGGCGGTTGCACCTCCCGACCGGAGAGGTTGCATCGCCTTTGCAAAGCTTCGGAGATCGAGCCCGGCGGTTGCACCTCTCTGTCGGCGGTTGCACCGCCGAAAGTCCGCTTCGGAGACTAAGCCCCAGGCGGTGCCACCTCCTGACGAGGCGGTTGCACCTCTCTACCCGAGCTCGAAGACCGAGCTTAGGCGGTGCTACCTCTCTGTCAAGGAAGTTGCACCGCCGGTCCTAGCTCAAGATCGAGCTCGGGCGATTGCACCTCCTCGGGCGGGGTTTACACCGCCCAGTCTCACACAGGAGACTTAGCCCGGCGGTTGCACCTCCTGGCTGAGGCGGTTGCATCGCCTGATCTCCATTGGGAGAGACTTAGCCCAGCGGTGCCACCTCTCCTGCCTGGGCGGTTGCACCTCCTAGTGCAATCGGGGTCCGAATGGTTAGCTCCATTCTTGCCCAATTTCAATCTTTTTTCGGGGGCCCAATTGCCCCAAGATTAAAATAATGGGATCACCTCCCATTTTCCAACTTAATCAACGTGCTAACTACGATTAAATCTAAGACAATTTCTGCAGCTTTGCTCCGATCGTCAATCGCTTCTTCCGGGCGAAGTTTCGGCTTCTTTCCGTCGATCATCCGATGAACCTTCGGTGATTCTTACGTGGACTTCCGGCAAACTCCCGGACTTTGCGACGATCCACTTGGCGAAGTTCCAACGAGCTTCGCTGGCAAGCTTATGGACTTCTCGACTCTGTTCTCGCATAGAACCTCCGACGACCGTCCAAACTTCCGTCAACTCTCGAACTCCCAACGTGATCATTGTCATGACTCCGGTAATAACTCCCCGGCGCATGTCGTACTTTCATCGTAGTTAATCCTGCACACTCAAAACAAAAACTTCGATCGAGACAATTAATCCAAAAGCAATTAACCAAGTTGTCCCAAGATGTCATTGGTCCCTCGGCGCCGTCGATTCTTGACGCGTCGTTCTTTCCTGCAACCCTATTGCCCAATCGGCCAGTTGACTCCGCAACTCCGATATCCTTGGCACAATACCCGCTCTTCTTGGCCCGATGCCCGAGTCCACGGCCCGAAGCCTTCTGTCGATACGTCGACCGATCCACCGGCCCGACGTCCAATCTTCTGACATGTTCCTTCGGCACAACATGATTTTCCTGCTCGAAGCATCCTACGTCACTCAAAACGCAGGTTAAATCATAAACATATATCAAGTAGTTTCATCATCAAAATACGAGATTCAACAGTTCCCGCAGAACCTCCGACGACCATCCGGACTTCCGTCGAACTCTCGAACTCCTAACGTAATCAAAGTCTTGACTCCGGTGCAACTCCTACTACATGTCTTATTTCCATCGTAGTTAATCCTGCACATGTAAAATAAAACTTCGATCGAGACAATTAATCCTAAGCAATTAACCATGTTGTCCGACATGTCATTGGTCCCTCGACGCTTCGTCCGATTATTCAGCGCATCGTCCTCTCCTACGGCCTATTGCCCAATCGGCCAATTGACTCCGCAACTCTGATATCCTTGGCACAATACCCGCTTTTCGTGACCCGATGCCCGAGTCTGCGGCTCGAAGCCTTCTGTCGATACATCGCCCGATCCACCGGCCCGACGTCCAATCTTCTGACATGTTCCTCCGGCACAATATGATATTTTCTATTTTAATTGTATCATCCTGATCGAAGCATCCTGCGTCACTCAAAACGCAGATTAAAACATAAACGTAATTATCAATTGGTTTCATCATCAAAATATGAGATTCAACAGTTACTAATTTGGGACCAGCTCCACTTACAAAGATCATATTACAAGGAAGAGATTATAGACATCGTGTCGTTATTGTGACTAGAGAGTTATCCTAAAAATATACGGATGATATTATAAATCTCAAAATAGTTGAGTCGGTATATCTCAAATTTAAAGATATAAGTCTTGTGTCGATATTTGAAAAAATAATTGAAAGAGATCGAGAGATGAGATGGTTGAAAGATACCAAGAGAGGAGAATGATCAAAGGCTAAAATTTTAATGCTTCTTGATTTAATATTTTTTAATATAAATAATCTAAATTAATAAAATATTATGATTTTTTATTATGTAAATACTATTGAAGGACCGTAATGTCAAAAACTTTATCCTATATCAGATTTTATTTTAAAAAACTCAAGAATAAGATTATATATTATTTTTAAATCAGGCAAATCTTGTTTTCAAAAAAAAAAAGGAACATTCAAAGATGATTTTCTTTAAACAGCTTTCTTTTTATTTGTTCTAAAAGATGTCTTCTATTTTTGTTTTTATGGTTTTCTTGTTTCAAATAATATTCAAAATATTGTATCAACTCTAATGGTATTTTTCCTTCTAGTTATAGTGTTTTGACAATCACAAATAAAAAGACTATAAATGATACAAATAAACTCACAATCTTAACCAAACCAACTTCAAGTCTAAAAAAAATTTATATCGTAATGGTTTAAAAGTAATTAGAATTAAAGAGACATAATATAATATCTGTTAAAATATTTTTTAATAGTTTTATAGTATTTTTAACACTTTAATAAATATACTATAATGTTATTGGAAAACACTATGAATGAGTTAAATTGAATAAAAAATGCATTAGAAAGAAATATCATATAAGATTTAAATATATATTTATAATAGTTTGAGAACAATATTTACCATTATAATCGTTTTGATCACTACAACAAAAAAATATTATAAATGACTCAAATGAACTACTATATCATAATAATCTACAAACGATAACAAACAAACATATATAACATGATATTACTTAGAGTACTTTTTAATAATCTTATAATATTTTTAACTTCTTAATAAAAATAATATAACATTATTAAAAAAATAGCATAAATGAACCAAACAAAAATATTATAATAGTCCAAAACTAATTATAAACAAAAAAAAAAAAGAAAATCATTTTAGACAATATTAAAAACAAAAGGCACCAATTGAAAAATCGAAAACAACAAAAACAAATATGCCTTTGAGAAAAAAAAAAAGAGACTTCTTTGAAAAATCACATAACATTCGATGAAATCCTTCAAGAATGGAATCAATCATCATATCTACAAGATAAATACAGATTCGTGCACTTGCGCATCATTTCAACCTTCTGGTTATGATAAAAAGATACTTGCTTACTTGTTTTACATCTCTCATTGTCCTCACTTCCGCATCTCTCATCTTTTACCACAATCCCCGTGAGAATGTAGAGAGAAATAATATATAAATATAAAAAATATTAGCTAAAGAAAGCCATATTAACTAAACAAAATATTCTATGGTAGTTTGTTTTGAAATTAAAAATCTTGTGGTAACAAGTAGCAGAGTTCAATCTGCATGCAGAGACCAAGTCCTCCAATTACATTGCCTCGGCTTTCTTCGAGGCGGAGTCAAAGAATCAGAGCAGATGAGTCGAGGATCTTGGATCAACAACGCTGCCATTGTGAATTTGCCCTTGTTCCTCGTCACCATCAACAAATCAAACAAAATGATGCAGAAAGTTGAGACCTTTCAGTCGCGATCTTCACATCTCCTGAACGATTAAGACCAGAACACAGCAGTCTTACGAGAATACTAAGATGTATGCCTCATGGGAATCAGATTGATCGCTTCTTCCTCGGTGAAGTCCTCCTCGGCAATGCACTATCCACCTCCTTCCTCTTCTTCTTCTCGGTGTTCCCTTTCCCATCAGTAGCCGCCGGAAGAGCATCCTCCTCACCAATCTCGAGTTCCTCTGCAGCTTGCCCACGGCGCCGGGTCCTCGACGCCACTCCGCCCGCCTCCCCACTTAGCCCCTTCAAATGCTCGGCCCCATTCCCGTCGAATTCCTTCTTGTGCCTCCTGACCTTCGTCCTCTTCCTATCGACAGATCCATTCGGAGAGGGAAAGATTCTAGCTTGACTCCCCTTTTGTCCCGCCTCCTCCTCGCCGCTATCGGCTGAGCCGGCGTCGAGAGATCCAAGACCGAGGGGCTTCTGGCCGGAGACTCTGGACTTCGCGATCAACGGAGAGGAGGAAATTATGGTTCTCCGTTGGGCTCTCTCTTGCTGATCGCGGAGCTTCTTGATGGAGCCTTCGATGCGGCCCTGGAGGCGGTGGCGCTTGAAGCTTTTACCGCCCATGGAACAGTGCGCCTCGTTGGCCCACGAAAGGAGAGGGTCCATGACGGGCACCGGCGGATCCACCCTTTCGTCGTTCATCTTCACGTCGGCATAGAAACGGGGCCGCGGGAGGCTTTTGCCGTAGAACCTCCCCGGACCCAAAGCCATCACCACCCTCACGCGAAGAGAGAGAGAGAGAGAGAGAGAGAGAGAGAGAGAGGGTCTATACGCCTAAATAGTAAGGATTGGGAAGTGGCGGGAACGTGTTGGCGCCAGTAAACTGGCGGGAGGGTGCGAGGAGATGGCGGGAAGTATGCGTTTGCCCCCGTTGACGAACAGTGGCCGTCGGATTGGCTGTGAAAACGAGATCACAAGAGATGGACGTATGATAAGCTTCAGCTTGGATTGGTGCGAGACAAATTTGTTAATTTTCACTAAACATATATTCAACTGATACTTGTTTGAAAATTTTTTCTAGAAAATATTTATATTTTGAATATTTTTTAATCGGTATCTGTTTTACAAATAGTATCCTTAATTTGAAAAATATCTAAATTATCCTTCAAAAAGTATTTCGTCTTTTATAGTGTTTTGACCTATAATAGTATCTTTAGTTTAAAAAATATCTAAATTACCATTCAAAAATTATTTAATCTATTATACTGTTTTGGCCTATTATAATATCTTTTACGTGTTATAATATTTTGATCATCACAATAAAAATATCTTAATTTAAAAACATTATAAATGCATCATATGAAATCAAAGTACATTACAAATCATTTGATATATTATATTATGTGTTAGGATCACTAAGAGGGGGGGGGGGTGAATTAGTATAGCGATAAAATAACGTATGTTTACGTACGATAAAACCGTTTTCGACGTAAAATCATTTTCGAAAACTTAATTTAAAAGTGTACATAAACGTATTGAAGGTAATAAGCTATTAAAGATGTTTGCAGTATGTAAATAGCAAAAATAAATGCAAATCAGAGAAGACGGTTGTTTATAGTAGTTCGGTCAATCGTGACCTATATCCACTCCTTCGATTCCTCTTCTGTCGAGGCAATCGGCATCCACTAGAGGTCTTCCTTCAATAGGCGAATGCCAACCACCCTTTTACAACTCAATTCTCTTTTCACTAGGTTTAGAAGATAACCCTTACACCCTACTCACTCCTCTCTCAAACTATTCTAACACTTAGAACTATGAGACGAGCTCGTACAAGATTGCAGCAACGTTTCTATATTTTTTTACTCTTAATACTTGTGTTCTTTAACTAGGGATGAGAGGGATATTTATAGGCTTCAAGTTGATTCAAACTTGGAGCCTAAAAACATCTCATCCCGGGTTCCCCAGGCACGGGCGATACCACCGCCCAGTGTCAGTTTGGCTAACACTGTCCTTGGCGATACCACCGCCCAAGTCTAGCGGTACCATCGCCTGGGAGGCTGTGCTAGGTGGTACCACCACCCAGACTAGCGGTACCACCGCCTAGCACCCTGCCAAGGGCGGTACAACCGCCTAGCACCCTGCCAGGGGCAGTACAACCGCCTGGCACCCTGCCAAGGGCGATACAACTGCCCAAACTGGCGGTACCATCACCTGACATAGTCTCGAAGTTTGTGCCACGACAGTGATGTTAGGATCAAGAGCACTAAGAGGGGGGGGGGGTTGGATTACTACAATGGAAAACTTTTGACGTTTAAAACTGCGTTCGTACGACAAGAGCAATTTCGGTAGAAAAGCCGATTCGTAAATTACTTTAACTTGAGATCAGGTAAGAAGCAGTTAAAACAAATCTATAAAGGTAGTTTGCAGTTATGATGGAAATCGGAATGTAAGCGTAAACTGAAATACGATGTTCGTACGAGAAAAGCGATTTACATCTAAACACCGATTCGAAAAATACTGAGCTTGGAAACACAATAGTAAAAGCGCAGAAGGCAGTAAGCTTTGAAGGAGGTTTGTAGTAAGGATAATCAGCTCAAAGTAAATGCAAACTAGAGAAGATGAGAGTTTACAGTGGTTCGGTCAATCGTGACCTACATCCACTCCTCCGATTCCTCTTCCGTCGAGGCCGCTGGCATCCACTAACGATCTTCCTTTACTAGGCGAAGATCAACCTCCTTCTTACACCCCTCTTCTCCTTTTACTGGGTTTAGGAGACAACCCTTACAAGCACTCACTCTCCTCTCTTAAACAGAATTTTAACACTTAAGCTAGAGGAGGGAAATTCTAGAGATTGCAGCAGTGTTTTCTCTCTTTTAATTTCTCTATGCTTGTTTCTTTTACCCAGGGATTGGAGGGGTATTTATAGGCTCCAAACCAGTTTGAATTTGGAGCTCAAATCTATCATCTCCCGGAATTCCGAGGTCTAGCGGTTACACCGCCTGGCAGAGCTCGGAGACTAAGCCTCTGTGCGGTGCCACCGTTGTCAGGGGCGGTTGCACCTCCTGGCAGAGCTCGAAGGCTAAGCCTTTGGGCGGTGCCACCGCTTGTCAGGGGTGGTTGCACCGCTTGGCAGAGCTCGAAGGCTAAGCCTCTGGGCAGTGCCACCGCTTGTCAGGGGCGGTTGCACCGCTTGGCAGAGCTCGGAGATCGAGCTCAGGCGGTGCCGCCGCCTGACTGGGGCGGTTGCACCGCTGTCAGAGGCGGTTGCACCGCTGTCAGATGCGGTTGCACCGCCCAGCCAGAACTCGGAGACTGAGCCCTGGGCGGTGCCACCGCCGACCCAGGCGGTGCCACCTCTGGGCGAGAGATCTGGGTCCGAATGGGTTGATCCATTCGGCCCAATTTGGTTCTTTAATGGGCCCAATTGCCCCTAGATTAAGTTAATGGGATCACCTCCCATTCCTAACTTAATCATCATGCTAACTACGACAATTCTTAAGACTTTTACTATAGCTTGCTCCGGTGCGTCAATTACTTCTTCCGGCGAACATCCGACGGACCTCCGACGATGCTCCTGCGGACTTCCGGCAAACTCCTGGACTTGCGACGATCCACTTGGCGAGTTCCGACGAGCTTCTTTTGGCAAGCTCCTGGACTTCTCGGATTTCTTCCCGTAGAACCTCCGACGATCGTTCGGACTTCCGTCAAGCTCTCGAACTCCTAACGTGATCATATTCTTGACTCCGGCGTAACTTCTGTTGTATGTCTTACTTTCATCGTAGTTAATCCTGCACACTTAAAACAAAACTTCGATCGAGACAATTAATCCTAAGCAATTAACCAAGTTGTCCGGCATGTCATTGGTCCCTCGACGCTTCGTCTGATTCTTCGGCGTATCGTCCTCTCCTGCGGCCTATTGCCCAATCGGCCAGTTGACTCTGCAACTCCGATATCCTTGGCACAATACCCGCTCTTCTTGGCCCAATGCTTGAGTCCACGGCCCGAAGCCTTCTGTCGATACGTCGACCGATCCACCGACCCGACGTCCAATCTTCTGACATGTTTCTCCGCACAACATGATTTTTCCTGCTTTAATTATCTCATCACGATCGAAGCATCCTGCGTTACTTAAAACACAGATTAAAACATAAACACATATCAAGTGGTTTCATCATCAAAATACGAGATTCAATAATCTCCCCCTTTTTGATGATGACAACTACTTGATGACAGAGTTAACCTTAACTCCCGGAGTTTAAACAAACTCCCCCTATCAATATGCTATATTGATAGAACCTTGAATTCAAACCGAATTCAAGTCATTGCAATATTCATCATTTATACTTGCAACATATCATCATGAACTTATGCATAAACTTCTGCATAACATGTCATGTCATCAACGTACTTCTCCCCCTTTGTCATCAACAAAAAGGAGAAGTACCACAATCAAGTGTTTGGAATATTAGTTCAACTTATTGCATGAAAAACATAATATCAAGTTTTATCATCATGCAGTTTTGAAGCCAGAAAATTTAGCAAGTATTACATCATGCTTAGAATATTTAAGCTATCAAGTTTCAGATATGTAAGTTTTACAACATATAAGATTGCACTTTTGGTAATGTTCAAGATAGCAAGTTCTACATCATGCAAGCTAGCAATATTATAACATTTTAGAACATGCAAGCTATCGGTTTTGAGATGTTCAAGAAAGCAACTCTTGCTTCTTGAGATATGCAAATTTGTCAAGTTTTGCTAGATGTGCAAGTTTGCATTTTTGCCTCTTTTCATAATGTCCATGCTAGAAATTCTTGCTCCCCCTTTGTCATTGTCAAAAACAAGGGAAGACCCTTATATCAATTTTCATATTATGACAAAGATAAGTATCAATCTTATTTGTGCATCATTATATATTCAAATTAAAACATACACAATTTCAAAAACCTTATTTTTCATGCACGATACCGAAAAATAAATCAATCATCATTAATGGGCATATTATACATGATACTCAAACATTAAAATTTTTAAGCATTTATGAACATGTTGATCATGATACCAAACATTCATCATTTAAAGCATTCATGATACACATCATATGCAATAAATACATCATATACATCATTATCATAAGTATTGCATACATCATTTTAACTTCATGAATATTTCATCATTGCATGCATCATATCAAAACATTTTAAGCCATGCAAGCCATAAATACAAAGAAACATAAAATCATTTGAATACCAAAAGACATGATTCATATGCTAAATATCTTCTTTAAATAAAATATCAAGAAAAATCATAGGAGTACAAAGAAGAGATCTTGATTTAAAAGAAAATCAAGTAATAACTCTAAGAACTCATAAGGAAAAATCATGATTCATTTAGAAAATCTCCTCTCAAGAGAATATCAAGTAAAATCATAGAAGATCGATTAATGATAAATTTTGATTTATAATAAAATCTCAATCGACTGTCGAGAAATCAAAATGATGATTTATATAAAAATATCACAAGTTATATCTAAGAGAAAAATCATCATTCATTTTCAACTCATTCAATTTGTCACATCAATATTTCTTAGATATGCATGATATAAATTTTCAACATAAAACATGCATAAATTCAAAAATTGAAAGGAGAAGAGAAGAATTCAAGGGTACAAAGATTTCAACCATCTTATAAGCAAATGTAAGACCAAGTCATGAATCCAAAATTTCATGAATCAAAATGATCATCAAAGGTAATCTCATGTTATTCCAAGAAATCAATACACAAAATTCATAACATAGGTAGATTCATGATTTCATAATATATTTCGCCCCCCCCCCCCTTTTTTTAAGTATTTGATTTCATGTTAGCATGCTTTTTCATTTATGTTAAATAAAAACATACATCAAAGTTTAGGATCGAAAAATGAATTTCGTCATAAGACCATCAAGATCAATATATTCTAAAAAATTAATTGTTATGGTCAAGAAAATCCGAAAATGAAGTTTAACACTTTCATGCATTCGGACATGGTTTTGCCATATGTTTTTCAAATATACTCATGAAAATAACACATGCTTATCATCATGTATAACTTAAAATCTCATGCATAAAATTGTCAATCATTGTATAAAAAATATTTAATATTTTCATTACATCATTATGCATTACTTCAAATCAAACATGATTTCATTCAACAATGTTAATCAAACATGATACACATTATTACTTCTTAACCATGATTTCATATTTTCAATCAAAATCATTTTGTTTGTTTATAAAAAAATATGCAATGTTATCATTTTCAAAATTACTAGCATGATCATAATTTTTGTATTTTTATTTTTAAACATGTAATTTTTAAGAAAATTAATTCTAAACTAAAAAAGAAAATACATCATGAAAGCATCAAGTAATTTCAAAATAAATCAGGGGGATTTCGATTACCTTTTCATTGAAAGCGATTAAGGCGTAGTTTGCCACCTTGCCTTTCTTGATTTTCTCCTCGTCTTCGGAGGAGCTCGATTCATCCCACTTTGTGTTCTTTTTCTTTGGCCTCTTCCTCCATTCAAGTTCATTGTTTATTTTAGATTATTGTTTAATAAACTTATTAAGATTTAGTGTTCGAAGTTCAAGTTCATCATCGTCCTCATCACTAGAGTCATCGCTCAAGTGGTATTCATTTGTCCGGGGTTCCAAATCCTTCTTGTTCTTTGGAAGGTTATTTTGTTCATCATGTTCATCATGTGCATTGTGCACCATTTCATATGTCATCAACGAACCAATTAGTTCTTCAAGTGGTAGGTTATTTAGGTTTTTAGCTTCTTGTATTGCAGTTACTTTTGAATCCCACTTCTTAGAAAGAGAACGTAAAATCTTGTTTACGAGTTCAAAATCCAAAAAACATTTGCCAAGAGCTCTTAAACCATTGACGACATCCGTGAAACGGGTGTACATGTCAATAATGGTTTCGCAAGGCTTCATTCGAAAAAGTTCGTAAGAATGCACGAGAATGTTGATTTTGGACTCTTTACTCGGCTAGTGCCTTCATGAGTGACCTCAAGAGTTCTCCAAATATCAAAAGCCGAATCACATATCGAAACGCGATTAAATTCATTTTTGTCAAGTGCACAAAACAAGGCATTCATAGCCTTTGCGTTTAAAGAAAAATACTTCTTCTCCAAATCCGACCATTCATTAATCGGTTTAGAGGGAAGTTGAAAACCGTTTTCAACAATGTTCCATAAATCCAAATTCATAGAAATCAAGAAAACTCTCATTCGAGCTTTCCAATAAGTGTAGTCCAATCCGTTAAATAACAGTGGACGAATAACCGAAAAACCCTCTTTAAAGCCATAAAGAGCCATTTCTCTCGGGTGTAAATCTGAAATGAGAAATACCGGGCTCTGATACTAATTGTTAGGATCAAGAGCACTAAGATGGGGGTGAATTAGTGCAGCGGAAAACTTTCGACGTTTAAAACTACGTTCGTACGACAAGTGCAATTTCGGTAGAAAAGCCGATTCGTAAATTACTTTAACTTGAGATCAGGTAAGAAGCAGTTAAAACAAATCTATAAAGGCAGTTTGCAATTATGATGGAAATCGGAATGTAAGCACAAACTGAAATACGATATTCGTACGAGAAAAGCGATTTACGTCTAAACACCGATTCGAAAAATACTAAGCTTGGAAACGCAATCGTAAAAGCGCAGAAGGCAGTAAGCTATGAAGGAGGTTTGCAGTAAGGATAATTAGATTAAAGTAAATGCAAACCAGAGAAGACGGGAGTTTATAGTGGTTCGGTCAATCGTGACCTACATCCACTCCTCCGATTCCTCTTCCGTCGAGGCCACCGGCATCCACTAACGATCTTCCTTTACTAGGCGAAGATCAACCTCCTTCTTACACCCCTCTTCTCCTTTTACTAGGTTTAGGAGACAACCCTTACAAGCACTCACTCTCCTCTCTTAAATAGAATTTTAACACTTAAGCTAGAGGAGGGAAATTCTAGAGATTGTAGCAGTATTTTCTCCTTTTTAATCTCTCTATGCTTGTTTCTTTTACCCAGGGATTGGAGGGGTATTTATAGGCTCCAAACCAGTTTGAATTTGGAGCTCAAATCTGTCATCTCCCGGAATTCCGAGGTCTGGCGGTTGCACCACCTGGCAGAGCTCGGAGACTGAACCTCTGGGCGGTGCCACCGCTTGTCAGGGGCGGTTGCACCGCTTGGCAGAGCTCGAAGGCTGAGCCTCTAGGCAGTGCCACCGCTTGTCAGGGGTGGTTGCACCGCCTGACTGGGGCGGTTGCACCGTTGTCAGAGGCGGTTGCACTGCCCAGCCAGAACTCGGAGACTGAGCCCTAGGTGGTGCCACCTTTGGGCGAGAGATCTGGGTCCGAATAGGTTGATCCATTCGGCCCAATTTGGTTCTTTCATGGGCCCAATTGCCCCTAGATTAAGTTAATGGGATCACCTCCCATTCCTAACTTAATCATCATGCTAACTACGACAATTCTTAAGACTTTTACTACAGCTTGCTCCGGTGCGTCAATCGCTTCTTTCGGCACGCTTACGGCGAACTTCCAGCGAACATTCGACGGACCTCCGACGATGCTCCTACGGACTTCCGGCAAACTCCTGGACTTGCGGCAATCCACTTGGCGAGTTCCGACGAGCTTCTTTTGGCAAGCTCCTGGATTTCTCGGATTTGTTCCCGTAGAACCTCCGACGATCGTCCAGACTTCCGTCAAGCTCTCGAACTCCTAACGTGATCATAGTCTTGACTCTGGCGTAACTCTTATTGCATATCTTACTTTCATCGTAGTTAATCTTACACACTTAAAACAAAACTTCGATTGGGACAATTAATCCTAAGCAATTAACCAAGTTATCCGGCATGTCATTGGTCCCTCGACGCTTCATCCGATTCTTCGGCGCATCGTCCTCTCCTGCGGCCTATTACCCAATCGGCCACTTGACTCCGCAACTCCGATATCCTTAGCACAATACCCGCTCTTCTTGGCCCAATTCTCGAGTCCACGGCCCGAAGCCTTCTGTCGATATGTCGACCGATCCACCGACCCGACGTCCAATCTTCTGACATGTTTCTCCGGCACAACATGATTTTTCCTACTTTAACTGTCTCATCATGATCGAAGCATCCTATGTTACTTAAAACACAGATTAAAACATAAACACATATCAAGTGGTTTCATCATCAAAATACGAGATTCAACAGGTGAGTCTTCTTGGGACACTGTTTGAGCTTCTTATTAGGCCAAACATAGCTCTTACATGGGCCTAGTTGGCCCGTAATTGGGTTGACCCAATCCAAGCATAATTACATGCTAACTACGATTCCTAAGACATATTCTAAGCTAAACTAAGTCCGTAAGTCTATTCTTCTGGCGATCTTCTGGTGAACCTTTGACGAACTCTTGGCAATATTCTGGTAGACTCCCGGCAAGCTCTTAGACTTACGATGATCCACTTGGCGAGTTCCGACGAGCTTCTCTGGCAAGCTCCGCGACTTCTTAGTTAGTTCCCGCAAAACTTCCGACGAACGTTCGGACTTCCGACGAACTCTCAAACTCCCAACGTGATATCGATTTTGACTTTGGGACTTCATTTTTGCTTTATGTCTTGCTATCGTAGTTAATCCTGCATATATAAAACAAACTTCGATCTAGACAATTAATACTAAGCATTAATCACATTGTCTAACATGTCATTAGTCCCTCGATGCTTCATCCGATTCTTCGGCGCATCGTCCTCTCTTGCAACCTATTGCCCAATCGACCAGTTGACTCCGCAACTCCGATATCCTTGGCGCAATATCTGCTCTTCTTGGCCCGATGCTCGAATCCATGGCCCAAAGCCTTCTATCGATATATCGACCGATCCACCGGTCCGACGTCCAATCTTCTGACATGTTCCTCCGGCCCAACATAATTTTCCTACTCATCCTGATCGAAGCATCCTACGTCACTCAAAACGCATATTAAAACATAAACACATATCGATTGGTTTTATCATCAAAATCCGAGATTCAACATTATGATGTATTTATAATAATTTAAAAAATAATATTATCAAAATAAAATTTAAAATTTTATTTCTCATAATGTTTTAACCGTCACAAAGAAATATTATAAAGCCTTTTTTGAAAGCACAGTAAATAATCCAAATAAACCCAACCAAACAAACTACAAAATTAAAAATATAATATCATAATATTCTACGATCAATGATAACCAAGCAAACATAGGATGATATCATTTAGAATATTCTTTAAATAGTATTTATAATATTTTTAGTATCCTAATAAAAACACTATAAATACTACTAAAAAAACTATAAACGAGTCAATAAAAATACTATAACATTCTAAAACTGATAAAAAAAAATGGATTTTTTTTATAGGTATTTTAGATTTTTTTTTAAATTAAATATATTATTTGAAAAAAGTGTAAAAGAGAAAGTACTGATTGAAAAATACTCAAAATCTTAATATTTTCTAAGAAAATCGCTGTACTTATTTTGTCACATTTATAATAACGTTAGAATTAATGTGCACAAATATTACCATTTTCGCTCACGAATCTAAAAACTGCGACAATTTTTCCCTTTCAATGCATATAAAGTTCTTAGCTCAATTATCTTACAATTTTTTGTAGATAAAAAACGAAAAGAATGAATTGATTTATCAGTCAACTTAGTTTTTTCTTTAACTGTAGTTGAGAGGCAGAACAGCAAAAGACGCGTTCCCGTTGGTCTATACCACTGTCTGAGGTGGCGCCTATAGGTTCCAGCCAATGGTATACCACCAGTTTCCTGTTCGGTACCGGGCTGAGTGAGATGAGCCGGACCACTTCTATTTCGTGCGTGTATGATACCAGGGTTTCCTTATGACAATGCATCTGCTGCCGTCCATTCAAATCTTTACGGTTTACAACCTTTCAAAACAACTTTTTTTTTTTGCTTGAGTAGAATCAAACGAGCTCATGCTCATGTCTCATCTACTGACTTACATTTTTTATTTTAAGGATTATGTTAAAAGAAATTATGATGACGGAGATTCTCTATTCAAATCTTATGTGGTTACATATTATGAATGTATATATTATAATGAATATATACATTAATTTAATATGTACGATTTGAACTAATTTGGTATTATATTTAAGGGTTAAGGTCCATTTTAGGTTTTATGATTTTGGTTATAGTTTATTTAAGTTTTTATGGTTTACTCATATATAAAATAATTTTTATATTTTAAAAAACATAACATTTAAGCCTCTGTTGTTAACTCTCACGTTAAAGTCTATTTATGTAGTATGTTAACTCATAATAAACCATTAATATAATGACATATATAATTTAATTTTTTTTAAATATATTTTAGCTCATGTGATTTTGGTCATTAAGCTCTTATGATTTTGCTCGTGTTTAAAATAATCCATATATTTTTAAAAACATTGCATATAAGTCCCTCTTGTCAAGTCTGAGTTAATAGACATTAGAGTTACTTATGTGACATGTTGACTCATAATAAACTATTAATATAATATTATATATAATTTAAATTAAAAAGATTGAGACCACCATTAATAGTAGGAAGAGGCATCGTCGTGGAAGCGACCACTAATAGCACTATTGTGCTATTGTTGCCTAGCAAAGTATCGTATGCACGCAGCCTCTCTCACGTTGACGATAAGCTCAAGAACTTCCATCCTACCTCTAGTGGATGTGCATCGACTAGTCTGAAGCTAGGCATGCAATGATCTCCTAGACCATCTTTTTCCTCCTGGGTGTTTTGGTCACCATTGCCTCCGATTTCGTTGCCTCTTGCGCCCCCACCCATCGCGCCTATGACATGTGGCCCAACTCTCTCTTACCTCTGCCTCCTGCCTTTCTTATCTCTACCTCTTCGCCTTCATCCGATGCTACGACCTATATCATTTTCTCTTCCTTGACAAGTTATATCTTTTCTAAACTTAAATTACATATATCATTATGTTAATGATTTATTATGAGTTAGGATGTCACGTAAGTAGACTTTAACATCTGTTAACTTAGACTTGATGGGAGGGGCTTATATGCTACGTTTTAAAAAATATAGGAATTTTCCTACAATGCTAACCCATAATAAACTATTAATATAATGATACATATAATTTAAGTTTTTTTAAAAAAATCTATTTTAGCCTCTATGATTTTGGTCATAAACCACTTAAGTTCTTATGATTTTGTTTGTATTTAAAATAACCCATACGTTTTAAAAAATATAGGGGTTATTTTAAATACAAACAAAATCATTAGAGCTTAAGTGGTTTATGACCAAAATCATAGAGGCTAAAATAGATTTTTTTAAAAAACTTAAATTATATGTATCATTATATTAATAGTTTATTATGGGTTAGCATCGTAGGAAAATCTAGGACGATATTACATGCATAGCGGAAGAACAGGAAACAAAGATTTTTAAATTTCAAAAATTATGTTCGTCGTCGTGTGAAGATTGATATACAAAATCCTTAAAACCGAAAACTACATATATGAAAGATTGTATTACCTAGGGAGATCATATATTCCTGAATCCCTACAGATCTGTAGGAGAGGGTGAAGGAGGTCAAGTGTCCTCTTCTTTAATGATGATCTATATAGTAGGGCTATGACGATGCTCCTCAAATCTCCAGGCCTACTATTTGAGGATGAGAAAGGGATATGAGAATAGGAGATGACAACCAAGAGAAGCTCTAGCCTATAAGCCTTTGGTTCTCTCATATTTATAGAGGTTCTTTATCAACTTAACCCTAATGGATCCCGCTCTATTGAGTATTAGATCTCCATCCAACTACCCAAGTCTCTTAGATTAGTGGATCTATATCCAATAATCTATTATTGACTCTTATTGTATCTCATATATAAGATCCAATAATTTAGGGACTTATTATATATCCAATAAGATATAGGCTCTAGCGGATATCTCATATATGAACCTCTACTCATTGCAACGCCAACCATATGTGTGTGACCCTCTAGGCCCAATATTGAGCTGGTCATGAGTCATACCTGTCAGAACTTCTTCTAGCTTAGTGAATTATTATCTCCATAATAATTCACTCGACTCATCGACTGCAAACATACTAGGCCACTATGCCGTAGTCCCTAGAAGATACAAGGGAATCCAATCCATTTGGACCTATCTGTCCTCAATTATCATATACCTATAATCTCTCATCCATCTAATACCCTAGAGATCGTATACCAGGCATGATACTATTGAGAAATCTTAGGGGGTGACATCACATGTGCAACGGAAGAATATAAAATAAATTCTCCAATTTCCCATCTATGTGTTCGTCGTCATACAAAGATTGATATGCAAAATTCATAAAATAAAAAATTATGTATATTAAAGATTGTGTTACTTAGGGAGATCGTATATTCTTAAATCCTTATAGATCTCTAGGAGAGGGTGAAGGAGGTCATGCATCCTCCTCTCTAGCGGTGATCCAAACAACAAGGCTACGATGATGCTCCTCAAATCTCCAAACCTGCTATTTGGGGAGAAGAGGGTGAGGAGAATAGGAGAGGCAACCCAAAAACGCTTTGGCCTATAAACCATTGGTTCTCTCCTATTTATAGAGGTCTCCTGTCAACTTAACCTTAATGGATCCTGCCCTATTGCGTATTGGATCTCCATCCAACTATCCAAGCCTCTTAGATGAGTGGATTTCTATCCAATAATCTCTCATTTGTTCTAATTGGATCCCATCTATATGATCCAATAATTCAGGGACTTAATGAAAATCCAATAAGATAGGGGCTTATTGGATATCTAATAAGATAAAGGCTCCGGCGGATATCTCATATCTGAACCTCTACTCATCGTAATGCGTACCATAAGTATGTGACCTTTTAGGCCTAATATCGAGCTGGCTGTGAGTTATACCTATTAGAACTCCTTCTAGCTCAGTGAATTATTATCTCTATAATAATTCACTCGACTCATCGACTACAGACGTACTAAGCCACTACGTCGTAGTCCCCAAATGATACAGGAGAATCTAATCCATTAGACCTATCTGTCTTTAGTTACCGTGTACCTATAGTCCCTCATCCATCTAATACCCCAGAGATTATATACCAGGCATGGTGTTGTCAGACCCATACAGTTTCTTCTCGAGTCTCAATCTAATTGATTCTCTCCGAGAACTCTTTCTCTCTCAATCCGAATAACCCTAGCTAAGGATTTGTATGAGTAAGGACATATGAGATATTCCTTTTATAACACCGAGAGTATATGATCCTCTATCGACACTCAATAGTCATCGTAAGGTTGACTATCACTCTCGATGATCGGTTGTGCTAGATTTGGAACATCTAGACCTATAAGTTCGATATCAAAGAATAGAGTACTCATCCAGGACATCCTTGATATCTCAAGTCTAAGGACCAGATACACCATTAGGACTACGAAATCATTGTTTGACAATAAGGCATCATCAACAATCCAGCATTTTGTAAGTGGATCAATTAGTGAACTCATTTCCCAATGAGCACCTGTATAGTATCCCTGGTGTCCCCACATGAGCAATTATGAGACCAATTGCATCCATCATATAGATGAGTATATAACATACTAGTTTGTCTGGTTATCTCGATGTCTCTCTCGAGTAACCTATGACCAGAATTATTTAGGATTTATGTTTAAAGGCAAATCAGTCTCATTTTTATGATCTTATTACGATCCGATTCCCATTGTACAGATCCATAGACATTACAATATATTCAAGCAAAATGTAATATAAAATGATAAAATGCTAAATAATAATAACAAACAAAAAGACTACATATTAAGTCACACGTGTCATCACTCAAGTGATTGTTTGGCAGGACACTTATGACTAGCAATCTCCCACTTGACCTAAAGATAATTTGAGATAATGACTTTGTTAGTGGATTTGCGATGTTATCTTCAGATGAAACTCTTTCCATTGCTACATCTCCTTGAGTCATAATATCTCTGATCAGGTGGAACCTCCTCAGAACACTTCTGATGAGACTCAAGTTTCCTCATTTGAGCAATCACCCTGTTATTGTCAAAATATAAGGGAATCGACTCCTTGCTACCCGGCACAACTCCCAAATCTGTAATGAACTTATTCATCTAGACTCCCTCCTTTGTTGTCTCTGTTGTAGTAACGTACTCCGCCTCTATAGTCGAGTCGTAGCATCTTGCTTAAAACTCTTCCAGCATACTACTCCTCCATTTAGAGTGTACACATACCTCAAATTTGACTTGCTATCATCGACATCGGACTAGAAACTCGAGTCCATATAGCCTTCAACCCTGAGGCTACTATCTCCATATACTAGTAAAAGATCCTTAATCATTCTCAAGTACTTAAGGGTACACTTTATTTCTTTCCAATGCTCCAAGCCTGGATCCACCTGATACCTGCTTGTTGTTGGGAAAATCTTTGGGGGCGACATCACTTGCGCAATGGAAGAACAAGAAAATAAAATCCCTGATTCCCAAAGATATGTTCGTCGTCGTGCGAAGATTAGTGCGCAAAATCCGCGAAACTAAAAAAAACTGTGTATAGAGTAGATTATGTTACATAGGGAGATTGTATATCCCTGTTTCCTTACAGATCCTTAGGAGAGGGTGAAGGAGGTCAAGCGTCCTCCTCTCTAGCAGTGATCCACACAGCAGGGTTATGACGACACTCCTCAAAACTCCATGCCTGCTCTGAGGTGGAGTGGGGAAGGAGAATAGGAGAGGCAAGCAAAGGCTCAGCCTATGAGGCTATGAATCCCTCCTATTTATAGAGGCCCCTTGTCAAACCCTAATGGATCCTCGCCTAGTGGGTATTGGATCTGCATCCAATAACCCAAGCCTTTTAGATTAGTGGATCTCTATCCAATAATCTCTCATGGGCTCATATTGGATCTCGTCCATGGGATCCAATAATTCAGGGGCTTATTGGATATCCAATAAGACAAGGGCTTCGTCGGATATCTCATATCCGAACCTCTACTCATCGCAGTGTCTACCATATGTGTGTGACCCTCTAGGCCCAATTCGAGCTGGCCGTGAGTCATATTTGTCAGAACTCCTTTAAACTCAATGAATTATTATCTCTATAATAATTCACTTGACTCATCGACTACGGACGTACTAGGACACTATGCCATAGTCCCTAGATGATACAAGGTAATCCAATCCATTGGACCTGTCTATCCTTAGTTACCGTATACCTATAGTCCCTCATCCATCTAATATCCCAGAGACCGTATATCGAGCTTGGTGTTGTTAGACCCATACGGTTTCTACTCGAGTCTCGCTCTAATCCGATTCTCCCGGAGAACTTTTTCTCTCTCAACCCGAATGACCCTAGCCAGGGATTTGTCTGAGCAAAAAAACATAGGATATTCCTCTTATGACGCCGAGAGTGGATGATCCTCTATTGACACTCAATAGCCCTCGTAAGGTCGACTACCACTCCTAATGACTAACTGTACTAGATCTGGGACAACTAAACCTATAAGTCTGGTATCAAAGAGTGGAGCACTCATACAGGACATCCTTGGTGTCTCAAGTCTAAGGACCATATATACCACTAGGACTATGGAATCGTTGTCTGACAAAAAGGCGTCATCAACCATCCATCATTCTATAAGCGGATCAATCAGTGAACTCATTCTCCAATGAGCACCTGTACTGTATCCCTAGTGTCCCTACACGAGCAGCTATGAGACCCGCTGCATCCATCATATGGATGGGTATATAGCACACCAGTTTATCCGGTTATCACGATGTCCCTCTCGAGTAACCTTTGACCGAGATTATTTAGGATATGTTTAAAGGTGAATCAATCTCATTTTCGTGATCTCATCACGATCCAATTCCTATTGCACAAATCCAAGGACATCACAATATATATATATATATATATATATATATATATATATATATATATATATATTGCAATAGTTATAAAGTGATATATGCCAAAATATAATAAGCAAAAAAGATTCTGTATCAAGTCACACGTGCCATCACTCACGTGATTGGCTTGCTGGGCACCTATGACTAGCAATCTCCCACTTGACATAAAGCCAATCACCTATGTGTCTGATCCCCATCAGACTCCTATGACGCTCAAAGACAATCTGAGACAATGGCTTTATTAGTAGAACTATTTCTACTGCTACATCTCTTCGGGTTACGATCTCTTTGATAAGGTGGAACCTCCTCAGAACATGCTTAGATTTCTGATGAGACCTAGGTTCCTTTGCTTGAGCAATCGCCCCGTTATTGTCACAATATAAGGAGATCGGCTCCTCGCTATCCGGCACAACTCCTAAATCTGTGATGAACTTCTTCAACCAGACTCCCTTCTTTGCTGCATTTGATGCAGCAATGTACTCCACTTCTGTGGTCGAGTCAATAGTAGTATCTTGCTTGGAACTCTTCCAGCACACTACTCCTCTATTCAAGGTGTACACGTACCCCGAATTTGACTTGCTATCATCGACATCAGATTGAAAACTTGAGTCTGTGTAGCCTTCAACCTTAAGGCTATTACCTCCATATACTAGTAAAAGATCCTTAGTCCTTCTCAAGTACTTAAGGATACACTTTACCGCTTTTCAGTGCTCCAAGCCTGGATTCGCTTGATATCTGCTTGTGACACTCAGAGCATGCGCTATATCAGGCCTAGTACATAACATGACATACATGATAGACCCTATTGCTAAGACATAAGGTATTATATCCATGTTTGCCATTTCTTTTGGAGTCTTTGGGGACATACTCTAGAAAGTGATATCCCATGTCTCATCGGTATGAGACCACTCTTGGAATTTTCCATGCCAAACCTTTTGACAATGGTTTCTATGTACCTGGACTGGGACAAGCCAAGCATCCTCTTGGATCTATCTCTATAGATTCTAATCCCCAAGATATAGGATGCTTTCCCTAAGTTCTTCATGGAGAAGTGTCTAGATAGCCAAGTCTTTACTGTTGATAGCATTCCTACGTCATTCCCAATGATCAGGATATCATCCATATATAACACCAAAAAGATGATAGCGCTCCCACTTACCTTCCTGTACACATAAGGCTCATCTTTATTCTTAACGAAGTCATAAGATCTGATTGCCTCATCAAATCTTATGCTTCAACTTCGGGAAGCTTGCTTTAGTCCATAAATGGATCTACGCAACCTACACACCTTATCTGGGCAGTTCTTGGACACGAATCCCTCATGTTGCATCATATACACCTCCTCCTCGAGGTTCCCATTGAGGAATATGGTTTTCACATCCATCTGCTAGATCTCATAATCATAGTGTGCTGCAACAGCCAATAGAATTCTAATGGATTTTAGCATTGCTACGGGTGAGAAGGTTTCATCGTAGTCAACACCTTGCCTTTGATGATACCCCTTAGCCACTAGCATTGCTTCATAGGTCTCTATCTTTCCATCTACTCCGATCTTTTTCTTAAAGATCCACTTATAACCGATGGGTACAATACCTACGGGCGCATAAACTAGGTTCCAAGCCTTGTTGGAGTACATAGAATCCATCTCAGAATTCATGGATTCTTGCCACTTCCCGGAGTCTATACTCATAATAGCCTCCTCGTAGGTCTGAGGATCAACATCCTCAACATCCTCTCCTCTAATATGTCTCACATATCTCTCAGGAGGATGGGATACTCTATCAGACTTATGTAAAGTTGAAACTTGTGTATTAGGTACCTGAACAGACTCGGGCTGTAGAGTGGTGCTTGAGCTTGGTCCTCCAACCTCGCTCAACTCTATCATTCTCCCACTATCTCTGCCAAGAATGTGTTCCTTCTCAAGGAACACTGCTCTTTTAGCTACAAAGACCTTTGGGTCCTCGAGATGATAGAAATAATACCCACAAGTTTCCTTGGGGTATCCCACAAATTTGCATCGCTCTGTCCTTGATTCTAACTTATTGGGGTTATGTCTTTTAACGTGGGCAGGGCAACCCCAAATCTTAACAACTTTAATATTAGGCTTCTTCCCTTTCCATATCTCATATGGTGTAGACACTACCGACTTAGTTGGAACTTTGTTCAAAAGGTAAGCTATGGTTTCTAGAGCATATCCCCAGAATAAGATGAGTAGGTCAGCGAAACTGATCATGTACCGTACCATGTCTAATAGTGTATGATTTCTCCTTTCAAAGACACCATTGAGCTGAGGTGTATAAGGAGGTGTCCATTGGGATAATATCCCATGGTCCTTGAGGAACTGAGTAAACTCTGTACTTAAGTACTCACCTCCTCGATCTGATCGAAGAGTTTTGATACTCTTTCCAGTCTGGTTCTCCACCTCATTCTTATACTCTCTGAATTTCTCAAAGGCCTCAGACTTGTACTTCATTAAGTACACATATCCATACCTTGAGAAATCATCAGTAAAGGTAATGAAGTAGGAGTAACCACCAATAACATGAGTTGACATGAGTCCACATACATCACTATGTTTGAGTTCTAACAGCTCAATGGCTCTCTCTCCAATTTCACTAAATAGAGAGTTGGTCAGTTTTCCATGAAGGCAAGGCTCGCAAGTTGCATATGACACATAGTCGAATGGATCTAGATATCCATCATTTAGCAACTTTTGAATCCTTCTTTCATTAAGTACTTCAGTAGCAACTTTTGAATCCTTCTTTCATTAGCAACTTTTGAATCCTTCTTTCATTAGCAACTTTTGAATCCTTCTGAATTTCTCAAAGGCCTCAGACTTGTACTTTATTAAGTACACATATCCATACCTTGAGAAATCATCAGTAAAGGTAATGAAGTAGGAGTAACCACCAATGATATGAGTTGACATGGGTCCACATACATCACTATGTATGAGTTCCAACAGCTCAATGACTCTCTCTCCAGTTCCACTAAATGGAGAGTTGGTCAGTTTTCCACGAAGGCAAGGCTCGTAAGTTGCATATGACACATAGTCGAATGGATCTAGATATCCATCATTTAGCAACTTTTGAATCCTTCTTTCATGGATGTGACCTAGCCTACAATGCCACAGGTATGCATTGTTCATCTCATCTCATTTCCTCTTGGACACATTTACATTCATGATATGTACCTGAAGCTTCATCAAGCTTTTGTTTCGCCCTTTCTGTAAGGTACTCTTTGCAGTTCCTCTTTCAGTGCCCATCTTTACCACAGTGGAAGCACTAGCCTTTGTCCTTTGCTGGGTCTTTCTTAGCAACCTTTGCTTTACCTAGTCTGCCCTTGCCCTTTCCCTTCTTAAGAGACCTTTCTGCTTTCCTTTTCTTTTTGGTTTTACCAGTGTAGAGAACTGACTTCTCTTTCTTAATAGGACTCTCTACCTCCCTCAACATATTGAGGAGCTTTGGGAGAGTCACCTCAAGCTTGTTCATATTAAAATTCATTATGAACTGTGAAAAAGAATATGGTAGGGACTGAAGCACAATGTCCACACACAAGTTATCCTCTAGGACCATTCCTAGACCTGTGAGTTTCTCTATCCACTCAATCATCTTTAGGACATGATTCTGAACCGGTGTCCCCTCAATCATCCTAGCACAGAAGAGGATCTTGGATATCTCATATCATTGAGTCCTTCCCTATTCCTCAAACAAATTTGCAGACATGTAGGAGAATGGATATGACATCCATCTTTTCATGTTGTCTCTGTAACTCAGGAGTCAAAGAGCCCAACATATAGCACTGAGCAAGAGTGGAGTCATCAATGTACTTCACGTAACGAGCGATCTCATCCTCGCTTGCCCCTTCTTCGGGCGTAGGCATCACTGTATCAAGGACATACACAATTTTCTCTGCTGTGAGAATAATTCTTAAGTTACGGAGCCAATCTGTATAATTTGGACCAGTGAGGCGGTTGAAATCAAGTATGCAACGTAAGGGATTTGAAAGCGACATTTTCTGAAAATAAAGATGTAGTAGAAATGAATAACATGCAGATTTTGCAAGAAATAAACTATGAAGATATGGACTTCTATCTTAATATGCTCCCACTATTTTACTAACGAGTCACGCGACACCCTCAGCACGTGAAACGGAAGTCTCCGGCAGACTTCTAGTGGGGATCAAGATCCAATCAGCGTCTTAGTGTAGCCTCGAGGTACTCGACCAATCACACTAAGCCTAAAAGGTAGGCAACTCTTGCCGATCACAACTCCTTATGATTCTCGTTCTATTCAGCCTCTAAATCATCATGGTCTCGAGGGACTCGACCAACCATGATGCTCGATTAAGTCAACACCTTCGTTACAAGATGAGTCTGATTTGATGATATACCCTCGAGGGACTCGACCAAGCATACCATGTCCTTAGGTCACCGGTGACATCTCTATGTCGTAAGCAAGATAGCGAATCACGATATAGGTGAGTCTCGAGGGACTCGACCAACTCAACCTACACCGGAAATCGGTTCCTACTTATAATGATGGAAGGCCATGTGGGTCAATCTAATTGCCTCACGTTTATCGACTTAATATTATCGAGAGAGATGTATCTATGATTTGGTCTCATAATATGACATGTCACACATATACAAATTTAATATATATCTACATCACATGCAAATATATATACATATCTAGTATGTGTATAAGCAATCATACCAAATGATCATGGACCACAACCTAATGTGATTAGGCCCGAGCCAGTAGGCTTAATCACTCACATCAAGATCTATGTGTGCAACGGTGCATCTCCATGCCCTGTGATCGTCCATCTCATCCTCGTCGATTCCGTTGACATCTCGATACATCTTCATCCATCGCGATCGTCCATCTCGTGGGTCCCGTTATCGCATCCATGCTCCCGCAGTGCCACCTCATGTGATTACAACTTAATCATAGGCATGCAGGCCCAACAATAAACGAGAAATATAATGGAGGCTCGCAGACCCCAATAATAATAATCACAAGTACATAGATCACACGGTCCATTATCATCCGTCCACACATCATACATCACATGTATAAATAATCATCATCATGTAGGGCTACTAGATAATAATAAAAATAATAATCAACTAAACATTTTAATTAATTAGTATTTTATAAAATCAGGGACATATAGGGAATTTCTTAATTTCTAGGGGTATTTTCATAATTTAGACAAAAGACAGAAATGAGAATTTCTCAAATTTCGAGGGGCAAAACTGGCTTTTGCCCAAAAAACCCTAATGCCCTCATCCTCCCTTGCTGCTGCTATTGTCGCTGCCTCCGCCACCCTACCGATGGCGGGCTGTGCGGTGGAGGGCGGGGTCGCTGCCCTCGCTTGCAGGCAGCATGCCCGCTGGTGGCCCTGCCCCATCAGCTAGGCGCCCCCGCGGGCGCCGTCGCTTTCGCGGGCGGGCACCCCTATGGGAGTCGTCCCCTCCGCGGGCGGTTCTGCCCGCGAGGCAGCACCGCCTACGGGTGCTGCCTCGCCGAGCGGTCGTCCCTGTTGGGTTTTTGCCCGCGGGAGTAGCGGCCACAGGCGCCGTTGCCCTTGCAACTGCTGCTGTAGGCTGCCCGCCTGAACGCAGATGGCAATACTGCCATTTGCGACGACAACGAGGGCAGCAACAGTTGCTGCCCTTTTCCGCTTTTGCGTCAACGATTTTGACGTCAAAAGCTTCTCCAAAACACAACATACGCAGTTTAAAACTAATTCATTGCACGAACAACCTAGCTCTGATACCACTGTTGGGAAAATCTTTGGGGGCAACATCACATGCGTAGCGGAAGAACAAGAAAATAAAATCCCCGATTCCCAAAGAGATGTTCATCATCGTGCGAAGATTGGTGTGCGAAATCTGTGAAACTGAAAAAAACTGCGTATAGAGTAGATTGTGTTACATAGGGAGATTGTATATCCCTATTTTCTTGCGGATCCCTAGGAGAGGGTGAAGGAGGTCAAGCGTCCTCCTCTTTAGTGGTGATCCACATAGTAGGGCTGCGACGACGCTCCTCAAAACTCCAGGCCTACTCTGAGGTAGAGAGGGGAAGGAGAATATGAGAGACAAGCAAAGACTCTAGCCTATGAGAGTCTGACTCTCTCCTATTTATAGAGGTCCCCTATAAAACCCTAATGGATCCTCGCCTAGTGGGTATTGGATCTGCATCTAATAACCCAAGCCTTTTAGATTAGTGGATCTCTATCCAATAATCTCTCATGGGCTCATATTGGATCTCGTCCATCGGATCCAATAATTTAGGGGCTTATTGGATATCCAATAAGACAAGGGCTCCGTTAGATATCTCATATCCGAACCTCTACTCATCGCAATGCATACCATATGTGTGTGACCCTCTAGGCCCAATATCGAGCTGGCCTTGAGTCATATCTGTCAGAATTCTTTCTAACTCAATGAATTATTATCTCTATAATAATTCACTTGACTCATCGACTACAGACGTACTAGGCCACTACGCCATAGTCCCCAGACGATACAGGGGAATCCAATCCATTGTACCTATCTGTCCTCAGTTACTGTGTACCTATAGTCCCTCATCCATCTAATATCCCAGAGACCATATATCGAGCATGGTGCTGTCAGACCCATACGGTTTCTACTCGAGTCTCGCACTAATCGGATTCTCCTGGATAACTCTTTCTCTCTCAACCCGAATGACCATGGCCAGGGATTTGTCTGAGCAAGAACACATAGGATATTCCTCTCGTGACGTCGAGGGTGGATGATCCCCTATTGACACTCAATAGCCCTCGTAAGGTCAACTACCACTCCCAATGACCAACTGTACTAGATCTGGGACAGCTAAACCTATAAGTCTAGTATCAAAGAGTGGAGCACTCATACAGGACATCCATGGTGTCTCAAGTCTAAGGACCAAATATACCACTAGGACTACGGAATTGCTGTATGACAATAAGGCATTCTCAACCATCCAACATTCCGTAAGCAGATTAATTAGTGAACTCATTCTCCAATGAGCACCTATACTGTATCCTTAGTGTCCCTACACGAGCAGCTATGAGATCCGATGCATCCATCATATGGACGGGTATACAGCACACTAGTCTGTCCGGTTACCACGATGTCCCTCTCGAGTAACTTATGACCGGGATTATTTAGGATATGTGTTTAAAGGTGAATCGATCTCATTTTCATGATCTCATCACGATCCGATTCCCATTACATAAATCCAAGGACATCATAATATATATATATATATATATGCATATATGCAATAGTTATAAAGTAATATATGCCAAAATATAATAAGCAAAAAGATTCTATATCAAGTCACATGTGCCATCACTTACGTGATTGACTTGTTGGGCACCTATGACTAGCACTTGTGACACTCAGAGCATGCGCTATATCAGGCCTAATATATAGCATTGCATACATAATAGACCCTATCGCTGGGGCATTGGGTATCCTATCCATGTTTGCCCTTTCTTCAAGAGTCTTTTTCGACATACTCTTAGAAAGCGATATCCCATGTTTTATCGATATGAGACCTCTCTTGAAATTTTTCATGCCAAACCTTTTGTCAATGGTGTCTATGTACTTGGACTAGGATAAGCTAAGCATCATCTTGGATCTATCTCTATAGATCTGAATCCCCAAGATATAGAATGCTTCCCTTAAGTCCTTCATTGAGAAGTGTCTAGATAACTAAGCATTTACTATGGATATCATTCCTATATCATTCTCAATGATCAGGATATCATCCATATGTAACACCAATAAGGTGATAGCACTCCCACTTACCTTTTGTATACACAAAGCTCATCTTCGTTCTTAACGAAGTCATAAGATCTGATTACCTCATCAAATCTTATATTTTAACTTCGGGAAGCTTGATTTAGTCCATAAATTAACCTAAGCAACCTACACACCCTATTTGGGCAGTCCTTAGATACGAATATCTTAGGTTGTATCATATATACCTCCTCTTCGAGGTTACAATTGAGGAATGCGGTTTTCACGTCCATCTGCCAGATCTCATAATTATAGTGTGCCACAGTAGAAAATAGAATTCAGATGGATTTTAGTATGACTACGAGTGAGAAGGTTTCGTCATAGTCAACACATTGCCTTTAACGATAGCCCTTAGCCACTAGCCTTGCTTTATAGGTCTCTACCTTTCTATCTACTCCGATCTTTTTCTTGAAGATCCACTTGCAACCGATGGGTATAATACCCTCGGGTGCATCAACTAGGTTCCAAACCCTATTGGAGTACATGTAATCTATCTCAGAATTCATGGCTTCTTACCACTTCCTGGACTCTATACTCGTAATAGCCTCCTCGTAGGTCTGAGGATAAATATCCTCAACATCATCTTCTCTAATGTATCCCACATATCTCTCAGGAGGATGAGTTACTCTGCGAATCTACATAAAGTCGGAACTTGTGTGTTAGGTACTTGAACAGACTCAGGCTGTGGAGTGGTGCTTCAGCTAGGTGTTAGGATCGAAGCAGCACTAAGAGGGGGGGGTGAATTAGTGCAGCGGATAAAAACTTGGGTTTTCTGAAAAATCTTTCGTATGAAGAGAGCGGAACTTGACAAGTTTAAACTTGAAAGCGTATTCTTAAATATGCGCAGCAAAAGTAATAAGGAACTAGAGCATATAAGAAGATTTGCAATAATATAAATAACAATAATGAAATGCAAACCACAGATCACGAGATGTTAGAGTGGTTCGGTCAAATGACCTACTCCACTTGTGAGGCCCCTCTTCGATGAGGCTCCCACCTTCCACTAGCAAGCTTCTTGAAATGGAAGGGTAAATACCCTCTTACAACTCTTTACAAGCAGTTCACTCTCTTACAGATTTTCGAGAAGAGATGAGGTGAACACTAGCAAATTGAAACGAAAAGCAAGCTAACACTTTTCTAAGATCTTTCTCTCAAACTCTTGCTGCTCAAAAGGTTGTGATCTCACCGAGATTTGAGGGGTATTTATAGGCCTCAAGAGGATTCAAATTTGGGCTCCAAAATTTGGGCTCCAAAAATCAAATCCTCTTTGGGTTCCCGATCTTTGGGTGCCACCACCGCCAAGCCCAAGCATTGCCATCGCCTGTTGTTGGTGTTGGTGCCACCGCCTACCAGAGGTGTCACCAGCCACCACCGGTGGTGCCACCGTTTCTCCTGCTCACTTGGTTTGGCTTTCTTTTAGCCCAAACCAACTCGACTTTGGCCCCGGCTTGGCCCCTAACCAGGATATAGGCTTATCTTCTTAATCCTAATCCTAATTACAAGTGAACTACATAACAAAACACATCTTAAGCAATTTATTAACCGTGAACGTCAAGTTTTGTTCCGACGAGCTTTCGATTTAACTTCCTTCGACGGGTCCAAGCACGCCTCGAACTTGTGATGACTTTAAAGAGTAGCTGAGACTTCTCGGTGATCTCTGCGAACCTCCGACGATCTCTTCTTTCAAGAACTTCCAACATTCCCGATTTCTTCTCGGTTGGTTCCAAGAAGATCTCCGACGATTCATCGAACTCTTAAAGGTTCATCAAACTCGACTCCGGTATTCTTGCTTTGTGTTTTCTGTTTATCGTAGTTAATCCTGCACACTTAACTCAATAATATGGATTAGATCAAATAACTTATCAATTGATTTTATCATCAAAATCCGAGATTCAACAATCTCCCCCTTTTTGATGATGACAATCAATTGATGACGAAGTTAAACATAACTCCCCCTATCTATATGCCATATTATGAGAAGATAAAACCACTTGAATTCCATCCCATTGGATTCAAGCATAACCCGATAAGTTCTAACCAGAGCTTATCGTGATCCTTTTAAACAATAGTGAATACAAAACTTCTATGAAAATCATAAGTTAAATGAAAAGGGACAAATTTTACTACTTACATGAAGATAAAGATTTTCAATATATATTTCAAATCATAACCCGATATGATCAATCAATCTTGTGATATTTTCAAGGATTTTGCAAGGCATATAAGTCAATCATATCACACAAGTTTTTGTAATCTATATAAGTTATGCTATCATTATGGTGTAGGTCATCACTTCTCCCCCCTTTGTCATCAACAAAAAAGACAAAGCCATCAAAAAAGTAGCATTTAACAAGATTTATCATTGAAATTTGCCGAAATAGTTTATCCAAAAAAGAAAGCAGGCAGATCAAGACATACTTAAAAGATACTAGTAGTTATCTAAAAGGAAGGATCAGTTATCCTTTGAACTTGTTGTTTAAAAGCAAAACGTAACGTAATTAAAAGATACATCAGTTTAATCCTTAGGAGGTAATCCACAATGCTGATACATGATATCCATTTTTTCATTCAAGAATCGTAGTGTCTTCAAAATTTCAACTTGTTGATTTTGAATCAGTTCTTCTTGTGATTTGAGCTGAGACAGTTCTGCCATAATGCGATCTTCGATGAGGAAATAGGAGTCAAGGTGTCATTGTTAGCCAAAAGGACTAGGAGGAGATTCATTTCCCATAAGAATTGGTGTTTCGGGGTGTTCTATTTGTGGAGGAATTGGATCCGTCCTTCTAGGCTGCCTAACCCATATGCCATTGCTAAAGGTGCACCTAAGTCTTTTTCAAAGGGTTTTTATTTATTATGTTATATTTATCATTTTGAATAGATTCTTCATCGGGTGGGATGCAAATGTCATAGGCATGAAGAAATCTAGTGATTAACCTCCCATATGGCAGAATAGTATCTTTGCCCATAATATCCTCGCATGTGTTGTCAATTGAGTACCCAAAACAATTATCCCGACCTATCATAATCCAATACATGGTACTCATCTCAATTTGACTTATCTCGTCAAGATGAAATTGTTTGGGGAATATGATGCTTGTGATAATGTGATGAAGAATTTTAGCGTTGAAAGGCAGTAAGTGTTCACAGCTCTTGGGTAGGAAGTCAAGGTTTGGATTTGCAAAGATTGTTTCTACTGGCTTCGATAGGTTGCTCCTATTGAGTTGACGTCCCATTTACCTTTAAAATAGCATCCTTTATCTTTTTTCAGTTATGCCAATTAGCTCACAAATGGTGTTGTCAAATATTCTAATGGGTGTTCCTAGAAGGTAAGTGCTTAGGCTATTATTGTCCTCATATAGGTTGGCATAGAACAATCTAACTAATCATGGATAGATTGGTTCATCTAGTTGCAGTAGTGGTAGAGCTTCTAGGTGTGCAAAATACCTAATGGGATCTAAGTCTTCTAGTTCATCCAAGTCAACAAATTTTCCCTTATGGATACCTCTGTCTTTTCAAATTTTGGAAAACTAAGGGCTACCTCTTTTGATCTAAAAAAGATCATGGTCAAATGAATCTCCTTCAATCCTTTTTCCTTTTGATCTCTTAGAGCCATTATCTAGACAAGATGATGATGAAATTGTGAAAAATAAGCAAAGGAAAGAGAAAGGAAAAGAGGGAATGAGATATCAAAAGGAAGGATTTCAAGTGTTACCTTATGGAGATTATGCTTAGAGATGGAAGGCTTGGACCACCAAGAAACCTTCTCGGTTTCTAAGAGGCAGAATGAGGGTTAGAGGATGATGGGAGAGCTTTCTTCGGGTTGGGGCGGTGTCACCACAAACCCCTAACCCCTCGGGTTAATAAGGGTCGCTTTCGCCGGTGCCACCACCAAACCGGCGGTGTCACCGCCAAGGCCTGAAAGGCCAAGGTAACCGCCAGTCTGGGCGGTGCCACCGGCCGGCATCCCGTGGAGGAAAGAAAAAAAAAATTTTTCTTCCTCTCCCCCCCTTTGTTTGCTTCCCTCAAGATAATAAGTTATACTTTAATAGATCATTTTGAAGTGAAGAAGAAAGAAGAAATCAAATCTACAAAAGAAAGGAAAAGGACGAAGTCATTTTTCGTGAAGCTCATTTTAGGGACAATTCAACATGCCTAATTCCCTTCTAATGAATTCAAATTGATCTTCATTCAAGGCTTTTGTGAATATGTCTGCTAATTGATGCTTCGTGGTCGATGAATTCTAGAACAACATTATTGTTAAGAACATGATCACAGATGAAATGATGCCTAACGTCGATGTGCTTAGTTCTAGAATGCTGAATTGGATTTTTAGTGAGACATATGGCACTAGTATTATCACATTTTATGGGAATATTTTTAAAGTGAATTCCATAGTCTTCCAATGTATTTTTCATCCAAACAACTTGTGCAGCACAGCATGCACTCAAGAAGAATGTATTTTCTTCCTACCAGAGATAGTGTTATTGAATTTTGTTTCTTGGAAGTCCAAGAAACAAGTGCATGTCCTAAAAATTGGCATGTTCGGATGTACTCTTTCTATCTATCCTACATCCGCCAAAATCGGCATCCGCGTGAGGCCATTAAATCAAATTTTTCAGATTTTGGATACCATAAGCCTAAATTTGGAGTTCCTTTAAGATACCTAAATATTCTTTTAACACTTTTAAGATGAGATAGTTTAGGATTTGATTGAAACCTAGCACAAAGTCCTACACTAAACATGATATCTGGTCTAGTAGCGGTAAGGTAGAGTAGACTACCTATCATTCCCCTATATGTTTTTTGATCAAGTTTTCACTATTTTCATCCATATCTAACTTAGTCAAGTACTCATAGGGGTGTTTATTGCTTTTGAATTATCCATGTTAAATCGTTTTAACAATTCTAATGTATATTTAGATTGGTTAAGAAATATACCATCCTTAAGTTGTTTGATTTGTAATCCTAAAAAAGAAAGTTAATTCCCCCATTAAACTCATTTCAAATTCAAGACTCATAGATTTGGCAAATGATTCACATAGTGATTCATCCAAGAGCCAAAAATAATATCATCAACATAAATTTGTACAATAAGAAAATTATTTTCAAAATGTTTAATAAACAGTGTAGTATCAACCTTTGCCTTTGGTAAAATTATTTAAAATAAGAAAAAAGAACTAAGCCTTTCATACCAAGCTCTAGGAGCTTGTTTCAAGCCATAGAGAGCCTTAGTCAATTTGAATACATGATTAGGAAGAAGAGAATTTTCAAATCCGGGAGGTTGTTCGACATATACTTCTTTCGAAATAAAACCATTCAAGAAGGCACTTTTTGACATCCATTTGAAATAGTTTAAAATTATAACTACTAGCATAGGCAAGGAGCATCCTTATGGCTTCTAATCGAGCCACGGAGCCAAGGTTTCTTCAGAATCGATACCTTCTTCTTGGTTGAAACCTTTGGCCACTAATCTAGCCTTGTTTCTAACCACGATACCATTTTCGCTTGCTTGTTTCTAAAGACCCACTTAGTACCAATGACTAAATGGTCACTAGGTCTAGGAACAAGCTCCCACACCTTGTTTCTCTCAAATTGATTCAGTTCCTCTTGCATTGCAATAATCCAAAAAATCATCTTTTATGGCCTCGTCAATGCACTTAGGTTCAATTTGAGAGAGAAAGGCAGCATTAGCAAAAAATTCTTGAAAGAGGAACGAGTTTGAACCCCTTTAGATGTATCCCCTATAATTAGCTCCTTTGGATGAGCATCTATATACTTCCATTCCTTAGGTAAGGAAATTTCGAAGAAGGTGCATCCAAGTTGCTATTTTGAGGAGGGGGTTCATTTAAATTCAAATTATCAAAACCAAGATCATCATCAAAATCATTTTTCTTAAAATTTGAGACTTCATTAAAAACTACATGAATAGACTCTTCAATTACTAAGGTTCTTTTATTAAAACCCGAAAAGCTTTTGAAACGGAAGAGTAACCAAGAAAAATGCCTTCATCGGATTTTGCATCAAATTTTCCTAAGGCATCCCTTTCATTTAAAATAAAGCATTTACAACCTAAAACTTTAAAATAGGAAATATTTGGTTTTTGTTATTCCATAATTCATAGGGAGTTTTTGATAAGGAAGGTCTTATTAGGACTCTATTCATGATGTAGCAAGTCAGATTTACGACTTCATTAAAAATACTTAGGTAAACTATGTTCGTTTAGCATAGTTCTTGCCATTTCTTGTAGGTTTCTATTTTTTTCTTTCAACTACTCCATTTTGTTGGGGATTTCTCGGAGTGGAGAAGTTATGATTGTATCCATTAACTTCACAAAAATTTTGGAAGTCATGGTTTTGAAATTACCACCATGATCACTCAATTGATGAAATCATGAACCCTTTTTTTCGCTTTGGAGTGAGTTTACAAAATTTTGAGAAACACTTGAAACAATCACTTTTGTGAGCTAAGAAATAGGTCCAAGTGTATCTAGAGTAGTCATCCACAATCACAAAAGCATATTTGCTTCCACCTAGACTTGTTGTATCAATTGGTCCAAATAAGTCCAAATGGATCAATTGTAACGGTCTAGTGGTGCTAATTTGATTTTTTGGTTTGAAGCTTGTTTTTATTTGTTTCCCTAGTTGACATGCATCGATATACCTTATCTTTAATAAACTTTATATTCGAATCCCTCGTACTAATTCTTGAGATGAGATTTTAGATATTGTTTTCATGCTTGCATGGCCTAATCTCCTATGCCAAAGCCAAGCATCATCATTTATGGCGGAGAAACACATTTCATTACTTAGTTCATCAAGATTGATGGTATAGACATTATTTTGTTTTAAAGCAATCATAGTCATGTTATGATTTGGTTTTTCAATAATGCATATATTTGATTCAAATCTAACGATATAACCTTTATCGCATAATTGACTAATGCTCAATAGATTATGTTTTAATTCATCAACTAGTAACACATCATCAATGGACAAACTTGATTTGTTACCTATGGTTCCCTTGCCAATGATTTTGCCTTTGTTGTTGTCTCCGAAGGTGACATAGCCTTCGTCCATGCTAGTGAGCTTGGTGAATTGGGATGGATCTCCGGTCATATGCCTTGAGCATCCACTATCAAGATACCATCTTTTGCTCCTAGCATGTGATGGTGTATGTTTCTCTTCTTCGAAGGCCATTAGGGCGTAGTGAGCAACTTGCTCGGTGTTGGACTCCTCTTCTTCGGATGTGCTTGAGTCATCCCATGTTGCCTTGAGCGCCTTCTTCTTTGGTGTTCTCTTTTTGGCTTGAGGGCAATCGTTCTTGTAGTGTCCCGGTTTTTTGCATTCATAGCAAATCACTTGGTCCTTCTTTTGTTCAAATTTATTTTTTGTATTATTTTTAAATTTGTTCTTCCTTAAATATTTTTTGAATTTTTGAGTCAAAAGTGCAATGTCATTGTCACTGTCCTCATCACTTGATGTTCCTTTCAAGTGGTCTTCTTGTGATTTGAGTGCCATATCCTTCCTGTTCTTTGGAAGGGGGTTCTCGAGCTCGTCATGAGCTTGACATGTCATTTCATAGGTCATTAGAGACCCAATGAGTTCTTCAAGAGGAAATATTTTAAGGTCTTTGGCCTCTTGAATGGCCGTAACTTTTGGATCCCAACTTTTAGGGAGGGATCTTAAGATTTTAGTTACTAGTTCAAAGTTAGTAAAATCTTTACCAAGAGCTTTGAGTCCATTGATGACATCCGTAAACCGGGTGTACATGTCTCCGATGGACTCACTTAGTTTCATTCGAAAAGTTCGTAAGAGTGCACAAGAATGTTGATTTTGGACTCTTTCACTTTCGGCTAGTGCCTTCATGAGTGACTTCAAGAGTTCTCCAAATATCAAAAGCCAAATCACAAATTGAAACACGATTAAATTCGTTTTTGTCTAGTGCACAAAACAAGGCATTCATAGCCTTTGCATTTAAAGCAAAACCTTCTTCTCCCATTCATTCCATTCGCTCATCGGAAGAGAAGATTTTTTTGAAATCCGTTTTCAACAATAGTCCAAAGCTCGAAATCCATAGAAATAAGGAAGATCCTCATTCGAGTCTTCCAATACGTAATCCCACCCATTAAACATAGGTGGACGAGTGATAGAATGGCCCTCTTGCATGCTCGGAGTAAGCCATCTCTCTTGGGTATTAAACCAAATATGAGAGATAACCTTGCTCGATACCAATTGTTAGGATCAAGCAGCACTAAGAGGGGGGGTGAATTAGTGCAGCGGATAAAAACTTGGGTTTTCTGAAAAATCTTTCAGATGAAGAGAGCGAACTTGACAAGTTTAAACTTGAAAGCGTATTCTTAAATATGCTTGCAAAAAAAGTAATAAGGAACTAGAGCATATAAGAAGATTTGCAATAATATAAATAATAATAATGAAACGCAAAACCACAGATCACGATGATGTTAGAGTGGTTCGTCAAATGACCTACTCCACTTGTGAGGCCCCTCTTCGATGAGGGCTCCCACCTTCCACTAGCAAGCTTCTTGAAATGGAAGGGTAAATACCCCTCTTACAACTCTTGACAAGCAGTTCACTCTCTTACAGATTTTTTTGAAGAGATGAGGTGAACACTAGCAAATTGAAACGAAAAAAGCTAACACTTTTCTAAGATCTTTCTCTCAAACTCTTGCTGCTCAAAAGGTTGTGATCTCAGCCTGAGATTTGAGGGGTATTTATAGGCCTCAAGAGGATTCAAATTTGGGCTCCAAAATTTGGGCTCCAAAATCAAATCCTCTTTGGGTTCCCGATGTTTGGCCCGGTGCCACCGCCAATAAGCCGGTGCCACCGCCTGTTGGTCGGGTGTTTAGGCGGTGCCACTGCCCAGCTCAGAGGTGTCATCGCCTGACCCGGCGGTGCCACCGCCTGCTCTCCTGCCTCACTTGGTTTGGCTTTCTTTTAGCCCAAACCAACTCGACTTTGGCCCCAGCTTGGCCCCTAACCAGGATATAGGCTTATCTTCTTAATCCTAATCCTAATTATAAGTGAACTACATAACAAAACACATCTTAAGCAATTTATTAACCGCGAACGTCAAGTTTTGTTCCGACGAAGCTTTTCGAACTTCCTTGACGGGGGTCCAAGCACGCTCCCTAACTTGTGATGACTTTAAAGAGTAGCTGAGACTTCTCGGTGATCTCTGCGAACCTCCCACGATCTCTTTCTCTAACTTCCAACAGATTCCCGATTTCTTCTCGGTTGGTTCCGGCAGCATCTCCAACGATTCATCGAACTCTTAAAGGTTCATCAAACTCGACTCCGGTATTCTTGCTTTGTGTTTTCTGTTTATCGTAGTTAATCCTGCACACTTAACTCAATAATATGGATTAGATCAAATAACCTATCAATTGATTTTATCATCAAAATCCGAGATTCAACACTAGGTTCTCCAATATTGCTCAACTCTATCATGCTCCCACTATCTCTACCAAGAATATGTTCTTTCTCAAGGAACACCACTCTCTTGGCTAAAAAGTCCCTTTGATCCTCGGGATGAAAGAAATAATACCCATAAGTTTCCTTGGGGTATCCTATAAACTTGCACCGCTCCGTCCTTGATTCTAATTTATCAGGGTTGTGTCTTTTAACGTAAGCAGGGCAGCTCCAAATCTTAACAACCTTAATATCGAGCTTTTTTCCTTTCTATATCTCATATGGTGTAGACACTACCGATTTAGTTGGAACTCTGTTCAGAAAGTAAGCTGCGGTCTCTAGGGCATATCCCCAAAATGAGATGGGTAGGTCAGCGAAACTTATCACAGACCGCACCATATCTAACAATTTATGATTCCTCCTTTCAGATACACCATTGAGCTGAGGTGTATAAGGAGGTGTCCATTGAGGTTGAATCCAATGTTCCTTGAGGAATTAGGTGAACTCTATACTTAAGTACTCACCTCCTCGATTTGATCGAAGAGTCTTAATAATCTTTCCAATCTAGTTCTCCACTTCATTCTTACTCTCTGAATTTCTCATAGGCCTCAAACTTGTACTTCATCAAGTACACATATCCATACCTTGAGAAATCATTAGTAAAAGTAATAAAGTATAAGTAACCACCTATGACATGAGTTGACATAGGTCTACATACATCACTATGTATGAATTTCAACAGCTCAGTGGCTCTCTCTCCAATTCCACTAAAAGGAGAGTTGGTCAATTTTCCACGATGGCAAGGGTCGTAAGTTGCATATGACTCATAGTCAAATGGATCTAGATATCCATCCTTTAGCAACTTTTGGATCATTCCCTCATGGATATGACCTAGTTTAAAATGCCACATGTATATACTGTTCATCTCATTTCATTTCCTCTTGGACACACTTACATTCATGATATGTGGAGTAGTGTCTAACATAAACAAACCATTATGCAATGTTCCTCTTGTGATGATCTCATCATCTAATAATATTAAACAACCATTGTTCTTAAAAAATAAATTTATATCCACTAACTATCAAATATGAAATGAAAATAATATTTTTGATAATAGAAGGAATAAAATAGCATGCATCCAATCCAATAATAGCTCCACCAGGCATATGTAGGGTGACCTCGCCAATAGGTACTACAACAACTTTTGCTTTATTACTCATCTTGAGGTCCATCTCATCACTTGTCAATCTCCTAGGTCTTGCTAGAACCTGCAATAAATTACAAATATGATAAGCACTACGGATATCTAATACCCATGTGTTATCATAAGAGTTTGACAAATGGAGATTGATCATGAATGTACTTGAAGCTTCTATTTCACCCTCTCTACAAGGTACTCTTTGTAGTTTCTCTTCCAGTGCCCATCTTTGCCGTAGTGGAAGTATTGACCTTTGTCCTTTGCTGAGTCTTTCTTAGCAACCTTTGCATTACATGGTCTGCCCTTGCCCTTGCCATTCTTAAGATACTTTTCTGTTTTCCTTTTCTTTTTAGTCTCATTAGTATTGAGAACTGACTTCTCTTTCTTGATAGTGCTCTCTACCTCCCTCAATATATTGAGGAGCTTTGGGAGAGTCATCTCAAGCTTGTTCATATGAAAATTTATTATGAACTATGAAAAGAAATTTAGTAGGGACTGAAGCATAAGATATAAACACAGGTTATCCTCTAGGACTATTCCTAGACTTGTGAGTTTCTCTATCCACTCAATCATCTTTAAGACATGGTTCTGAACCGGTGTCTCCTCAGTCATCCTAGTATGGAAGAGGCTCTTGGATATCTCATATCATTGAGTCCTTCCCTATTCCTCAAACAGTTTGCGGGCATGTAGGAGAATGGATCGGCATCCATCTTTTCATGTTGTCTCTTAAACACAGGAGTCATGGAGCCCAACATGCAACACTGAGCAAGAGTGGAGTCATCCATATACTTCACGTAGTGAGCAATCTCATTCTCGCTTGCCCCTTCCTCGGGCGTAGGCATCACTATATCAAGGACATATGCGATTTTCTCCGCTCTGAGAATAATTCTCAAGTTGCGGAGCCAATCCTTATAGTTTGGACCGATGAGGCGGTTAACATCAAGTATGCTATATAAGGGATTTGAAAGTGACCTATTTCTAAAAATAAATATGCAACAAAAATAAATAACATGCAGATTTTGTAAAAAAAATAAAAAATCAAAATATTGACTTTTATCTTAATATGCTCCCACTATTTTACTAGCGAGTCATACGACACCTTCAACATGTGAAATGAAAGTCTCCAGCAGACTTCTAGTGGGGATCGAGATATAATCAGCGTCTTAGTGTAACCTCGAGGGACTCGACCAATCACACTAAGCCCAAAAGGTAGGCAACTCTTGCCGATCACAACTCCTTATGATTTCCGTCTTGTTCGGCCTCCGAACCACCATGGTCTCGAGGGCTCGACCAACCAGGATATGCGGTTAAGTCAACATCATCATTACAAGATGAGTCTGATTCGATGATATACCATCGAGAGACTCTACCACGTTGAATCTCGTATTTTGATGATGAAGTCAATTGATAAGTATTTATGATTTGATCTGCGTTTCTAGTGACACAGGATGCTTCGATCAAGATGAGATAATTAAAGCAGGAAGAATCATATTAGGCCGGAGGAAAACATGTCAGATGATTGGACATCAAGCCGAAGGAACAGTCGACGTATCGACAGAAGCTTTCGGGCTATGGATTCAGGCATCGAGCCAAGAAGAGTGGATATTGCGCCAAGGATATCGGAGTTGTAGAGTCAATTGGCCGATTGGGCAATAGGCCGCAAGAGAGGATGATGCGCTGAAGAATCGGACGAAGCGTCGAGGGACCAATGACATACCAGACAAATGATTAATGCTTAGTATTAATTGTCTAGATCAAAGTGTGTTTTTACATGCGCAGGATTAACTACGATAGCAAGGCATAAAGCAAAATGAAGTCCCGGAGTCAAGGACGTGATTTCATTGGGAGTTCGAGAGTTCGTCGGAAGTCCAGACATTCGTCGGAAGTTCTGTAGGAACCAGCCGAGAAGTCTCGGAGCTTGCCAAAGAAGCTCATCGAAACTTGCCAAGAAAATCGCCGTGAAGTCTAGGGGCTTGCCGAGAGTCCATTAGAACATTACCGAGAGATCGTCGGAAGTTTGCCGGAAGATCGCCGGAAGCTCATCGGAAGAAACTAGACTTACGAACTTGTTTAGCTTAGAATATGTCTTAGGAATCGTAATTAGCATGTAATTAGGTTTGGATTTGGGCTAACCCAATTAGGGGCCAGTTGGGCCTAAGTAAGGACTGTGTTAGGCCCAATGAGAGGCCCAAACAGTGCCCCAAGAGGGGACACCATCGTGGCATAGTCTCTGAGACTGTGTCAAGCGGTGGTACCATTGGCCTGGGCGGTACCACTGCCCAGACACAGCCTCTGAGAGGCTACAGGTGGTGGTACCGCTAGTCTAGGTGGTGGTACCGCCCAACACAGCCCCCCAAGTGGTGGTATCGCTCAGCGTAGGCGATGGTACCGCCTGTGCTTGGGAAACCCAAGATGATATGTTTTTAGGCTCTAAGTTTGAATCAACTTGAAGCCTATAAATACCCCTCTCATCCTTGGTTAAGAGACAAGCACAAAGTATTTAAAAGTGAGAAAACACTATTGTAATCACTAGAGAAATCCCCTCATATAGTCTAAGTTTAGAATTATGTTTAGGGGGAGTGTGTGCTTGTAAATGTTGACTCCTAAATTTGTGAAAAGGAGAAGAGCGGTGTAAAAGGTGGTTGGTGTTCACCTATTGAAGGAAGACCGATAGTAGATGCCGGTGGCTTCGACGGAAGAGGAATCGGCGAAGTGGATGTAGGTCACGATGACCGAACCACTCTAAAATCTGGTTTGCTTTTCAATTATGTAATTTATATTACTGCAAACCTCCTCAAGCTTCTCTTTACATTTGGCACAAAAATTTTCGTGTTCAAAGTTTAGCATTTCCGAATTCAATTTTAATCGAATGTATGAACGAGAAAATTTTAGAACCGACGTGATTTTTACTGCAACACTAATTCACCCCCCCTCTTAGTGCTGCTCTTGATCCTAACAATTGGTATTAGAGCCTCATTTTTCATATTTGGTTTAACATCCAAATAGAAATGGCTCTTTTCGGCTTTCAAGAAAGTCACTCTCTCATTCGTCCTCCCTTTTTCAATGGGACGGACTATACTTATTGGAAAACTCAAATGAGAGTTTTTTGCTTTCATTGAATCTCGATTTATGGCACATAGTCGAGTTTGGTTTTCAAAGGTCTTCTCTTCTAATGAACCATTGGAATGATTTGGAGAAGAAGACTTTTTCTCTAAATGCAAAGGCTATAAATGCCTTATTTTGCGCCTTAGATAAAAATGAGTTTAATCGAATTTCTATGTGCGAAATGACATTCGAAATTTGGCATACTCTCGAAATCACACATGAAGACACTAGCAAAGTTAAAGATTCAAAAATCAATTTTTTAATGTATGATTTTGAGCTGTTTCAAATAAAACCAAGCGAGGCTTTTGGAGACATGTACACCCGTTTTACAGATGTCATCAATAGTTTAAAAGCTCTTAGTAAAAGCTTTTCGAATTTTGAACTCGTTAATAAGATTTTACGATCGCTTTCTAAGAATTGGGATTAAAAAATAACGGCTATATAAGAATCAAAAAAATTAAATACCTTTTTGATCGAAGAACTTATTGGGTCTCTAATGACCTATGAAATGACGTGCAATACATGTAAAGAACTTGAGAACCACATTCTAAAGAACAGGAAGGATTTTAGACTAAGAACAATCGAAGACCACTCGAGCATAAGCTCAAGTGATGGTGAACATGAACTCCTCACTATGAAATTTAAAAGGTTCATGAAACAAGAGTTAAAGAATAAAAATAAACTTAAAAAGAACACAACTACTTGTTATGAACGCAAGAAGAAGGAAGCTCTTTGGGATGAATTGAGCTCCTCCAAAGATGAGGAGAAAATCAACAAAAGTGAGGCGGCAAACTATGCCTTAACGGCTTTCGATGATGAGGTAATCAAAATGCTTTTTAATTTATTTCGAAATTACATGATATTTTTTTTCATGATTTTTTTTAATTTAGTTTAATTATTTTTCTTAAAAATTATATATTTAAATAATATAATGAAAATGCTAAAAAATTAGGAATCATGCTTATCATTCTAGTAATTTTGAAAATGATCATGAAAATTGCATGTCTTATGATAAATGAACAAAATGTTAGAATTAAATCTAGTGATTAATTTCTTGTATGGTATAAACAATTGTGTATTGTGATGATTTTGTATTGCTTTTCGAGTTTTGTTGGATGGCTTTAATATGAAATTGTGCATACCTTGAAAACTTGAAACCATGTTTTGATGTCATGCCCAAAGTAGTGATACATAATGATCATATCTAATAAATTTATTTTTCGAAATTATGCATGATAATTTGAAGTAATGATTTGATAATAATGCTTAATGAGTTTATCTTTCGAAATTATGCATGATGATTTTTGTGATTTATATCTTATTGATCTTCGTCGTAATAAATCTTGCACTTTCGGTTTTAAACATGATACATGTTTTTATTTGGAATAAATGAAATAAAATCATATGAATCGAAACAACTAAAAAGACGAAAACATTTCTTTTGAAAATTATTTTTCTCTATCTTATTTATTTTGATGAATCCATTTGTATCATTTTTACGAATCTCTTGGACTTTAAAAATGATTTTGATTATTTAAATTTGAATAATTTTTTATCCAAATCATGATCTTGATTCCTTGATATTTACAAATTAAGATTTATTATGATTCAAATTTTTTATTAATCGTTCTCCTATGATTCTTTTTGGTATTTTATTTGAGAGGAGATTTAATATATGAATCATGTCTCTTAGTATTTACATGATCTTATCTCTCATGATTTATTTTTGTATAACTCCTTGTATTCATTACCCAATTAATTTTTCTTGATGACATGAAATGAATGTGATGAAATAAAATTGTGCATGAAATACAAATGAAAAGTTATGATCATGCATGGTATAACATAATTTGATATTTTGATATCATCATGATTTGAAATATTTATGATTTGGAATGATGCATACAATACTTATGCTTTTTATTATGATGATATATGTGATGTATATGATGTGTACCATGAATGCTTTAAATGATGAATGTTTGACATCATGATCAAAATGTTGATAAATACTTAAAAATTTTAATGTTTTAGTATCATATATGATATGCTCATAATGATGATTGATTTATTTTTCGATATCGTGCATGAAAAATGAAATATAAGGTTTTGAAATTATGCATGTTTTAATTTGAAAATATAATGATGCATGAATAAGAACAATTACTTATCTTTGTCATGCTTTGAGAATTATTATAAAGGAAAAAAGAGATACAAAATTATATTCTTCCCTTATTTTTTACAATGACAAAGGGGGAGATAAAATCTAGCTTGCTAGCTATCTTACACAAGTCGAGAAGATGTAAAAAGATGCTAGCTTACTCATTTCAAAAGAAAAGCAAAGATTGCTAAGTTGCACATTTCAAAAAGCAAAAGTTGCCTTCTTGCTATCTCAAGAATTGCTAGTTTGTAAAAATTGCTAGTTTGTAATCTAAAGAGAAGCAAACAATTACTATCTCAAGAAAAGTAAATATGCTAAACTTGCACATCTTTAATTATTGCTAGATTGCATGATGATAAAAATGGAGATTATGTTTATTATGCAATAATTTGAACTTGTATGTTTAAACACTTGATAGTGGTACTTTTACTTTTTGTTGATGACA